>JAEMWC010000299.1:830000-893496 GCA_016490735.1 Pachyseris speciosa
TGCGTGTTCAAAGTCCCCTATATTTTTCCTCAGTTACAGGGGTCTCCGCGCCTTGTTCTCTTCTTCCTGTCTATTTGTTACCACCGAGTGCAGCAGTCCGTTTCAGTCCACTTTCCCTCTCGCTTTTGCACAGCCGCCTATTTTCCCGTCACCCACGTTTTTCCCGCCTTTTATGATGTACGGTTTTCACTGTTCTGAATTTCAGGTGAAACAACATGAAAACGAGGCTGCCCTGCTTCTTTTATCCAATCGACTCCGAGAAGTAGACGCGTTGCCTTGGGAACAGCGGCAGTATGCTCTCATAGAAGGAATAATTGCTGGGAATGTTTTTGACTGGGGTGCAAAGGAAGTTGCCAAGTAAGATTTGTTTGTGTTATGCGACACTCCGTAACAAGGATTGGTACAGTGACCGTTATGAGTAAAGCTATACTCAAATGCTTCTTTTGCGACTATTCTGGCTATTCCCATCCCACTTAAACAGAATACGCAGAATAAGGTTTCCCAAAAGAATGCATATTCTAAAAAGGGACTTCTCTGCAGAACGGAACAGTCTGGACCGAGCTCAAGACCGAGCGTGTGTACCCGACTTCCGGTGCCACGTCACAGGCTTGGCGGGCCGCGCACGATTTTCCCGCCAAAACTTTCCCAAATAAAGCCCGAGTAAAGATAAGATAAGATAAGATGGTTTATTAAATTACTGGTTAAATTAATTGTTTATTAAATTACTTAGCAGCCTCACGGCTGAATTATGTAATTTTACAATGAGTAATAAAACTAAATTTAAAAATATTTACAAATACTTTAAAACATATATGATAGCGGTTAAAAATATTAAAATTTACGGAAATTTAAGAAGAGTTCACATAGATTTGTGCATAATTATACCATCGCAACCATGGCGTATATGAAAGAGTTCCTTACCCGATTGGTTTTCAAATTGGATACTTGAAAACTGCGCTGCTGATCCTGGTTTATTCTGCTACCATTCCGTTCATTCCGACTCCAATAAATGTGAACACTATTCCAAGTATTCCTTAATAATTCCAAAACAACACGTCCCAAGTTTATCTTCTGCAAGCGCCTCCCGCCTTCTTTGATGTCAGTCAACTTTTTTTTCCAGACTCATGGAAGGAGGTCATCTTGACTTTGACTCGGCAATGAAAACGTTGCAAGGTAAACTACACAGTGTGTTGCCCTTTTTTCCGGACACCCCTATTTCCAGGCGGGTATAAAGTACAGTTCACATTCCACAGGTCACAGGTACAGGTCACTGTTTTATTGACTGGTAGCTAAGCCAAACAGTTTCTCCTCAGCCTATAAGAAGATTTTGGATAGTGATTAGGGCTGGGAGACACTTTTGAGCTTCTTTATTTATCTGTAGCGTGGTGACCTGTATGTTGACCTGTGGAATGTGACCTGTACTTTATACCCGCCGCCTATTTCCGGACACTTCGACTTTTACAATTCAGTATTTCGTTGTATCAACGAAACAAATCCCAACGATACGTTTCGAAGACTTATCGACTAGTCTGCTTTCATTTGTTCTTTTCGTGGCTGAGCTACGCCCCGTTTAGGCAGGATGATTTAAGTTTTAGTTCAGATAAGTAAAATTTGTTTCTTATTGAATGTGATTTTTATCGCGCGTGGAATTATATCTTTTCAGTTAAGCGGTCTGTTCTCGCACAATGCATGATAGATTGTATCTTAGTTTGCGGTCTGTCACCTTTGAATTATTTCCGACATAAGTGATGCTAAAAGGACTAGTGTTTTGTGATTAATTTATCATTTTATCTGTAAAGGCAAAATCGGAGGTTAAAATGCTGAATAACGATTTTTGACTCCAGCACTGCGCGAGTTTATCAGTATTTACCCATGAGAATCTTACGAACTCCGGCATGTTTCTTTATTTGACTTTTATATTATGTATTTTGCATTGTTCGAGAAGAATATTTCGAAATTAGGGCACCGAATTTGACGTAATCCTTCCGTAATTACAATGAACCAAAGAGCTTCAAGCGATCAAACTTCACGCCCTAATTACCAGCAGTGGAAGCTACAAGTTTTAGTTCGTTAGTGCTGTTTTGAGGTTAGATATCACAGTTTTGCAAAAAGTGTCCGGAAATAGAGCAACTAACTGTGCAGATAGTGGTCTATTTTCATAAATCTTTATTCTAAAATTTCAACCGCAAATTTTTTTTCTCTGGCTTTTCTTCAGCTCGGGCGTGAAATAGCCATTGTGTTTAAAATATCTTACTTATCCACGCTGGCTGGCCATCAGTCTCCGAGTAGCTCAGTGTTTAGAGAGTTTGACCGGCGTATAGAGGGTCATGGGTTCGATTCCCGCTTGATTTTATTTTTCTGTGTCCTCTACTAATGACGTGCTGGATATGATTCATTATTTACAGTGGTTTTATTAAAGGGTTTTCGTTTCATCAACAATGGAAGAAATGCGTTTGAAATGGTTTTGTTTGTTTTTTCCAGCTCGGCCGTGGTTAAGAGATGACCTGGATGCCTGGATTGAAAGATTAAAGGTCAGTCTTATGTTATCCATCCATCCATCCATCCATCCACCCACCCTTAGATTCATCGTCAGTACTTTTCGTAACCTATTTTCTAACTTAGCCATATTTAATTTGCAGCATGCTTTTAAAACCAAAGTTGAAGTAATGGGAAGATTTTAAGGAGTTTTTTCGGCAGTAAAGAAATCTTTAACTAAGATTGAAATTTAGCGACGTAACATTTTGACAAAGTCAAAAATGTTACGAAAAGGAACACTCGTCAGGTTTCTGAACGGGAAAGTGTTATAAATCCGAAAATAAAGCAAATCGCGCGGATATATTGCGTTAACTAAGGTGCACATTGGCCAGAGAACTTCCTGAAACGTTTTAATTTGTGTTAAAAGCTCCAAGCTTTCAAACCGAGTGTAAGTCTATACTTTTTATAGTCGACTAAGGTTTGAAAAGTTTTCAAACGTTAGTGTTTTTTGGTTTCAATTCTTAAAAGTAAAATAGTTCTTGAAATATGCAATGGATGGCACTGTAAGTTATTGGACATCAAGACAAATAGCGTACAACATTGTCCAAGGAGTTTAGAAATATCTCGCTGTGTTTTAAAGAATTTACGCGACTCTTTCGCAGGAAGGTAATGCTATCTGAAGACACAAAAGTTGCTAAAATGTTGCTAAATCTATTCAATCCATGCGAAGTGATATTTTAGGTTATTAAAACCATGGCTATCGAAGATTTTTATTGAATCATATAGCCTGCCCTTCTGTCGATGTGATGTGAAAGTACTGACATCGTAATGCCATGTAAAAGGGAGTTTTTAATTTTTTCCCGAATGCACTCGAAATGCGCTAATGTTACGAAAAGGAACAATTGCAGAGTGTGGAATAGGGTACAACACAAAAATTATTGGTTAGTTTTCTGATGACAATTTTCTTTCATTTCCTGATTGCATAATGTTTATTGAGTGAAGAGAATATAAGCACTTTTACCAAAAGTTCGTATCTTTTATTTTATTCATGAAATCTCGAGGTTACAAAAAGGAACATGCCGTAAGTTGGGCCTTCTACAGGGTAAAAGAGCTTCTCATAATTATGTTCATGATCATAATATTGCAAGTGGTATTAAGTAACGTTAATGCCACCTCAGAGAATCCAACATATACCTTTTTAACAACAAATGCTCTATAATACAAGCAATTTTAACAAAATAACAGTAACAGTACTTAAGCCTAAAATGGCTTTTCTTAGTTAAATTAACAGTAAGAGTGACAGTAATTAACCTATGTAATGGTTTTTCTTAACGAATGTTAAAGCTCGTTCTAACTACAGTGGCTCAGCAATTATAACGAAATAACAATAAGTCAATTAACATTAAAATAGCTCTACTTAATTAAATTAACAGCAACAGTAATTAAGCTAAGAAATGGGCTTTCTTAACGAATGTAAATGCTCGTTCTAGCTGCAATGGCTCAGTGTCTTTTTGAGCCCTTGAATGCTAAAATTTTAAAGCAAAACTATTCTAAAGAAACATGGTAAATACAGCTGTGTTTAACTTATGTCATGGTACACTCGAAGCATTGCATACAAGTCAAGTGTGCTTACCGGTGATGACCTTCTCTTTTTTTATCTTGAAGACGCGCAATCTTCCTTCGCTCTGTCCCAACTGTCTAAAAGCTGCTGAGGCGTAAAACCAACATCTCTTTTCTTGCTTCATCTTCTTCTTCAATCGTGGTCTTCACATAATTTTGGGTAATTCTTTCATTGCTTTTGATAAGATCTCCAAACAACCACCAATGTATTTCTGTTTGATGATCTGTGAAGGTCGTTCCTCCTTTACGGCTCACTAATGACGTAACCCTGACTTCTCGTCCAGGAACAAGCGATGAAGTTTGTCCTGCTGCGTTCAGTCTCAGTCGGAAGAGCTGGCCCACTTTCCTTTGACCCCGCTTCCTTTATAAAGCATCTGACTTAACTTTGCTTGCGTCGATTTTACTGTGGATTTCATGCCCTGGAACGATGTCTTTTACTGTTTGTATATCAATGGATTTCTTTTTGACAGCCATTTCAAATGCCGATTTCACTACTTCATTCTCCTCATCTGTCCAGCGATGCCGACCGTTTTTCAAATTCCCATCCCTTTGATCGTCCTACCTACCTTGCTGTTAGGACACTACCTCACTCTGGCACTTCTTCAGCTTCCGTCTGAACGATTCTGTACATGATATTGCGCAATGCCTCAGATGTTTTGGCGGTGGTTTTCTCCTTCTGGTGGATAAGGTAGAACTCTTCTGCTGTCTTTTAATTGTGGCCCATCAGGTCTGCTAGATCCTTCTTCAGATGCCCATGTTCTTCATGTACAGCGGAAACTGCTGCCTTTCTAAACGCCGCCGCGTTCACCCTGACAAGTACATTGCCCGTTGCTTTCTGCCAAAATGAGTTCAGCTGCGCCAACCCATGGACGACTGATGACATAGCGTTTCCAGTAGAGCTGATGAAGACATGATCATCGCTGCTCGCCCCTGCACCTGGTATTTTGTTTTGCATGACCTTTACGAATGCCTGCAGCCACGTGTAAATGGTAGGGCTCAGAACCAGATGAGCAGGTCCAAAAGAAGTCAACGTCCTGTGTTTCACCACCATCTGACCTTTATCTGGCGTTGCTTTCGCTAGCTCTCCGAACGTCATGTTGGCGAGTATTACCAGCCGCGTGATAAGATGATCTCTCACCAAGCAGTGGTCCCTCTGACTTGGCGTCTTGTCGCTAACCTTCTCCAGGTGTTCTTCGTCATCTTCACTTTGATCTTCCACCTCCTCATCCTCTTCACTGTCATTCTCGTCATCTTGAGGTTTATAATTATCATCGCCAGTATCTTCGCTACTCTCATCTTCTGCAAAACAACCAACACTGTTTTTTTTTCTGACTTCAACTGTAAGATCACCGTCCTCACCAATCTTGTCTCGTCTTGTCACTTCCGATGGAGTAACATCACCTCCAGCTGCATCCCGCAGTGAAGAAGTACGCTGTTCTCCCCGTAAGCTACCAGGGCTTCGATGTGGAAGTAAAGCTTCCTTTTCCACATACAGTCATCTTCACTACCGGTATCTTCGCTACTCCCATCTTCTGCGAAAAAACCACCACTGGCTTCTTTGATCTTTCTCCGGGGGGCAAGTGGTAGGGGGGGGGGGGACTCCCTATAATGGCCTATACGGGAGGCCCCGCCCGAAAGGGGTACCTTTTTCATGCTTCAGGTATATGAAAGTGTAGGGATTTTACGAGTCGAAGTATATAAAAGGGTAGGAAATTCTGCCATTGAGGTATTTAAAAGGGCCTTTCATTAAAATATTTCGATCACACATACCTAATGACTGTACTGTTCTAATGGAAGATATACGAAAGGGGTACCTTACCTGTCAAAAATCGTATATAAAAGGGTAAGAGGTCGGACCTTGGAGCGGAGCATCCCCGTATTAAATGTTTTTTAGTAGCCCCCTCCCCCCTCCCCGGGATCTTTCTGGTTAGGCGTTTCTCTGTGCTGACGACGACTGTTTAATCATCATCATCGTTACCATTGTTGTCTTGCCTTGTCTCTTCCAATGGACTGATTTTCCTTCCAGAAGCATCCCACAGTGTAAAATGGCTGTTCTCCCCGTAAATTAGCAGGGTTTCGATGTGGTGGTACATCTTGAACGTGGAAGATGCTTCTCCTTCCATTGTTGGTCGATGGAGGAATTGTGTCGTGTTCACTCTGACCATTTTCACTACATAGCACATGGTATATCCTCTTTACCGTGCGTCTTGTACTCTGGACTGGTGTCCACGAACCCCTTTAGTCTGATGTCACCTCTTCTGGGCAATATGCCTTGTTACGTATTTGACTTACTTCCATTTTTAAAACTCTGCCAAACCCCAAATTTTCCAATTAGCAAGTCTTTATTTCCGTAAGAATATTCCTATCGAAGCTTACAGGATAATATAGTGCTCGAATACCGGTTTAAAATAGTATTATCTTGAGTTTCTAACACTTGTTCCTTTTCGTAACGTTATCAAGTTACTAAAAGGAACACTTGTTCCTTTTTGTAACCTTACTAAGTTACTAAAAGGAACACTTGTTCCTTTTTGTAACCTTATTAAGTTACGAAAAGGAACATATGTTCCTTTTCGTAACCTTTGGTTACAAAAAGGAACATACGTTCCTTTTGGTAACCAAACACAAGTTACAAAAAGTAACGCAAGTTACAAAAAGGAACAAAACACGTTACAAAAAGGAACATGAATCTACCCATCCATCCATCCATCCATCCATCCACCCATCCATCCATCCATCCATCCATCCGTTCATTCGTTCTCCTGGTCACTGGTTCGTTCGCTTGATAACTCATCAATTCTTTCTCTTTCATTATTTATTCGGAATATAAATGATCAAGGTACATTTCTTCGTTTTTGTGTGGCATCCCAGTGGAGTGGCATCCCACTCTTATGTCATCGGGTTGTAAGTCCTTAGGGTTAGTGTTAGGGTTAGGGAAAGGGTTAGGTCCTTAATGCTAATGAGTTACAAAGTTTGCAATGCATTGTGGTCAGTGTATCCCACACATGTACCGTTTGGGTACCTTTTTTCACTTAGCAGGGTCCGCCTCATAAACTAGCTGTGATATTTGTGGACAACAGTGGAGTGGATATCATATTGGGAATGTTTCCTTTTATTAGAGAACTTCTTTCACGTGGAACTAAGGTACAAACCCATCTGTCATACAAACAAAAACGAAAAAAAATCGCTAAGACTATTTTAATTAATCAAATATAAATGCTAATCACTTTAGTCAGGAATTTTGCATGATTAATGTGGCTCATCCCTGACCAAAACTAATGCGTCAAAAGAACTGCTTATTTTGGTTTTGTCAGCCAACCTGCGATCTCATTCGTAGCTTTCTCAGTTTTCCAGTACTTTCACCCCGCCATGCTCCATGCAGGTGCCTAATGTGGCAAGCTGCTTTATAAATTGCTATATATCTTAATCTTGAAACAAATGGCTCAATTGAAAAGGAAAAGTTCCTAGATTCTCAGTATTACTTAGTTTCTAAGTAGCTCTCTAGTAGCTCTCTGACAATTACAGTTTTCATTGCATTGTGGCATTGTGGAGTATCTGTTGTAACGCTCGTGCCAGTGTCACCTCGCGTATATTTGACGTGACGTGCGTGGCGTGATGTTCGCTTGCGTGACATTTTCAGGTTGTCATGGCTGCTAACTCTTATCCAGCTCTGGATGACGTCATGTACAGTGAACTTGTGATATTGACAGAAAGTGTAGCGGATATATGTCCAGAAATAAGGTATGAAAGATTCTAGATGTGTTATTTTATGTTGAAAAACAAAAACAAACAAGCAAGTATTACGTGCCCACGATTCGAGTCCTATGTTCCCCCTTTTTATTTTTTTCAATTCAAAATTAAATTTCTTAAAATTACAATTTTACAGAGGTTATTGGAGTTTCAGTTTTTATCCGACATTTCAAAACTGGCCAATCAAAACAAACAAAATAATGCAGTAGAAATGCCAAGCGTTTGAAAAGAAGCTCAGGTCAAGTAACGTTAGGCTCTGTTTTCAGGGAAAGCCCCGCACACACGCCTACACAAAAGGGCGAGATGCAGAAAACTAAGCCCAGACGTAAGTGCTCGCATCACAATTTGTGTGGGGTGAAAATATGACGTTAGTAAACACGCGCTGCTTGGCGTTAGGTTTGCGCAAACTCATCCCAGGCTGTTTCGTTTTGTTTTGTGAATTAGGAATGCATATAAAGAGGAACGATTAGTCCCCATGGAATCAGGAATCGGTTCTCCTTGTCTAGACTGCAGGTATGGCCATCATATTTTTGTTTCTTTTTTTTTTCTTTTTCTGACCTAAGAAAGTAACGTCCTCAGTAACCGGAGAGCAATAATCACTCTTGAAAAGCACGTAATTTATTGACGGTCAACACTAAGACGAGAGGTGGGAGCTTATTCGCTTGTAAGAAACATTTCTGCAGATTCGAACTCACGGGAACACATGGAATTTGCAGGTTGGTCAAGATTGTGGAAAGGATCCCATAAGTTTAAACATTGTTCTCCATGAGTGCTTGGTCTAAAGACAGGGAAAATTCTCAAAAATAATTTCGCAGGTTATTGGAAACATTGATATTGAAAAGAATGCTACCAAACGTTTGAGATTCTAGGCACCTGCTATACCATAGCACTTAAATTTACCAAGGATATGGTAACCCTTCTCATCAACATCCGAGTATGTCCCAGTGTCTCCAAACCTGAGCTCTTTGACTGGAAGTTGTGACTTGTCAGTGAGGAGACCGCTGTCTTGCCGCCATACTGCGTCATTCTTTTCACAATTACAACGATGGCTGGAGTCAGCACATGAGTTGGTCATCCCACATGCGCACTTTCCACTACCGGGTGAGGCTCCACCCCAGTATGACATCTTGTTTGAGTTACGTGACACCCACCAACCGAAAGGGCCACCCCACGCGGCGGTGTAAAGAAGCACAGAATCATAGCATTCATATTTGATAAACTGTTCACAGTGTGAAGAGACGTCTGTAAGACTCGCCAGCTGGGATAAGCTGGCTCCAGAGTAGTGAATACTCCGTGAGTATTCACCATATCCATTATATCCATCCACCAATGTTCTGCTCTCGCTGTCGTGACTGATAACTGTCACGCCAACTCCATTCTTGTCGCTCATGTCGCAATAAACGCTAAACGGCGCCAGGCCTCCCTCGCCATCCGGATCAATGACGTAACTTCCGCTAGAACTGCTGACGTATTTTCGTATCTCGGAACAGGAAGGATGGATCGGAGTCTTCAACTCCACATGTGTTTCGATTGTTGTCAGAGTATTACTCGCTCTGCATGTGTATGATCCAACGTGTGAGTTTTTCACACTGGGAATAACTAGCGTGTTGTTTGGTAGAATGTTAGAGTCAACAGGAAGTGAAGGCCGGCCATCTTTTAACCAGGTGATTGTGGGATTCGGATCACTCTGAGCCACACATTGCAGCAGCACAGGACGCCCAATCACAGGGATTACCTGCTTGGGCGGCCGAGCTACAAACCGCAGGCGCGAGAAAATCATAATTTGCACTGCACTTGTAGCGGAGCCTAAACCATTTTCTGCCTTACATATGTATATTCCTGCGTCCTTTCTTTTTACGTTGTGAATTTCTATGGCTCCATTCTTCAGCCTGGTTCTATCAGGTAAACTCCCATTAGATTTTGACCAGCTTATGTTTGGTCGCGGCTGACCAGTAGCACTGCAGGCAACGGTGATATTTTGTCCTTCCTCTGCTATTGTTCGATTGTAGGAGAGCAGAAGCCGAGGAGCATCTGTTGAACACAATCACATCAAACATTAAATGGTGAATCGATTGGGGGCACAGTTGCAGTAACCTCCAAGCAATATCTAGAATTTTCTTCATTCGTCCAGCAAAAGACCAGCATTCATTCATTCACTCACCGTCATGCAATCAATCAATCTCCTTTATTTCTTTTTTATTGATATATTTTTGTTCATTAGTTGGTTGATTCGTGCATTTTGTGTATCTATACAATATCTTTTGTGTGAGCGGATAAGCTTTTTGTCAACTAGAATCGTAAAACTCACATTGAAGTTTCAATGGCGCTGAGGCGTTAGCACTTCCCAGCAGATTTTTCGAGCTGCAGTCGTAGATCCCAGCGTCTTCTGGCTTGGTGTCCTTTATAATCAGAGCAGTACTGGGTCCTATCTCGTGACGGCCAACCGGAAGTGACGAATTTATCTTGGACCACTTGACCTTTGGAGTTGGATGTCCGTCCACAATGCATTTGAAGACTGCTGTTTGACCTTCATTGACTGTTACACCAACCGGAGACTCCAACAGACGGGGAGCCGAGAGGGACTTTCCCTGCCCTCCTTTCTCTCCCTTTTCTCCCTGGGGTCCTCTAGGCCCGGGTGGCCCCGTATTTCCCGGTAGTCCTGGATCTCCCTTCATTCCTGTAGGTCCTGGAGATCCCTGAGGGCCATGCTTTCCAGGTTTCCCCGGTCGTCCTCGGCGGCCAGGTTTTCCCTTGGGTCCTGAGCGACACAACACGTGATCTTTAGCGCAGATATGATTCTGCAAAAGACGCAGCTCCTCTCTGATGAGTTGCTGCAGGTAAGACGGTGGTACAGTGGGGTTTACTGGTGAATTCCCGGATGAAACACTTCTTTTTTGTCTTAAAACGCTTTCCTTCTGACCTGTAAAAGAGTGACGCAAGATTTAAATAGGAAAAAAAATCTTTTCTGACACAGGAATTTGTACACGCGGCGTTTGTAGCCCTCAATTTGGCTCGCAAGGTGTAAATTCGCTATTTTTCTTTAAGTTTAATTGATGACCTCGAATGACAGGAGATCGCAGAAGTTCTGGTGTCTGTACATCTCTTAAAAAACATGTCCGTTTTTTGTGGTCAGCATTAAAAAACTGAATAGGAGTTTGAGAGTAGTACTGTACAGTCATGGCACCATAGTTATTTCCCAGTACTTAGTATATTCTTAAAAGTTATGATAACAGGGCCATTTATAAACGGTACAGTTAGCGTCCTACTTAAGTCGCGTTTTAGATAAGAGGTGACTTAAGTAGGTCGCTAACTGTGCCGTTTATACGTTCGCGTCCTACAGAAGACGCGAAGACCTCGTATAAATAGTTCGGGTCTTATTTTTGAAACAGACTCGTTTACATGCAATGTTGCAACAATCCAAGATGGCGCGTCGTAGCAAGAAACAAAAGCGTACTGTCCAGTCATTTTAGGAAGGAGGAGACTTACAAAGATTTTTTTCAATTTTGAGAAGTCTTTTTTTCTTATGAAGATCGCACTGTTATAGAAAATTCATAAATTCGCCGTAGCAGGTAGCCTCCCACGCAGTCGTTTTTAGGGGAATCGTATTTCACCTATCGAGGAGGTGAAATACGATTCCCCTAAAGACGACTGCGTGGGAGGCTACGTAGCATACAAAAAATACAACAGAAATCCGAGAAGAGTCGGTAGAAAGCGATCAACGGATTCATTTGGTGCCAACATGACATGTTACAGATAGAAGATGCTGAGAACGCTCGGCTCCCCTGGCCATCTTTTGCAAAGCTTTGCAGCCAATTACACCATCTAATCGTAATAAATGGCCCTAATGAGTGCTCTAGAGGTTACTTGCTACTTAGAATGTCAGCGTCGTGTTCCCTGGATCGTATATTCGCTTTGCATGTTGAGATACCTCATGGCTTTAGAACTAAATTAAGCTTAAACCAGTGTACCTTTTCTCCCTTGCTTATTGTCGCCTGTTCCATCTCCCCATTCTATGAAATTCTGTCGTACTTTTCGCAGTATTTCCGTCTCCATCTGATCACAGACTGTTATAGCGCGTGAGATCACTTTTTCCTCTATTCTGAATTCCAAGTGAAAAAGAGCCACAGAGCACGCAATGGACAAAAACAGCGCCGACATTGAACATAAGCGATCGAGCGCCTGTCGTCTGTTAAACTCACGAAGGATTTGTTTCTCTTGCTTCATTGTTAACGGTCTCAAACGTCGACTGCGTTGTAACTATGGATTCCTCCCCTGTTTTGTTGTACTTCTAGCACCAGGCTGTTTTCGAATCGCCTAAAAAACCCGACGTGGTCCGTGTTTTCTTACCCTAGTTGTACGCTGAAACCAAATACGCGGCGAAGACTGAAAACCAATGTCATGTGATGTTTAGTGGGGGTCAACTGGCTAATACTGAAACCAATTAGATTGGCAGAGGTCACGTAATTCCGTGAGGAAAAAGAATTGTAGCAAATACTTCGGCCAGCGTTAGTTTGTTTTTCTTGAAGGCCCGCTTGATCCTCATTTTTGGCTGGAGACACCTTCGGTTTTTAGCAACAAAGATGATGAATGTTTACCTCACTAAATTCCCAGTTTTCCCTTGCATGCTTCCCCTGGAGGAATTCTTTGTGTAATACAACGCTGATCATCAGCCCTGTTTTCTTTGACCCTAAGGGCTGCTCTCCACCAGTATTTGGTCACCTTTCAAAATTGCCCTCGATCAAACAAGGTCCGCTTTAGTTTATTCAGAGGCTTAACTTTCAACTTTCAACCTTATTTAACTTTCAACTTTATTCCGGTAAAAAAAATGGTCTTACAATAGACTGGCCCGTAAAATAGCAATTGCTAATCTAGGCGGCCCAGCGGAAAACTAAAATTAAAATGAAAAGAAAGGAAGGAATAATATTTTAAGTTACAATAATTCATATTTTTATCATTGTTTTATTTTTATTGCCATTGGATCTAAGGAAAAAACGAAAGGAAATTCACGGAGAGCGGAAAGCATGTAATTTATACAATATGAATTACTTAACTGTTGAACCAACTTTTTTAATTATCAATGGCGTCTCAATATAGTCATTTTCTGTTTTTAAAATATCGGAAAGCAATCCGTGAAGTACTTTGGTGAATTCCTTTTAAGGAAGATCTCTAGTATGACAAGGTATCTCATTCCAAAGTTTTACGTCAAAACGAGACAAGGAGACAAGGAGTTTTTTTGTGTTTCCAGCTTTGAGCTTTTAACGTGAAAGTTACCAGAAGTCGTGTGTTGTATGAATGAATAATTGAGGTTTTTTAAATGAATTTCAGAGATTTGGTGGCGAATGATTGTTGTTGATGTCGTGCATTAGACGAGCTACAGACTTATAATGCATTAATGTCACTGGTAATATTTCAACGTCGATAAATGGAGGAATTGCATTTCACGTATATCCATAAAATACATCAAGCGAACCACTTTCTTTTCGAGAAACCTTTTTCGCTTCAAACACGTTACCGTGAGTCAACACGCCCAAAGGGCAGCGCTCCAGCAGAGTTTTTTGTCAGTTTTCAACATTGCTGACAATCAGACACGTGTTCAGCTTCGGGTTATTTACTGTCTTGGTACGCTGGTAAATTTCTTCCTTCTTGATAAACCCCATAACAAGTAACGTTGATAGGTTCCATCCGAGCCTGTTGAAAACTAGAAAAAAATTGAAAAGCTACAGGGGAGCAGGGTTGGCGCAGTGGTGAGAGCGCTCAGTTGCCTTCCACCGATGTGGCCCGGGTTCCATTCCCGGACTCGGCGTCATAAGTGGGCTGAGTCCTGGAATCGAACCCGGGCCACATTGGTGGAAGGTGAGCGCTCATAAGTGGGCTGGGTTTGTTGGTTCTCTACTCTGCTCCGAGAGGTTTTTCTCCAGATATTCCGGTTTTCCCCTCTCCCCAAAAACCAACATTTGATTTATATGATTTATTTAGAATTGATTTGATTTAGAGGGCCGTCTCCCTCTTGAAATAAAACAATAAAACTCAAACATGTTAATTTAACACTCCTACTTTAATTACTATTTGTATTGAGTATTTTTCACAGATTTGTACTCGCACCTCTTTATTCTCCCACTCCGTTGTATTCCCCAGTATTATGTAACCTTTTCACTGATTTGTACTATTTTTCTTTATTATATCTCTCACTTAGTACGCGCGCTGTGATTGGTTTTGCGGGCCGTATTCTACAGTACGGCCCGCTTGACTTCAACAAGGTGTCTTTCCCGCGCGCCGGATTAACCTCAGAGATATAATAAATATCTTACTAACCTCGTTTTCTCGGTACGTACTGTAAGTTACGGATCCTCGTTTTTCCCGCTAATTTATGGCCCGCGCGCTTCGCGCTTGGGCCATAAATCAACGGGAAAAAACTCGGTCCGTAACTTACAGTACGGACCTCGAACTCGGTTAGTAAGAGGTATGTAATCAACGCCTACTTGTTATTTACTTTATATTAAGTCACTCACTTGTAAACATCCTTCAACTGAAGATGGATACTGAGTATCCGAAACATGTCTTGCAAATTTAAACGTTGTGTCGTCTTTTTTAAATGTTTGCTTTCAATCTTTCTGCTACGAAAATTTGGCATTATTGTTATTGTTATTGTTCTTGTGAATGATATATGAAATAAATCATACATGAACTGCGGAAATGAAATCAAATGAAGAACGATCCTCGCAGTTGTGAACGCAATTTATAGACCCTTTTCGTAATGGCGCCCGACAAATTATTCTTTTATTCTTATGATAATGAGCCCTACTAGCCTCGTCAGCATGTGCAAAATTCAATAGAATTTTTTCATTAAAGTGAGGTTAGTAGGGCTAATTAACACATATTCAAAAGAATAATTAAAATCGCCCGCCATTATGAAAAAGGTCTATGCAACTGCGAAAAGAAGCCTGAAAAAAAAATTCACGACTTCAAAGGGGTTTGAAACCGTGACCTTACAACTGCGAGGATCATTCTTCATTTGATTTCATTTCCGCAGTTCATGTATGATTTATTTCATACATCATTCACACTCATTTCTTTCACGGGAACATATGAACCCACAATTGACCTGCTCCCAACGTCAGTGGCTTCATAGCTCAGTTGGTTAGAGCGTCGCACCGGTAATCGCGAGGTCCCGGGTTCAAACCCCGTTGAAGTCCTGAATTTTTTTCAGGCTTCTTTTCGCAATTGCATAAATTGCGTTCACAACTGCGAGGATCATTCGTCATTTGATTTCATTTCCGCAGTTCATGTATGATTTATTTCATATATCATTCACACTCATTTCTTTCACGGGAACATATGAACCCACAATTGACCTGCTCCCAACGTCAGTGGCTTCATAGCTCAGTTGGTTAGAGCGTCGCACCGGTAATCGCGAGGTCACGGGTTCAAACCCCGTTGAAGTCCTGAATTTTTTTCAGGCTTCTTTTCACAATTGCATAAATTGCGTTCATAACTGCGAGGATCATTCGTCATTTGATTTCATTTCCGCAGTTCATGTATGATTTATTTCATATATCATTCACACTCATTTCTTTCACGGGAACATATGAACCCACAATTGACCTGCTCCCAACGTCAGTGGCTTCATAGCTCAGTTGGTTAGAGCGTCGCACCGGTAATCGCGAGGTCACGGGTTCAAACCCCGTTGAAGTCCTGAATTTTTTTCAGGCTTCTTTTCGCAATTGCATAAATTGCGTTCACAACTGCGAGGATCATTCGTCATTTGATTTCATTTCCGCAGTTCATGTATGATTTATTTCATATATCATTCACACTCATTTCTTTCACGGGAACATATGAACCCACAATTGACCTGCTCCCAACGTCAGTGGCTTCATAGCTCAGTTGGTTAGAGCGTCGCACCGGTAATCGCGAGGTCACGGGTTCAAACCCCGTTGAAGTCCTGATTTTTTTTCAGGCTTCTTTTCGCAATTGCATAAATTGCGTTCACAACTGCGAGGATCATTCTTCATTTGGTTATTCTCATTGTTATTATAAGTTAGTTAAATTATGTAATTTAATTTGGACTGCCTTGTTAAAGAAGGTTGTTATGGTTTCTTTAGCTCCCATCCCACATGTAAGTGTGGGAAGTTGAGGAAAAGTTTTTGAAAATATGACCTTTTTTCTTGTTTGTACCCTTAACAGAAGAGTCAACACAGAGCTGGCATTGAAATGCAGAGACGCGGATCTTTTAATCCTGGAGGGAATGGGCAGGTGCGGGAAAATGATTTGTCCTATTGCTCTTTAATTTGCGTCCAAGTTTAGAAGAAAGCAACAATTCCGACCACTGATAAGAGATTTCAGTGTCTGGTATGTGAATCAACAGAGCTGGATTCACAAATTCTCATCCGTCACCTTGTACAGGCGAAGTATGAACTTCTTGCACATTTTTGAATGCATTAGACGGAAAATACTGCAATTTTGTGTCCGATTTTCATCACGGATATCGAACTTCAGGAACTGATACAGCGGGGAGATAAACCCAGCATGCTATACTGTGATGTGACAGAAGCAAAATTGCAAAAAAAACAAACTTCACAAAGAAGATCAGACGCTTCAAAGTGTAAGTTTCACAGATTTACTCCTATGGAAGCCAATAACTCTCGACGAGTCTTGAAATTAAGACATCTGCTTCTGTCACATCACAGAGGAGATTATCCTTTATTACTAAGTAATAAAACCATTTACTTTACTGCGTTTCTCGATCAGAAAGCTCAGACACAAACATTGATTTTCCCAGTTTAGCTGTTTAGCAGCCTATAATATCACCGTAAATCGCGATCCGCCTATGAAAACGATAATTATGATGTAATTCCATCATCCACCAAGATCCCTGTCAAATTTCAGAGGAATCGACCCTCAAAATTCAGAGATTTGAAGCTTGAAAATGAAACACCTACTCCAAAAATTTGGTTCATGAATTTATTCATAGTCAAGTGTCCTGCGCGAGCTTAATAAACGATTTTAAGACAAAATTGAGTCGCCACAGTTTTAAATAAATTTTAAACATGGATTCCAAGAAAAGCAACCTTTATTGTTTTAAATTTTTATCCTTTTACAATTGTAATTAGGTAGATAGATGGTTGATAATGATCAGTAAGCTAATGGAAATAAGGTCCATAATTCAATAACCATGTTCAGGATAAAAAACACAGGAAAAGTACTGCTCAGTAGCTTTCTATATATGAATGGTCACACTCTTGGATTTCATCCACAGACTCAAAACTGATGACCACTTTTTACAGCGTTATAACCTGCACTGGAAGGTATTTTTCAGTAATTTTGATTTGAGCGAATTTCATCCATCGCATAGAAAGTTTTGAACCACCTTGCACAGTATAACAATCAACAGCACAGGAAAGTAATGCTCAGCATTCAATGTAGGATTTGACTTTAATATCGACCAATGGTTTGATTTTGTTTATTTCAGAGCCATTCATACAAACTTTGATGCAAAGTTCACTTGTGAATCTATCAAACTGGCCGTGATAAAGAATCGCTGGCTCGCTCACAGACTCGGTGGTGACATGTACAGTGTGGTGTTCAGATACGAACAAGGCAAGGGGTCTCCTGAGAAGACTCGAGAATGTTCGGACAATAAACCTGTCAGCGGAAAGCTTATTTCTTGGGAGATCGGTCAGAGTGATTGATAATAATCATGATGGTGATGGTGATGATTGTTAAGGTGTTTTATTCAATCGATTACAGGGATGGTGGTGATGTTGTTTGATGATGTTGCTGGATAATGAAGATGGTGTTGGTGCTGGTGATGGTGGTGATGATGGTGGTGGTGATGATGATGATGATGATGGTGGTGGTGATGATGATGGTGTGGTGGTGGTGGTGGTGGTGGTGGTGGTGATGATGATGGTGTTGGTGGTGGTGGTGGTGGTGATGATGGTGGTGGTGGTGGTGATGATGATGATGGTCGTGATGGTGATCATGGTGATGATGGTGGTGGTGACGATGATGATGGTGATGGTGACGACGACGCTGATGATGACAATGATGATGATGATGACGCCGACGATGATGATGATGGTGATGGTGATATTGGTGAAGAAAGTGTAAAAAGCGCAACATGCAGAGGAAAAATAATGAATGAATGGCTAAAACATATAAATACATCATATCCTAAAAAAATTTACCAACTTGAAAATGGTGTCACGATGTCACCGAAACGTTGTTCTTTTGTATCGCTAATTTTTACTTGTCTATGTAAATCTAACTATAGCACTTGTAATAATGAAATGTCAAAAAGGAAATAAAATAAAGTCAAAGTCTGTTTTCCATGAATGCCTTGTCATATATGGCGAGAAAGGGCGTCGTTATGGCGCCTGTGTGTGCATTATATCGCCAAGGAGACCTTGGTGGAAAATCTATCATACGTTTTCAGGCCGTTTTGCCCGAAGGTAGCAGTTACTAACCAAAGTGAGCAAGTCCAATCGCAAAAGGAAGGAAAATATTTACCAATGTTTTTTTCCAGGTGCTTTTTTTCATATAAGGCATTACCATTTTTTAACAACAACAACAATTTATTGACACATTCAGATAGGTATAAGAAGCTTGTCCCGCAAATAGCCGCAAAGCTAGTCGAGGCGGGACAAGACGAGCACGAGAACATATCAGAAAAGACAAATAACAATGAATTACAAATATGCAACGGAAAACTTAACTTTACATAATAATGCGGGTTGATCAAGCTATGCAACAAAATTAAAATAAATTACAGGTAATTTTATTATCATTAATATTGCAATCAAAAAGAGATGAAGAGGGAAAAGTAGAATCAGATTATACTAGCAAAAGAGAAGGACAAAAGAGGATCAGTTTTTCATTAGGTCAATTATCGTTTCCACTTCAATATAGCAGTCTACAGTTTGAAGTATGTCAAATAACTTTCCTTTTGGGGATTTTTAAAGATTTTTTTGCACTTTTTTTTAGAGTTGCAGGTATCCCATTCCAAATTTTGACTCCAACACGCGAGAAAGCATTTCATGTGGCATTAATGCGAGATTCCTTTGTATAAAAATGATCAGAGGTAGAGGAACGCGTTTTATAGGAATGGACACCAGAAGTACGAGAAAACAAATTCAAGTTATTTCTTGGAGCAGTATTTACGTTTATATCATACATAAGGTTGCAAACGGATTCATAATACAAGAATTGTACAGGTAATATTTTGCTTTAACGAAAAATGGTATGGCATAGTCGTTTGTGGTCTTGAAAAGCAAAAACAGGCGCCTGTTCTGTGGCTATTATTATTATGGGTGTTTCAAATATGGCCGTGTTCGTATTTCAATATAAAAACAGGACTTGGTGAAGTACCTTTTCACGTGTTTACTGCCACGAGCCAAAAAGAAGCCCAAATTCAGTGTATTCTGATCTGTTGCCGAAAGAATAAGGAAACATAAAAGAAATTGTGTTTTGTTTACCCCTCACCCACCCCCCGCTAGCCTCCTTTGCAGACGTCTTTGGGCTCGTCACGCGTTCCTTGCCCACGAACGTCTGCTGAACTGAACTGCCACTTCCGTTCGCCGGCGGTTAATCTTTGTTTTGAAGAAACCAATAACGAGCTGCGTAAGAATGGAAATCGACACCCGATTCACGTGCATCGTCTGTGAAACTAATCCCGGGGTCGAAGTCCTACTTTCAAAAAATTGGAAAACGAACTATGATTGGCTAACCGCCGAGAACGGAAGTGGTAGTTCAGTTCAGCAGACGTTCGTGGGCAAGGAACGCGTGACGAGCCCAAAGACGTCTGCGAAGGAGGCTAACCTCCCGCCAACGAGGCGACTCTACACTTGCTCTCGTATGAACTGAGACAATTGGAAACAATTGGGTTTTGTGTAACCCTCACCCCCCGCCAACGAGGCGACTCTACACTTACTCTTGTATCAACTGAGAGCATACGGAAACAATTGGGTTTCGTGTAACCCCCACCCCCGCCAACGAGGCGACTCTACACTTGTCCTCGTATGAGCTGAGAGCATACGGAAACAATTAGACTGCGTAATTATTTGTTCCTTTGTTTTTTTGTTTTTCCTGTCATTTTAGTCTGCGCGGCAGGTGCTAGAAACGGGAGGGGGACGTGGAAGGCGTACGCGCGCGAAGCGCGGAGAGCGCGCGGGAAAGGGAAAGGAAGCGCTTGCAGCAAAGCCATTGTTCAATCAATCTTTATTTCACTTTCACCTAAAAATTACAATTTAATAGCAAATAAAATCTTAAGGAAAGGTGTAAAGTGAGTGGAGTCCAAGGAAAGCATAGCTTGTATAATATGGACCCCACCTAGTGGTGCACAAATAATAAGTAATAATGGCTTAGCAGATTTTAGACAAAACAAAAACAAAACGAATACATTCATCATAATAATTAATGCATGCAAAATAAGATAAAGTTTTGAAACAAAACGTAGAAGTGGAGTAAAGAACAATCACCAAAGCCTTAGAATGAATTAGCTCAAATCAATCCAAAAAATCAGAATAATGGGATAATTAATATAAAGAACTATACTATAAAAAATTAATGGGCAATCAAAAGAAAAACTATTTTAAAATGGCATTTGTTGGTTTCTTATTTTACGTCCCGTTTTGGAACGTAATTTAGGCGTCTGTTTCTGTAAGGGAAATACAATGTACGCGAAAAATGAAGAACTACAAAGAAACTTCAAACAAGTGTCTAGCCAACGAGCCAATTAGGGAGCTTTAGCAACGAAAACGTCTTTCTCGTTTTTGTAACGCTTTTGCTATTATTCCAATTTGTTTAACTTGGAAACTACTGGCGAACTTTTCAGGGACTAAATTTGTACCAAATGTAAAACGCACGTGCAGAGCTATTGTTTTTGCTAATTAAACCTATTATTTTGTGACGTTCTCGTTGCCGTTGCCGTCCTCATTGCTAAAGCTCCCTATAGGCTAGAAAGTGTGCGCGAGCACGTGGAGAGAAATGGAGCTAACATTGTTGCGTGACACGTTACCTGTCGTGACCAAAAGTGGGTGCTTTCATTTAAAGATCATTTAAAGGAGCACTGTCCCCGGGATTTTTGCTGTTTTTGATTCAGTTCTGCCAAAATTACTGCCTTTTACCTGTTATCGTGCAAACATTGCCCCTACAGAATCAGCAAGATGAATTCCAATGAAATTTTAGCAGGGAGAGCTAACCATAATACTTTTTTTGGTGAGTTTTCAATGTATAGCTTGAAATTTTGAAAAAACTGGCAAGTTTTTTCAATTTCAATCCATTTCCATCCTCGTCATCTTTGATGAAATACAGGAGTTTATTGTATCAATGCAATGCTACAGTCTTTAGCAACAAAACAAGACCATTATTTTAAGGTTTCCACTGATGCATTGGCAGTTTTAAGCTTTGTAAAATGATAGTACAATAGCGTGACACTGCCCCTTTAACAGGTCATCACTTACGGCACTTTTATAATAAAGGCCTGGTGTTTTCTACAACAAAAGACTCACTATGTTTTACAGGCGCGTTGTTTAGTGTATCATGACGATGCTCTCTAAATTGAAGCTTGCGCTTAGCAAGTCGTTAAATGTCATCAGCTTGATAATTTCCTTCATAACCGTGATGTTCGTTCTTGCTGGATTTTTACGCATTGAAATTAAACTGAACGATCAAGAGGCGAAGATAGCTGATGTCCAGCGACTATGTGCTGAACGGATTCAAGAACTGTCCGCAGAATTTGAAGGTATGAAGTAAGATAAATATTCATTTGGCGTTCGGCTAACGTTGCTTTTGGTAGATCATGCATGTAGCCATGGGCTGGCTTTCTCGTCTGCAGTGCCAGGAGTTATGACAATGGTGTGAATACGACGAAATGAGACAATCCAATGCTAATCCAGGGGCACCCAACGACAAGTTTCGGTAGATATCTGTTCGGTAGAGGGTAATTCGCCTTGGGCTTTCGGCGTCGATTAAACGGTGCACTCGGATTTTCGTAACTAAAACGTGGCCTAGAAGATTCGCAATGGGGAAATCATAGCTCCTGAGGTTTTCGGAAAGGTCGTAATTGCTATTTTGGCAGTCAAAAACGTCAGCTAGCATTTTCGGAAAGAAAATTGTTCCCTAGAAAGTTTGTGGAAAGTTCATTTCAGCTTGCATTTTCTCAAAGGAAGATTTTGTTCCCTAACATTTTCGGGCAATTAAAACTTCAGCTAGGGAATCCGAACAGATTAAATTCTTCTAGCTAACGAAAACGTCACTTTAAACAAACCTCAAACGCCATAAGGTACTTAAAAATGCCTTTCTACAGCTTTTGATTGATTCGGCTCGTTGGGTGCCCCTGCTAATCGCTATTTGGTAGATTTTGCTGATCGGTGAACGTCAAACGAGTCCCCTACATCCTTCGCCTGCGTTTCCACTTTGTGAAACATGCATTCGCATAGTGTCGTGTCCCCAGTGGTTAGGAAACTTTACATAGTTCGGACACAACTAAACGTTTGAAGTTAATGAGGAATCCCTGCATTTTAGGGACAAGACATGTTTCGGGGGCAAGTTTTTTTTTTTTTGTTTTTTTTTTTTGGGGGGGGGGGGGGGGGGGGGTGCCGCAGAGGCTTTCAAACTGTAACCCTGTTTATTCGTTCAGTTCGCTACCCTGTTTAAGACCAGAGACCTTTCTTCGTGACCCTGATTAAGAGCATATATGTCTTGCTTGCTTGTGTTCTACGTTCTTTTTTTGTCTGCCTTTTGTTTTCATTTCATATACAGAAAGTTTTTTCATAACTGACATCATTTTTAAACTAAAAAATTGCAGGTACCAGAGTACGCATGAAGACCGCGCGCCGCCAACGTTCACACCCTGTCCAAGGCTGCGGGTCCAGAAAGACACTCTGTTCGCAGACGCTAAATATTGAAATTAATTCTTCACCCTGTTTGGCGGCACATACCCTCTTAGGCCAAATAAGGGAGTGACGCCTCCCGGGGTGGTGTGGTCTCTATCCTGCATAGCATGCGCTACCGAACATTGGCTAGACTGCGAGTAGTCTCTAATTTCGGCGATGGATTATGGGACGGAAGAATCATGCGCGCGCGCGAAATGGCGAGGAGACGCGACGCGAGGAGAGCGCTTCCCTCGCGTCGCGTCTCCTCGCCATTTCGCGCGCGCGCGTGTCTTTCTCCCGCCCCACAATCCATCGCCGAAATTAGAGACTACTCACAGTCTAAATATTTGCTCGCAAGTTAGATCGCAAGTTAGATCACCAGTAGTGACCCTGTGCAGTGGTTTGTCTAAGAAGTGATACTGCAAGGGCCACAGGGCAATTCAGCACAATGATACAGCATCCCTAAACAGCCTGGAGAAGTTCTGGGCTTCACCTAGAACCTAATTTTATTTTATTTTATTTTTTTGTAACACGTATTATTAATAATAATTGTATGAGTAAATTGTAATTGCCTGATACGAGTATAAGTACTTAATTATTGTCACAGGAATTACGACGAAAGTAATTAAAGACCATTAGAATACATTAGAATTATAATGAAATATTCGAAAATACAGTCGTTTAAGCCGCAAGACCAATTTCGCTTTATTTTTGGTCTTGGCCAAACTAAAAGGTAACCTTTACATAGAAGACAATTTGGTTTCTACTCAAATTTGACTCAAACTGTTTTTTTTTTTCGGTAAAGTTGAGTCTGGTACTCAGTCTAAAGAATGGACTCATAGAAAGCGTCGCACTGATGCTGGTCTGGCTGGTGACCAGAACTTTGTAGCTGCCAGCAAATTGTTGGAAATTAGGAAAGAAATCAAGGATGATCTACAAAAAATGCAGGTGGAGAATAGACGGGTCTGCAGGACACCTCTTGGCTCGGTAAGCAAAGAACGTGCTAGTCTATGTAGCAGCATGCGCATACACTGCGAGTAGTCTCTAATCTCGCCGATGTATTGTGGGGCGGGAGAAATACAAACACGCGCGCGAAATTGCGAGGAGACGCCACGCGAGGAGAGTTCCCCTCGCAATTTCGAGCGTGTGTGTCTTTTTCTCCCGCCCCACAATCCACCGCCGAAATAATAGACTACTCGCGGTCTAGGATGAGCACGACGAAATTCAACCAAATGCACTTAATGGCACAAGAAAGAGGTCTGCAGTAAGTACTGTAGCTTTCATTTGAATGGTCACACGTAAAGATTTTATCCACGTCTCCAAAGTTAGGGCCACCCTGTACAAAGCAGCAAACAGCACTACATGAAAGCACTGCTCAGTAGCTTTCATTTTAGCACGTCGAATGGGAAAACAAAGAGGACTCCAGGAAAGCGGTGCTACTTATCTTATTTACACAAAGGACGACATTAGGCGCAGTACCAAAGGGAAGTGCCACTTGTGAACATTACTGTCAATGGTCACACTCATTTAACCTCCCAAGCAGTCTTTTTCAGGGGACTCGTAGGAGGTGAAATACGAATCCCTAAAAACGACTGCGTGGGGGCCTAACTTATCTCGATCCAGTTAGGTGTGAAAGTCTTTAATAAGAGTTTATTGCTGTCAACGTTTACTTGACTGAAATTATAGAGATGTCTTCAAGGACCACCCGGAGAACCTGGCGCAAAAGGGAACAAAGGAGACAGGGGATATTTCGGAGCTCCTGGAGTCCGGGGTGTTAAGGGTCAAAAAGGAGAGAAGGGAACTCAAGGAACTCCAGGAATACCCGGTCAGTCGCAGCAACCTGACAATTCCCGAGTCGGGTACCCACGGGTTGCGGTGTTTCCTGCAATATTGACTGTGAATGAAAATCAGACGGCAAGATTTCACTGTGCTGCTTCAGGTAAATACATGAAATGGGGGCTTTTGGGTTCCAAGACTGGTTTGGTGGTGTCCTGCTAATCCGCCAGATTTCTGTATACAAAGTGGACTAACACTTTGTTCCGGCACTTGTTGCTTCATGAAAGGAAATGAGGATAATTATTCCCTTGATGTTTCTCGTTTGCAACAGAGAACACGAAATATTTATTGCTTATAGAACTTTTTGTTTTTGGTTCCGACTTTCTGGTCCTTTAAAAAAATTGTTTCCGCCTCAAGCATTCCCCTACTGTGCGCTTAGAGAAACATTTCAGTCTCTAGCTAGCGTTCTAAAAGCGTTTGCTGCTTCAGGTGACCCGGAACCTGTCATAGCTTGGCGTAAGGACGGCACAGTGCTACGAAATGGACACAAATACAGAGTGCTACGTAACGGTGAACTGATTATCAAGCATGTGCAGTACAATGATAGCGGGGCTTACGAATGTGTGGCGCGAACAAACCGGGAACGAGTGGAAGCCTTCACGGATCTTGTGGTGAGAGGTATGCATAAAAAAGATTAATTGTAATTTGAGTGTGCAAGTCGTCTGTCAGTAAAGGTATGTTTGAAAAACATTGCTCGAAATTTGTGTTAAAGTCAAAGAAAAACTCAGTGGGTTAGTTTCTAAAGAAACTGTGGTGTTGCGTCGGTGGGGGAGTGAAACTGACCACCGTACAGGGATTCAAAAAGCGGACGTTTCTGGCGTTAGCCCTTCGTCAGAGCGAATCGAGGAATTGTGGGTTGTATATGGTTTATATACGCTATTGGTGGTAACGTGGTAACATGAAAAACAGGAATAAATTAATTGAATGAAAACCGTTCGTTGATACCGTGGGGATGAAGGGTGCCGATTTGAAAGTAATAATTGGTAATCAGTTGTTGTAGATTTTTACGGATTTTCGGGGTAGAAAAACTCAGTCCGTCAATGAATAAACGCATAGAATCACAGCGTAGTTAAAGTAATTGAACAACCTAAACATGACTAAAGGACGACGGAATGAGGTAGGTATGAAAAGAATGATGATGGAAAAAAAATGGTAATCGGGTTTAAGGGAGAGGGAACAAAGAAATGAGTAAGCGAGGACCACGCAGGGGGAGGTGCTGGGGGGCTTTACCCCCCCCCCCCCCCACACACACACACACACACACTTTTCAACAGTAAAAAGAAAGTAATACTAAAAAAATCGAAGTAACTTTTCTATTTAGCGTTTTACCGAAAACTGATTATTCTTGTTTTTTTGTTGCCGAAAGTATGTAAGTTTCACCACGCCATGTTAGTTTTAAATGCATTTCCAACCATTTTAGAGGATTTTGACGGTTACGTGTCATGTTTGTAGGGACCCCTCACATCAAACCGTTCTCTCAACGCTCTATATACGTCATAGAGGGAAATGATGTAACCTTCCCAAAGTGTATCGCAACAGGTTTTCCTTCGCCAACCATCACATGGTCTCGAGTGTTCTCCAGTCTCCCGAAAACACGCACGCTTTCCAAGCAAGGAGATCTCTCCATTGTTAACACTACCGCTGGGGATTCTGGGGTGTATGTATGCGAAGCTGCGAATTCCATTGGCAAGGCTGAAGCTATGACACAGTTGGTTGTTTTAACAATACCAAGATTTATCGTCAGACCACCTGAAGAACTCATGGCCATCACAGGTGACATTCGAGTAAACCGTTTGCTTACAACTGTACACAGAGAATGTATTCAATCCGGCCTGTACAAGTGGATTCACATGTATTTGTATAGCAAGGCTTCGTTTTTTATATATATATATATTTTTTTTGCAGTTAGAGGAAGGCGTAATATGCAGGCTTTGAGCAAGCGACGAAACTCTTCCCGCACTAACTGGGGCGGTGCATAATCGATATCTTTTTTCTACCTTCAATTTAAAACGTCTTTCCACCTTTTTAACTGACAAAATTCTTCTGCCTAGTTTTTCTCTCTTGTTGTTATAAAATATTTAATTGCAGTCGCCGAGAAGGACAGTTGCTATGCTTCAGTAAAGTCAAGAATGGGTAGCTTGGAAAATCTCACGCCAAATTTCTCACACATGTTAAAGTGCACCTAACCCCAAAATATTTTTTTCGCTAAAGTAAATATTTTAAAACACACTGAGAATTTTTTCCTGTTTTCCACCAAATGTCGACTTTTATAGGCTTCGAAACTGAGCCTTATTTGGTACACGACCGAGTTAGAGGGGGCGTGGGTCTATTTTTGATTTGACGTCACGAACTGATTTGCATTCCGTTAAGTCTTTGTAAACATGCATACAAAGTAGTTTGTGACGTCAAATCAGGAATAGACCCATGCCCCTTCTGACTCGGTCGTGTACCAAATGATGCTTAGTTTTTCGTAAGTTTTGAAGCCTATAAAATATCAAGAATTGGTGCAAATGGGAAAAAATAAGCGCAATGCATATCGAAAAGGTGCAAAGATTGTAGCGAAAAAATATTTTTGGGGTTAGGTGCACTTTGAGTATGAAAAGTAGATGCGATTTAGCCTTAACCAAACAGATTTTGAGAGACTCTTTCCTACCAGTGTGCGAAAATAGGAATTACTGTAATGGAGAGATTTAATGACCCTCTTTATGTTTCCAACAGGCGACATATTAACGGTCAACTGCAGCGCACACGGAGACCAAACTCTGCGTGTCTCTTGGAGTCGTGAGTTTGCGCAGCTTCCCGATCGTAGGGCGACTGTGCGCTCGGATGGATCGCTGATCATCACTCAGCTGGTTCCAGAGGATGCTGGGAAATATTTCTGTACTGCCAGCAGCTTGGGTGGCGCCATCAAAGCTACCGCTGACATGAACCTTATTGTCGTGAAGAGTAAGCCCTGTCTTAAAGATAAAGAGGAAAATAGTATAAAAAATGCTCATAAATTAAACACTGTTCTCTTAACAGCTTGAATTATTCTTCAGAAAACGCTAGTGCACTGAAAATGTTGCAGCATGAAACCTAAAAGCATGAGAGCTATTTGCTGTTAACTGATATTTACTTTCTTTCCCAGAGGGCATGAAAAGAGGCATTTGCCCCATTCCTCTCCCGGTTGATGTATGTGAAGAGGAGACTGATGACGAATGCATGTTGGATTCTGATTGCTTAGGTGACATGAAGTGTTGCTCAGATTCCTGTCAGAAGCTCTGCGTGCAGCCACCCAAAAGTAAGCTGCGATATCCCTTTATTGAAGCATAATCTATTGTAGTTCAAATTAAAGTGACCACCACGCACAATCATCTCGTACAATGGCTTTGTCGGCCAAGAGACTCGGAGGGCTCTGGGAACGAGAATGCATCTCATATTGACTTCCGCTGACTTGAATTGCGTTTGTCATCTTGGGTTTGTGCCGACTTTTCAGCTGACTTTAACGGCTTCCTAAAGCTTGTCAGTATTAGTTTGTGCTGACTTCTCTTGACCTGCATTCACTACCTTCATTTAGGTTTACCTGCAACGAGTTAGCTAACGTGCTTTGACTTGAAACGACATATTCTGTCTTGACTTTTCAGACTTGACTAAACCTACTAACTTCTGTGAACGTGAGGTGACTTGTCAAAGCTTTCTCTTAGATGCGAAGACGTTTCAAAGCGTTTATTGCTTGTGAGCACTTTCAAAGACACGCTCAGACTTGCATTAATCAGAACGTCTTTCTGGGAATTCTGATATTTTTTGATGACTTTACAAGGACTGCGCCCCTTGCACTGAAGTGCAATAAATTGCAATGTCTTCCGAAGGTTTACGTCGACTTTCGGTGAATTACATGGATCTCAAATGAGTAGATGGCTATTTATTCCACAAGTTAATTTTCGGCTTTGAGTTGCGCAAGTTTGCGACCCATTTGCCAGTGTTAAATGTATTAATTTGATTTTAAACATTTTTATTTTTTAAGCCGGGGTTGCGTTGATATTCTTTATGCTGGCTTCAACACCAGTGGTGTTTACTCGATAAACCCCGACCGCAGAACAGAAATGGAAGTATTCTGCGACATGGAGACAGATGATGGCGGGTGGATCGTGTTTCAGAGGCGAATAGACGCTTCAGTTACTTTCCACCGCACCTGGGAAGACTACAAACAAGGCTTTGGAAACCTAAAAGGAAATTTCTGGCTTGGAAATGACAAAATGCATCGCATCACTTCCGCTAACAAAGTGATCCTGCGAATTGATCTGGAAGACTGGAACGGACGTAAAGTTTATGCCCGATATGAGAATTTCAGGATTGGTAGCGAAAAGACGAGGTACGAATTGACGGTCAGCGGTTATAACGGCACATCCGGGGATTCTTTGAGTTACCACAGCAACATGATGTTCAGCACAAGAGATATCGACAATGACAACTGGAAGACTGGCAGTTGCTCAAATGACCTGACAGGGGGCTGGTGGTTCAATGATTGTCACAACTCTAATTTGAATGGACAGTTCTTGGGCAACACGAAGGCGTATAGCGGGATTGGGTGGGCTCGCTTCAGACATAATCTTTCCCTGAAATTTGTCGAAATGAAAATGAGAGAGCAGTCATTTGACAAGGAAAGAGATGACTAAAGGGAAGTATGGGAAAGAACAATGCCGCAAGTTTTGATTATTTGTATAATTAGTGTAGATATCGAACTCAAATGAATAAAATTATACTAATCATATATCGCCTGCGTTTGTTTTTCATCGCCAAGAACACAATCCCCAGATAGTCCAACGCAAACCAAACTCAAGAGAGTTCGAGACAGTTTCTGCGTTTACCTTAGCAACCCGGAAATTCCGCCAGAAAATTTATAACCCCCTAAACCCCACAAACCGTGGCCAATTGGATCATACTCCCGTCTTCCCTGCTCCCCATCCACGCGATTCAAGTTGAAGAGCTAATTGCTGCAAGCCAGACTGTGCACGGAATTTAGACACCTTTTTAAAATAATAAATGAACATTCGATGCAACTACAACATGTAAACATTACGGTCCAGGTAAAATGTAAAGGGGAAAACTAGAGACTTAACTTGACTTCAGTTGGAAATTTAATTTTTCATCATGTTAATTAAGGTATCTATCTCGGCATATCTCGGCATATCGAACCACCCAAGTGTAAAATTATGCACATTTCAAAGGAAAACACATCACAAGTCCCACTACTTATACTCCTTACAGGACACAGCCCTTGACTCTGTCACACATGCGAAATATCTAGGTGTGACCATCACAAATGATCTACGATGGAACCGTCATGTTGCTAACATTACCTGCAAGGCTAACCAAATGCTTGGCCTACTAACACGAAATTTATCTGCTTGTGATCCAGCAGTAAAAGAAGCAGCGTACATGAGTCTGGTCAGACCACTCATAGAATACGCCAGTAGTGCTTGGGATCCCCACACTGAACAGCTTATTGCTGAAGTCGAAAAGATCCAACGTAGAGCAGCACGTTTTGTCCTTTCTGATTACGAAAGCTACGAGCCTGGCTCTATGTCAATGATGTTGAAAAAACTTGGCTGGCCACCTTTAAAGCTTCGCAGACAAATGGACAGAGTTATTCTCTTCAACAAAGGCTTAAATAATCTGGCCTCTCTTCCCTTCCTGGAATCACTCAAGAAACCCACCAGGAGATCAAGACACACACATTGTGAACACTACATCCCACTCTCAGCCCGTACAAATTTGTACAAATACAGTTTCTTACCTAAAACACTAAGCAACTGGAACAACTTACCTCAATCTATTATTGACCTGTCAACTAACCCAGGAGCCTTTCATGACTCCATCGTATCATATCATTGTAATTAGTTAACCCTATCGTAAACCCTATCGTAAACCCTGTCGTAATTAATGAACTCTGTGACATCGTATCACATTATTGTAACTACTTAACACTACCGTAATTAATTAACTCTACGACCGCTGACTGTGTGCAATTATATCTATATGAGGTAGCACAATAAATGTGAAATGAAATGAAATGAGTTTTCAGTTGAAAGCTGAGACAGAGTCTTTTTTATTCTTCTCTTTAAGGTGGGTCCATGGGAATAAAAATGTGTCAGGCCATGTGAGTATGCATGAAATGTAGTCTCCTTCGCAGACGTCTTTGGGCTCGTCACGCGTTCCTTGCCCGGTAGGTACGTCATGTATGGGGACACATTATGTACCGATAGTCGCAATGATCGGGTAGTACGTCATGTAAGACTTGACTATTATGTCCCGAGCACCACCCATGAGTAGCTATGCACTAGCTGTCACGGCCCCTGTAGTACCTGTAGTAGCTGTAGTACCTGTAGTAGCCGTAGTAGCTGTAGTAGCCGTAGTAGCCGTAGTAGCCGTAGTAGCTGTAGTAGCTGTAGTAGCCGTAGTACCCGTAGTAGCCGTAGTAGCTGTAGTAGCCGTAGTAGCCGTAGTAGCCGTAGTAGCTGTAGTAGCTGTAGTAACTGTAGTAGCTGTAGTAGCTGTAGTAGTACCTGTAGTAGCTGTAGTAGCTGTAGTAGCCGTAGTACCTGTAGTACCTGTAGTAGCTGTAGTAGCCGTAGTAGCCGTAGTAGCCGTAGTAGCCGTAGTAGCTGTAGTAGCTGTAGTAACTGTAGTAGCTGTAGTAGCTGTAGTAGCCGTAGTACTGTAGTACCTGTAGTAGCTGTAGTACCTGTAGTAGCTGTAGTAGCCGTAGTAGCCGTAGTAGCCGTAGTAGCCGTAGTAGCCGTAGTAGCTGTAGTAGCTGTAGTAACTGTAGTAGCTGTAGTAGCTGTAGTAGCCGTAGTAGCTGCAGTAGCTGTAGTAGCTGTAGTAGCTGTAGTAGCCGTAGTAGCTGTAGTAGCTGTAGTAGCCGTAGTAGCCGTAGTAGCTGTAGTAGCCGTAGTAGCTGTAGTAGCTGTAGTAGCCGTAGTAGCTGTAGTAGCCGTAGTAGCTGTAGTAGCCGTAGTAGCCGTAGTAGCTGTAGTAGCCGTAGTAGCTGCAGTAGCTGTAGTACCTGTAGTAGCTGTAGTACCTGTAGTAGCTGTAGTAGCCGTAGTAGCCGTAGTAGCTGTAGTAGCCGTAGTAGCTGTAGTAGCTGTAGTAACTGTAGTAGCTGTAGTAGCTGTAGTAGCCGTAGTACCTGTAGTACCTGTAGTAGCTGTAGTACCTGTAGTAGCTGTAGTAGCCGTAGTAGCCGTAGTAGCCGTAGTAGCCGTAGTAGCCGTAGTAGCTGTAGTAGCTGTAGTAACTGTAGTAGCTGTAGTAGCTGTAGTAGCCGTAGTAGCTGCAGTAGCTGTAGTAGCTGTAGTAGCTGTAGTAGCCGTAGTAGCTGTAGTAGCCGTAGTAGCTGTAGTACCTGTAGTAGCTGTAGTACCTGTAGTAGCTGTAGTAGCCGTAGTAGCCGTAGCAGCTGTAGTAGCCGTAGTAGCTGTAGTAGCTGTAGTAACTGTAGTAGCTGTAGTAGCTGTAGTAGCCGTAGTAGCCGTAGTAGCTGTAGTAGCCGTAGTAGCCGTAGTAGCTGTAGTAGCCGTAGTACCTGTAGTAGCTGTAGTAGTTGTAGTAGCTGTAGTAGGTGTAGTAGCTGTAGTAGGTGTAGTAGCCGTTGTAGCTGTAGTAGTTGTAGTAGCTGTAGTAGGTGTAGTAGCTGTAGTAGGTGTAGTAACTGTAGTAGCTGCAGTAGCCGTAGTAGTTGTAGTAGGTGTGGTAACTGTAGTAGCTGTAGTAGTTGTAGTAACTGTAGTAGCTGTAGTAGCTGTAGTAGGTGCAGTAGTTGTAGTAACTGTAGTAGCCGTAGTAGCTGTAGTAGCTGTAGTAGCCGTAGTAGCTGTAGTAAGTGTAGTAGGTGTAGTAGTTGTAGTAACTGTAGTAGCTGTAGTAGTTGTAGTAAGCGTAGTAGCTGTAGTACCTGTAGTACCTGTAGTAGCTGTATTAGCTGTAGTAGCTGTAGTAGCTGTAGTAGCTGTAGTAGTTGTAGTAGCTGTAGTAACTGAAGTAGCTGTAGTAGCTGTAGTAGCTGTAGTAGGCGTAGTACCTGTAGTAGGTGTAGTAGTTGTAGTAGCTGTAGTAGCTGTAGTAGTTGTAGTAAGCGTAGTAGCTGTAGTAGCTGTAGTAGCTGTAGTAGCTGTAGTAGCTGTAGTAGCTGTAGTAGCTGTAGTAGCTGTAGTAACTGTAGTAGCCGTAGTAGCCGTAGTAGCTGTAGTAGCCGTAGTAGCTGTAGTAAGTGTAGTAGGTGTAGTAGTTGTAGTAACTGTAGTAGCTGTAGTAGTTGTAGTAAGCGTAGTAGCTGTAGTACCTGTAGTACCTGTAGTAGCTGTATTAGCTGTAGTAGCTGTAGTAGCTGTAGTAGCTGTAGTAGCTGTAGTACCTGTAGTAGCTGTAGTATTGACTTTTTCCTTTATTATGATTCTTTTTTTAAACATAGTTTGTCAGAGTGGCAATGAAGCAAAATTTTGGAGCCGCCTTGTTCAGCCTTGGTTGTGTTGCTATGGGCTTACACGCAGACGCAATCAGATAACTGGACGGCTACTACAGCTACTACAGTTACTACAGCTACTACAGCTACTACAGTTACTACAGTTACTACAGCTACTACAGTTACTACAGCTACTACAGCTACTACAGCTACTACAGCTACTACAGTTACTACAGCTACTACAGCTACTACAGTTACTACAGCTACTACAGCTACTACAGTTACTACGGCTACTACAGTTACTACAGCTACTACAGGTACTACGGCTACTACGGCTACTACGGCTACTACGGCTACTACGGCTACTACGGCTACTACGGCTACTACAGCTACTACAGCTACTACAGTTACTACAGCTACTACAGCTACTACAACTACTACAGTTACTACAGCTACTACAGCTACTACAACTACTACAGCTACTACAGTTACTACAGCTACTACAGCTACTACAACTACTACAGCTACTACAGCTACTACAGCTACTACAGCTACTACAGTTACTACGGCTACTACGGCTACTACAGCTACTACAGCTACTACAGTTACTACAGCTACTACAGCTACTACAGCTACTACAGGTACTACGGCTACTACAGCTACTACGGCTACTACGGCTACTACAGCTACTACAGCTACTATGGCTACTACAGCTACTACAGCTACTACAGCTACTACAGCTACTACAGCTACTACAGTTACTACAGCTACTACAGCTACTACAACTACTACAGTTACTACAGCTACTACAGCTACTACAGCTACTACAACTACTACAGCTACTACAGTTACTACAGCTACTACAGCTACTACAACTACTACAGCTACTACAGCTACTACAGTTACTACGGCTACTCGGCTACTACAGCTACTACAGCTACTACAGTTACTACAGCTACTACAGCTACTACAGCTACTACAACTACTACAGCTACTACGGCTACTACGGCTACTACGGCTACTACGGCTACTACGGCTACTACGGCTACTACGGCTACTACGGCTACTACGGCTACTACGGCTACTACGGCTACTACAGCTACTACAGCTACTACAGCTACTACAGCTTCTACAGTTACTACAGCTACTACAGCTACTACAACTACTACAGTTACTACAGCTACTACAGCTACTACAGCTACTACAACTACAACAGCTACTACAGTTACTACAGCTACTACAGCTACTACAACTACTACAGCTACTACAGCTACTACAGCTACTACAGCTACTACAGCTACTACAGCTACTAAAGTTACTACGGCTACTACGGCTACTACAGCTACTACAGCTACTACAGTTACTACAGCTGCTACAGCTACTACAACTACTACAGTTACTACAGCTACTACAGCTACTACAGCTACTACAACTACTACAGCTACTACAGTTACTACAGCTACTACAGCTACTACAACTACTACAGCTACTACAGCTACTACAGCTACTACAGCTACTACAGTTACTACGGCTACTACGGCTACTACCGCTACTACAGCTACTACAGTTACTACAGCTACTACAGCTACTACAGCTACTACAACTACTACAGCTACTACAGCTACTACGGCTACTACGGCTACTACGGCTACTACGGCTACTACGGCTACTACGGCTACTACGGCTACTACGGCTACTACGGGTACTACGGGTACTACAGCTACTACAGCTACTACAGCTACTACAGCTACTACGGCTACTACGGCTACTACGGCTACTACGGCTACTACGGCTACTATGGCTACTACGGCTACTACGGCTACTACAGGTACTACAGCTACTACAGGTACTACCGCTACTACAGGTACTACAGCTACTACAGCTACTACAGCTACTACAGCTACTACAGCTACTACAGGTACTACAGCTACTACGGCTACTACAGCTACTACAGCTACTACAGGTACTACAGCTACTACAGGTACTACAGGGGCCGTGACAGCTAGTGCATAGCATGAGTGGTGCTCGGGACATAATAGTCAAGTCTTACATGACGTACTACCCGATCATTGCGACTATCGGTACATAATGTGTCCCCATACATGACGTACCTACCCTTGCCCACGAACGTCTGCTGAACTGAACTACCACTTCTGTTCGCGGCGGTTAGCCAATCATAGTTCGTTTTCCAATTCATGGAAAGTAGGACTTCGACCCCTGGATTATTTTCACAGACGATGCACGTGAATCGAGTGTCTATTTCCATTCTTACGCAGCTCGTTATTGGCTAACCGCCGACGAACGGAAGTGGCAGTTCAGTTCAGCAGACGTTCGTGGGCAAGGAACGCGTGACGAGCCCAAAGACGTCTGCGAAGGAGGCTACATGAAATGCGAAAGCCGAGGAAAATAACGATGTTTGAAGGAACAAAATATAAATATTGATTAGATGAAGAATTTCGCTCTCCACAACTGTTCCTTATTTTTGTTTTTGTTATTTTCAAGGTTTTCTTGTGTTTGCTTTTTTTTTTGTGAGATAAAACTGACGATTGAAGTAGCCATTTATCTCGCTTTGTGTAGTTTTAACAGTTTCATAGCAACCATTAAAAGTTAGAAATTATTTGCAATCCGCTTAGCTACAGTAGCCTTGTGAAGCAAAGTCACAAATCCCAATTTGAAGCTTTTTCCTGGTGAACTAGTTCATGCAAGTTTGCCGTTTAAAAACTCGAAACAGAATAATATGGTACCTGACTCGAAATGATCAGCAGTTTCAATGCCATTTGTTCAAGACAGCCTGCACCCTCCCCACCCATCTGAATGATGTATATTGGGGCGCTACTCAAAGCCGCCATCTTGATCTTGTGACGTGGCCAATTACATGCGCAGTAAGTTGCTTTTTTAATGCGCATTATAGGTCCAGGAGGGTTTATCGTCGTTTATTACGGGATTTTATCTGCTAGGACGTGGGTAAAACGTTTGTTTCGAAGCACATGGGTCGCTACAGTTCACTTACGTTTAATTTGCTGGTCTTCGTTGTGTGTATTTGCCACTGCACAGCGTTCTATTTACCCGGACTTGCTCCTGTTTCATATTGTGAACCAGGAAAGAAGACGAACCCAGCTTGCTTGGTGAGTGTTGTTTACGATGCGTTGGGCACTTCATCTCGCTTTCTCTGTTTTACACTCGACATGTAGAACACTGTCAACAGCTTAATAAACGGGCGAATTGATTGTTTAGGCATTGGTCTAAAAGCGACGATTTTCTTCAGGAAATACAAGATTGAATCGAGGTCGTGTTAGCTTTTGACTTTGCCACTGCTTCTCGATCTCCAAACTCACAACTAGAGTTAGCATATTGTTTCTTCTTTCTCTGGGTTTTCCTTCATCTTTAAATATTTTTACCAGAGTTACAAGATTGGTTTATTCTACCTTTGGCTTTTAACAGGGTGATCAGTAATTACATAGAAAAAATACGAGATTAGCATTTTATGTTTGGCTTACGTACATTGTGTAAGTTTCTTATTCTTACTTCAATCATCCTACTGCTGCTATTTCTAGACCTAAATCGTAAGTTGTGTTAAGAATTTGTTGTAGGCGAAGACCAGCTTATGAAATCTCATTTTGATATCCAGTTCACCGGCTACACGTGGAAGAATTTTAATGTAATTTTGTGAAGTTTGGTTGATTAATTTTCCATTTATTTAATGTGAGAACTTTTCAAAATTATACTTTTTTAGATGAGAGTCTTAGAATAACCAAGCATGATATTTTAATAAGCTCGATTTTTAAGCATGTATAGTGATTTGTTTGTGATATTACTATGCCTTGAAATAGCCTGAGGGGCCGTTTCCTGAAAAGTGTGCTAACTCTATTCCAGGGATAAATGTGCCTTACTCCAGGAATACCTTTTGGAATAAAGCAATTTCTACCTTTCAGGAACTGGCCCCTGCAAGTGTACAAATTATTGCCAAGATGCACAAATCAGTTTAATTATTTTATTAAAGCAAAATCAAGAGCTTTTTGGTCAATCCATGACAACTAGTATGTCACAGCAAGAATGGCCAATCGATAATCTCACAAAAAAGTTGTCGCGAACTTCATTGATTTCCGTTGATTGGCATTCAAACCAAATTCAGGTTACCACTGGCATCTTTAGTGTACGCAGAGCGTATGGTATATTTTTAAATACCAGTAGTAGTGTTTGAGATTATATAAATTTAACCGTGAAAGCATTGTAAGGCCTGGTTTATATGTCAAATTTCAGACAAATTTAAAGCAAGGAATTAAATTCATCTGATGTATTTTTTTTTTCTGTTTTGTAATATATATACCATTTATATAGCCTATTGCACTTTTACCTTCTTTGTTCTTTAAATATCTATGTACATGTTCATGCCAATTAATTGTCCGTGGCAGTGACCAACTTGAAAGCCTAAGCTACTTTGGTCACTGCGCACATTTGCTTTTTATCACTTCTGTAATTATTTAGCTGCTGGCCTGTATCTCTACCCATTTAGTGTACTTTAACGTAGAAATGTTTGTAAATAGTGCAAAAAACAAACTAAACTAATCTGAATAGCAACGTATAAAACCGTCTGAAAAGCATGTCTAGTGTAGATGTCGGCTTTCAGATGCATTGAATTTAATGCATAAATTTGAAATACAGTATTGTAAATTAGTAACTATTGTGTAACATGTATTTCAAACGGCTGAAAACTGAGGATGGTATGACTTGATGACATTTCCTTTCAAAGATGGCAAAGATGGCGACCGCTGAAAGATTTTCAAGGTTTGACCCGTTGTAATGCATGCATGTGGTGCAATTACAAAATACAGTTGTATTCTTTGTGATAAAGTAGTTTGTCTCCGAGCTGAGTGTTCCTTTCCAGAGAGTAATGAGTAGGTGGCCGGTCTGGAAGAATTCAGTCGTACTGTTGGCTATTGTTTTGACTGACAGTGCACATAACAAAAATAATCCCTTTCCTGAAGTGTGTCATGTTTTTTTTCGCTGTTCAGTGGCCCTTACGGCTCACTGGCTCACTAATTTTTGAATCGTCTGGATTTAATTTGTCATCTAAAACGGATCTCTAATGTCGATGTCTCACAGGCAAAGTTAATGGGAATTAAATTTGTCCCAATTAAATTTGACGTATAAACCAGGCCTAAGACACAAACAAATACACACCTTGCTCTCATCCATATGTCTCCACAAACGCCCAAAGAGGTGAATTATCCAAGTTTACTGTGTGGAATTCCCGAGAGTGATTTACAGAGTAACACAGAGCAAGTTTGGTGGACAAAGCGTGGTTGCAACCTCGTTCCCAGGAATATCACTTGAACACTTAAAGGCCCATTATCACCCTTGATCCAACGCGGTTGTTTGTTTTTGTTTTGAAATCATGCTATTGTTAAATGACACCTGACTGGTCAGTTTTTTTTATCAGGCTTTTGATCTGGTCCAGCGTGCCGAGTTGTCGCTTGGCCCGGTTTGGCAAAGCAAATGGCTACAAATTCAACTTGCATATTTCTTCATTAAACCGTGAGCAATCCATTCACAGGTTTAAAATAAAAACAGCAAAGTATTGAACGATCCGTTATTGATAAAATTCTCCGATTGTGTTGCGAGGATGGTGACAAAATATCTACAAGAAAACAATTATTGTCAGCAGCTACTGTTGGGTAATGGTTTCTAATTTGCAGTAAGAAAAAATACTTGTACGTCCTCATTCAATGATCCTGTCCTTTCACTTTATACTGTGTGGAAAATACAGTCGACCATGCGGCTTGACAAAAGGAGGAAAACTTTGAGCTCCGAATTAAAACACGGGAGGAAACAAAAGCGGTGTCGTCCTCATCAATCACGAAGATCTTGCAGAGAAAAATAAATTAATTTTCATGCAGTTTAGGCAAGCTGCTGCCTGCAAACTGAACACAAAGTTAGAATGCCTGAAGGGGCATAAAAATGGCAGAGACTTAGCGACAAATCGGATTAAAAACACTAAAAAGAAAATCACCAAAGCCGCAAAACCTGTTACACAAACTGACCTTGAGGTAAAGCATCAAACATGGAAAACAGTTGTCCAGCCAAGTAAAATGTTTAATACTCACAGTCAAATCAGTTTCCAAATTGCAGTAAGTTGGCTCCAACAAGCTCAGCAAATTCTTGAAAGCTCCGAGGTAAAAAGCACCAAACCTGATCATTGAGTCTGTGTAAATCCTCCTTGTACCTCACTTTGGTATAAAACAACGCTGCAAAGTTTGAACAATATGCTACTACCATACTGACGTTTTTGACTTTACACGGGCCAAAATTTACATACATGCAAACTTTTCCAAAAATAATACAAGGAAAATGAAGAAGAATAAACAGAGAACATATTTACAGCCATAAATTTGGAGATTTGTTCACGATGTGATAGAACAAGAGCGATAAAACAAGGTCTTTGAAGTCTGAGTAATTTTGCGTTACATGAAATTCCAGAATTAATGGTCATGGCACATGATGCATCAAGGGTGATAATGGGGCTTTAAGCTTTGATTTCATTCTGACAGGTCAATTGTGTACTGAACAATCACAATACAATTCAGCACATACAAGCAAACCTTAAAACCACAAACTAATGAGATTGTTGCTGTTTGCGGTAGGTTTCCCATGCCTGACTGGCTTTTTCCTTGCTACACAATAACATTTCACAGTTTTAAGGGAATTAGCAAGTGAGTGTAAACACACTTGCTGACCGTAGAATGAACTCTCTGTGCCTCATGCCACTTTTTAGTTTTCAACTGAGCGCTTTATTTTGCAACATTTTGGGAAAATTACAAATAGTTTATGTCTGTTAGGCGACGTAAATCAGGGACATAGCTAGGATTTTTCAAGAGGGTAGGGGCTTCTCACTAGTTTATGTTTTTAATAAATGTGTCAAATAAAATGGCATCAAAGTGTGTAACTAATGGTAATCAAGGAAATTAAAAATCAGACAATCATGACAATGATATTTTTGACCAATTTTCATCAATTATCGATTGGTATTGATAATTGATGGACAATTGATGTTATTTAATTGATCGATTTTCATCAATCACCAATTGTTATTGATAATCGATGGCAATCGATAATCAAAAAAACGTGAGTGATCGATTGACTATTGATTATCAATATCAATCGATTAATTGACATCGATTGTTCACGCCCTGTATTTTATAAGTAGTCTACCAAGCAAATTAGTGAGTTTTGTTACTTTCTGCAAGGGTGAATAACTTCTTCACAGGAATTGGCGCAAATCATCAATGATTTCGTTACGGTGAAAGCAAATAACCTACTCTTTGTACACATGTACTTAGCAAGGTTTTAGCCAGAAGGGTGTCCAGGCGTCCACTTACTTTTAGAACTCCTACCTCATTACACACCTCAGTGTCCACTATGGTCACAACTTAAAGTTGTTGTCAATTCCAAAGACTAAAACTGCTTCCTACAATGACAGATCTTTCTCAGTCATCGCACCTAGGCTTTGGAATGATTTTCCATATTCCATTAAACAATTTCGCACCGTTGACTGTTTTAAATTACGGGTAAGCTTGAAAACTCTTCTTTTTAAAAGAGCGTTCTTAGGTTAGAGTTTTTAATTCAAGCCATTTAATAAAAAGCATTGAGACTTCCATGGGTTGTATAATGTGTTTTTAAGAACCTACTACAACTCTACATAATGCTGCCCACTACTACAGAACATTTTGACCGGGTTGAGTAGGAAAGAAGCAAGGTAATACAGTGAACTCCCTCTAAGGTGGACATGTTTGGGACCTTTTCTTAGCATCCGCCTTAGAGAGATGTCCATTTTACAGTGTTGAGAGGTGTCCGCCTCAGAGAGGTGTCTGCCTTAGAAAGATGTCTGCCTTAGAGAGGTCTCTGCCTTAAGCAGTAGCTACACGGGCGATTTTTTGCTTGCGCTGGTGATGCAATTTTGTTCAAATTTTATCGCATTGCCAGCACACCCAGGGTGGCTACACGAGTGACAAATTGAAGGCTGTGAGCTACATGGCCAACAATCTGTGCGATTTTGTTGCGAAAGTTTAGACTCTGGCGACTTTTCTCTTGCGATTTTTTCAGTTGTTGCCTCGCCTGTGCGAGGGTGGCTACAGTTGCAATTTTCATTGCGTGCTGGCAATGCAACAAAATTTAAAAAATCGCATCACCGGCACGAGCAAAAAAATCGCTCATGTAGCCACGGCTTTAGAGAGGTGTCTGCCGCCTTAAAGAGGTGTCCACCTTAGAGAGGTGTATGCCTTAGAGAGATGTCAACCTTAGAGGTGTCCACCTTAGAGAGGTGTCCACCTTAGAGAGGTGTCCGCCATAAAGAGGTGTCCACCTTAGAGAGGTGTCCACCTTAGAGAGATGTCCATCTTAGAGAGGTGTCCCCCTTAGAGAGATGTCCACCTTAGATAGATGTCCACCTTAGAGAGGTGTCCGCCTTAGAGAGGTGTCCACCTTACAGAGGTGTCTGCCTCACAGAGGTGTCTGCCTTAGAGAGGTGTCCACCTTAGAGAGATGTACACCTTAGGTGCCCACCTTAGAGAGGTGTCCACCTTACAGAGGTGTCAACCTTAGAGAGGTGTCCACCTTATAGAGGTGTCTGCATTAAGGGAGTTCACTGCATCTCCAAATATGTAGTACTTATAGTAGGGTGCATAGTATGGTGGACCACAACACTGGTAACTAAGTTTCTTGAAGGCACCCTGGGAATATACTCACCTTACTGTGCATTACTGAGGCCCTGCCAGGGGAGGGTCCCGTGTCGCTTGTCTGAATTTTAAAATGTCCTGTGTCGGTGTTAAAATTGCTAATACTCGGCCTTGATGCAACTGTTGGAATTTTGCTGGGAATGATGTCGCCTGTCGGGATTTCATTTTTGTGGCTACTGTTGCTAAGCAATGGTAGTCTCTTTGTCATGACTTCCGTGTGTTAAGTTAAGTAATTCGGCAAGTGTTCGGAGAGCAGAGTTGGCACGTCACTCATTGGTTCTTTCGAACGACTGAATATCGGCGTAATTCAATCAGTAATGTCACTCAGTTCTGGATGCTTGTCGTCGGTGCAATTCGATCAATCGTCGGGGTGGAATTGCTCAGCTCAAATCACGCGCTTGTGTTTGCCTTTTGTTCAGCTATACAGCAAGGTTGTAGGTTGCAGCTCGTTTGAATTAAATTTGAGCTCAGTTCTCACTCACTGTCTCCATTACCTCTTTACAAAGTATTCTTTGGATAGGATGGTGGCTTAGTGAGATTGTACAGGAGAATGTCGATTGCAACTGTGTTGTGTTTGTTTGAAAGGCACAATCTTCATAGATGTGCGCCATATGGTGTTCATTCAATTCTGGCGTTTCTTTGTGAGGTATGTTTCAATTTAACAGATATTCATTTCAAAAAATTTCCAGCAGAATGACGAAAATGAGCCTGAAAATCGGCGAGAATTCTTTCCTCAGGACAAAATAATAAGAGTTGTGAAATTTTGAATAAAATTGCAATGGGTTACAAACAGTTTGCCTTGCGTGACTCGACAGTCACTTGAGTGACGCAGCTTAATATAAGAACTGAATAACAACTGACAAATGTTTCATATGCCATTCTTGTGAAAATGAAAAAGCTTCATCAGTAACCACATGCAGTCCTTGACTGTTTTTTTTTTGTGCTGGCTACTTTTTGGGCCGTGTCGCTTGTCGGAATTTACCCTGGCAGGGCCTCATTACTACTAAGCTTTACGGCATGATGAAGAAACATGGTCTAACTAAGTGTAAAGTATGGCATGTTTTGAAATGTTGCCCCAAAAGTTGCTCCATAAGCTGGTTTTTACTGTGAAGTTTAAGTCGGTGTCAGAAAGGTATTTTGGTAAGGTTAAGTCTAACTTGTGTCTAACAGTAATTTTAGCCCTACCATGGATACCACAAATATCCTCTTTAAGTCCTAGAACAAACACTGCATTAAAATTGCACAGCCAAAGCTCTTCTGAGCATCCCTCATCACTCTGAAATAAATGTGGTTGCTACATGTAACCTGAGCTGGTCGTCACTTCCCAGAGGTTTATACCCCTGACTCATTATTTAGAATTCGTACATTATTCAGATTTCGTATTAGTCAACATTTACCAGGACTGTCATTAAATGCTCGGAGATATTAGCAGCACAAGCTACTCTAAAAAATCCGAGGGTAAATAATGTGATGTATGTATGTATGTAAGGGATTTCCCCTGGGCAATTTTGATAATTCTGGATTAGATCCCGACTAATTTCATAGAAAACCAGCATATTGACTATATAACAACAGCTGGATTCCCCAGTTACTTTTCGCACATCCCCACGTACATCAAAAACTGTACAATGTACAGTTGTACATGTACCAATCATCAAAGTCCTTTGTCTTGTTTAATGTGGTGCGGGACAAAGGACTTTTCATACTTGATTGGCGCCAATTTTAGCGACCCAAAAATGGGTTGCTGGGCTTAGACCAATCAGAGTAGATCTTTGGGACCCTTGGGGATAATGTTGTCAATCAAACGTAATTATGCGCAACGAAACGTGACTTGTGGTTGAAATTCCAACATGGGGTTGATTGTAAAAGTGATAACTGATGCTCTTCTTCCAAATGCGAGTCACGCCACTCCATTTTTGGTACGAAATGCAAATAAAAGCCTGTACTTCGTGCTGGATCCAGTTAAATACCAAGAATAGGAATAATATAGTCTATTAACAGTTTGTTCTCCATATTTTTAGACAAAAGTTGAGTTGTTTGTCAATCGCCTGGATTCTGTGGAGTCTGTGATTCCTTATGAGTACACAAGGTTTGTTAAATATGATAATCCAATACATGAATGTATTTGGTAATAATATTATCTCGGACTTATCTTTATAGATTTTAAGCATTGTATCTGTAGACTGTATTTGTCCCTTTGTGACCAAACTTTTAGTTATAGTGTGAATGATATATAAAATAAATTTGATTTTGCCTTCTGAATTTTATAGTTTTTATAAATCTACTAGCGCTCTATTAAATGCTGTTCTCTGATTGGCTACACTACTTGCTATCTATTCTGTGATAGTGAGTAGCGGTTGTCAACAAAATGGTGGCCACTTTTGGGTTTTTGAAGTGTCTGTGAGGGGAATTCAGATAATTTACTTACCGTAAAAACTTGTGTATAAGCCGCACTTTTTTGACGAAATTTTGGGCTCAAAATCATGGGTGTGGCTTATATACGAGACCATTGCTTTCATAGGGAGTAAACTGACTTCTATATGGGGTCACAAATACTGAAATAGCACCAAAGACCTTCAGTGAATAAAGATTAAACACATTGCTAACTGGCATGGAATCTCCATACTTCCACAAAAGATTTTTACAATGTCATCTTCGACCGATCATTTCGATCTCTCCACTACGTGAGAGAAAATACCTCGCTATTCGGGAGAACTCGTGAGGACCTGTGAGGCAAATGGCCGACCGTTTTGTTGCCTTTCATTACTAGCATGGTGTGTTTATCCTTGGGGTTGTTAAACTCTCGTTTAGCGACAAGGTTTTCTCCGACCGATAGCTTCCGTACTTCTTTATAAACACTATTCACGCACAGCTGATGCCGATCGTTGTTAGCTACTCTGGTGTCCAGACTTCCCTCTGTAAATGTATTTGTGGTTACTAAGCAAACGTTTTATTTTCGTTCAAATTTCATCTTTTTCATTTCAACTGTGAGCTTTAACAATGAAGACAAATGTCATCAGTCCCAAGAATTGAGGAAATCGATAAAAGATAAGCTTGTAAATGGGTATTTTAAGAGTTGTTTAATGTCTAAGGTCGCTGCAAATACACAGCATTAGATTTTGGCAAGTTTATCGTGAACAACTGCGAAGAAACGAACAACTTTTTGTCAGAGTGATTTTTTCTAGTTCTTATTTTTTTTCTTCTCAAAACCATACTTGAAATTTGGGGGTGCGGCTTATCTACGAGTGCAGCTTATACACTAGTTTTTACAGTAGTTTTGAACAACTAGTAGATTTATACTAAAACAATTGGTTTATTTGCTTTTGATTACTATGCATGATAGCTGATTTGGGCTGTGTCCTCATCAGCTATCATGTGATAGAAATCTGAAGCTTATAATCTAATTGTTAAGTACTATGGTGATATACAGTTAACCAGATGATAACAAGTTGGTGCATGTATTGGAGAGAACATGACTTTATTGTTCCTGTTGTGTCATCTCAAATGCATCAGCAATAATTAACAATTATTCTACGAGGGTGTGCTGGATATGAAGTGATAAATAACCAATGAGGCGCTTAGGGCTGAGTTGGTTATAATCATTTCATATCCAGCAAGCCAGAATAGAATAATTGTTTTATTAAAAACTCTACGACACATAATTGAGAATCTGAACAAAAAAGTGGAAGAAAGGAACTCAGAGAAAGAGAAAACCGAAGAAAGGAAACTTTTGTCCATCACATGACTAAACAAAAAAAGGCGCGAAAACATTTTGGTGTGTTGCAATGTTTCCAAGCAAAGTTGAATGAATTCAATGAAGCTGTCCGAGAATGACGTTGAAGCTTCTGTTTAGGGTCCTTTTTCAGAAAAAATGCAGAGTTTATTTGCTCTGAATGGTTGTAAATGGTCAGTAGTTTGGTGAAAATATTCAATCATTGCTCAAAGAGGGTGGAACGGCTTTCACGAAGATGTATGAGCCGAAGGAAGCGAATTTGTAATCCATCAAAACAACAGCACCATGGGCGAATTTCATCGAAATGAAGACACAATTTCAATTTATTTTGATGGACTGGAGCATTGTCTCACCAGACCTGGTGAGAAACAAGATATATGAGGGATAAGTAAGACAAATGTCCAGGTTATGCTTCAAGAAATGCTTTATAGAAATTTGTCTCGATGCGTGGAAGAAAAACTGGAACTGTGGCCGAATAGAACAAAAACAACAAGAATGGCAATTCTTCTCATTTTTTACAAAACATTGTATCTGTAACTGGAAAGGTTGAAGCTGGTGATTGATATATTGCATCGAGAGCAGGTCAGAACATTTTTAACATGTGTTAATTTTTTCAAAAGTGTCACTGATCGCTGGAAAGATTTTCAATAGTGGATTATTGCTGCAAATTTAGCTGAAGGTCTTGTTTTTTCAGTTTATTTTGAATAGACTGGTCTGTGAGCATAGTTACATGTACAGATTGGTGATGTCGACACTTGTTGTTGAATCCATAATTATTTTCAATTTCGTTTAGTTGAGTTCAAAAACTCTTTTGGTATCTCCGTAAATTAAAGTGTGTTTTGCTATTTGCTAAACATCAACAGCCCTGAAAATTTTCTTAGCGCAGCAAGAAATTTTTTAACATGGCCCAGCACTGTTTCTTGTTGTTCTAAAACACTCAGCAATGAATTCCATTTGTATTTCGGTTCCAGTTTTGAAATCTCTACTCGTTAACTCCACTGTCAGACAACTAATGTTTTAATGGCTGCCGTTTTGAGGGAAAATTTTATTGAGCTTTCTCTGTTTGCTGAAGCGTTCATTGACCATATAAGGTAGTGTAGGTATATGAGCTGAGAGCCTGTGTCCGGCTAGCCAATGAAAATGCTGGAAATCTGATATCCGTAGTTCAGTTTTTAACAATGACAATTTTTTTTTAATTATTTTTTTTTATTTAATTTTTTTTTTTAATGTTAAATTTCAGTACAAGACATATTAAGATACACAATAACAATTTATGCATTTGCCATATTAGATAAAATTTGGAAGGGAAACTGTTCAACACAGTGATTCTGATAACAAAACACCATAATTTGCTAAACAATACATACAAAGCAACCTTTGGATTTTCTTACCAGGTTTGATTTTTGTGCTCCTGCTTCAGATGAGAAAGCTCCCACTGAAAACCTTGGACAGGTAAAGTGGAATCTTTGTTAATATGGAAGAATAAGTCATGAATAATTATCTATAAAATTAAGTGATGCCAGACACCATTGAAATGACATGGAAATTATTCTGTTTCTCGCTCTGTTGTTTTCATCCCTTATGTTGAAAAGTAGTGAAGTTATCACTGTGTTAACTGTAAAAGTTATGCTTCATTTTGAAATCTTTTCCCTTTTTTCAGGTTGTGTTTGGAGAAAGAATAAGACCCTCTAACTACAATGTAAGGTGTTTTATTTCTTGACACAAGCCTATACTATGTTCAGGGGGTGACAAAACCTCTGTACAAATGTCCGGGACAAGTAGAAATTTGATTCGGACAAGTTAATCTTTAACACAACTTGTCCAAGCACATTTCTCTTTCCCTACAAATAATAAAACAAATGAAAATTGACACAAAACTTTACCTAGATAAAAATTTATCCATTCATGAAAAAAAGAAGGTTCTTACTTTACAAAAGACTTCTAAACAGTCCAACAAATAGCTATGCTTTGGTGAAAGGCTCTGTAACCTAGCGTGTTTGGGTTTATCCGAGTTCCAAGCCCCCTAAACTGAAATTAAAAATGGCTGAACCTTGACAGAGCATGTTGTTCCATTTTCTTCCAAAATAAAATAAGAATGAAAGCTTCTCTAATTCTAAGAAGGAAGAATCAGAGGAATCTTCTTTGTTATTGTTTAAAACTTTATGGACAAGCACTTTTGGGCTTTGGACAACCAAGTTCTTCCTGATGGTTGTCCAAAGGACAAGTGAATCATGAAATTTTTGGTGCACCCTGATGTTGTATAATGAATCACCATAAATCAATTGGCATGTTTTGTACATAAATTTACCTGTCTGTTAATTTTGCTTGTTAACTCTGAACCCCCAAAATCCATTGTATGTGGTTCATTTTTTTTTTAACCCCAAAGAGTGCCAATCAGCCCTCAGGTGTTTAAAAGATCATAGGGTGCAATTTAATGTGGATTTTTTTGGATTATGTCTTGCTTATGTTTGTTGTGCATCACAGATCACATTCAAGGCAAATGCAGATTGCAAGACACTATGCAAGAAACAATACAAAGCTGGTGATGCTGAGCAAATGAAGAAGCTTGATTTCCTGAAAAATGGAATTGCTCTCAATTACCAAAATCACTGGTGAGAAATCTCAGTAAAAGTAATTATTATACATTTGTTATTTGTTGAGGTTAGTATATCCTTGCAATACTGGTGAGAATAATTCCACTCTTGTATTTTTTTTTCACCCTTTTCTCATGTTCTTAGGATTCTTGACAACATGCCAGTGACCTGGTGTTATGATGTAGCCGATGAAGTAAGCCAGTACTGCTCAACAGGATTCCCCATTGGATGTCATGTGTCTGAAGATGGACAAGCACGTGATGCCTGTGTCACAAATGTAAGCTTTCTTTTATTCACCTTTTGAGCAATAAATTTGACTGTAGACCATGCTCCAGCCATGTGGCATGTGGAAGGCTAAGCACAGCTTTACCATTATTCCATGAATGCACATTGGATGTGAGATGGCAGATAGCTAACAATGCATGTACAGTAGTTCTGAGTTGGCTATAATCATTTTGTATCCAAGAAGCACTAGTGGAATTGAAAGGGACCAAGAAACATTTACTAGACTTTGCTGATACAATCAGCGAATGGTGTAATGGCTGCTATTTCCCAGGCATGGTATAAGGGCTGATATCCCATGGCCATTAAACCAGTCAAAACTCTGGAATTGCACTATCCAATGATCCAGTTTTTGTTTTTTGTTCTTATTTTTAGAGCAAGTTCAATGAACGTGGTATGCACTATGTGTTCAATCATGTTGATCTTGTTATCAAGTATCACGATGGAGCGAATGAAGATTGGGGTGGAGCCCGTCTCATGTCTGCAAAAGTGACACCAAAAAGGTGATTTCTTTTAACCAGCATCAGTGCAAAGGGTTTTTCTTTTCACTTGTGATAGGCCTCATGTACAAGCCATACACGATAATTTAATTCAGTCAGACTTTTAATTCACCATCTATGGATCTACATGTTGCAACACAATACACCACTACTTGTTCCTGTAGAGATTATCTCCCAATAAATTTGCCAGCAGATGGTGGCAATGCAGGATTTCTTCCACAGGCTCAAACATTTTAATCACCTTGAACAGAAAAGTACTGCTTATTAGTTTTCAATTGAATGGTCACACTTTCAATTGATCCTGTATGTTTGTGGTTGTTTATATTCCGTCTAGCATCCATTTGTTAAAATGATCATTATGTTTGTTTTATAGTATGAAACATGACAAAGAAGGACAATGCAGTGGAGATCTACCAGCCATGGGAATACCAACGGAACTCAAAGGCTCAGATGAGCTGAACATCATCTACTCTTATTCTGTTACATTTCAAGTAAGTGCATCCACTGGTGGTCCATATTAGAGAGGACTCTTGTCAAACCCTCCGAGAATGTGGCTACCTGAAGTCATCAATCTCTGATGCACCAGGGCTGTTGATAAGGACTTGAGCTTTTTCCTGGATATTTAAGTCAAATCTGCAGCTAATTCAACAGTAAAACAGCTTATTGTTTACACCACAACAGCTGAAATCACTCACCCTTCTCAAAAATTAGAGACAGCCTTGGTATATGTACAAGGCTGTCTCTAATTTTAGTATAAATGGATAGGAGCACTCACTTCCTCTAACCTCACATCAGTCCTTGTCAAGACAAGCTTTCAAGTGTACACAGTGTCATTTGCTCTTGATGTGCATTAGTTGCTGTTTGATTGTGAGTCCCTTTTTAAGAGGAAGTGGAGGTTTTATTTGTGTCAAATGGCTGTAATCCACTACTGCAGGACATGCTTCTTGTTAGACTTAATAGAGTGCTAAAGTGTGACGTCACAGATATTAGAATTTTTGAAATTATGGGATTTGTTGAGATTTTCAGAAAGAGCAAGATGAAAAATGCCAACTTGCCAAAAATCAGCTTTTAAAGGCAAATTGGCTCTGAGATATTAGCACTGTTATGCTCTGCTGACTCCATACAAATCCTTCTAAATTTCACTCAGTTCATAACATTATGAACCGAGTCAAATTTAGAAGGATTTGTATGGAGTCAGCAGAGCATAACAGTGCTAATATCTCACTCTCAAACTGTAAGAAAATGCTGATTTTTGGCAAGTAGGTCTTTTTTATCGTGTTCTTTCGTAACATCCAAACAAATCCCATACAGCTGTAGTTTCACAAATTTAGTTTTTGTGACGTAATCACTTTAGTACTCTATTGCACAAAACTGTTTGGAGCCTGTTAACAGCATAGTGTTTTGCATACTCCTAAATAATTTCCACATATATTTAAGACTTTTGACATACTTTTGACGTGAAAGGATGGTCTGAAACACCAAAATGTTTCTACCAGTATTCCTATTCTTCTCAACTTTCTTTTTACTCGTGCCCGAAAGGCGACGAGGCTAGGATTTGGCTCTGAACCTTTTATTATTATTATTATTATTATTATTATTATTATTATTATTATTATTATTATTATTATTATTATTATTATTTTTCGTCTTCGTGTCGTGATTGGGTCAGTGCATATGTCCAGCACGTGCCACTGCACAGAAAGGGTCGGGAATGATGTTGGTTAACAGAGGGTTGGTCAGCATGTAACACGAGTGGGCTCATGCAACTCAGCACGGGAGGTTGAAAGATGGTTTCTAAGCTTAAATTCAGGTTCTTTTCATTGTTTTTCTGCAAGAGATGCTCCGATAAGTAAATTTTGAAGGTTTCTGTGACCATATCTCGAGTCTTGGCTCTGTGATTATGCTCTGTTTTTTATCATTATCATTATTTTCTCTTGTATCCTAGCAAATCCCCCGGGCAAATCCCCTGGGCAAATCCATAAACGCTATTTTTGCAGGCATGAGTTCAGGCTAATTGTAGCCTCTTGTTTTGTCTTGCAGCAAGAACAAAATCCAAACCACAAGTGGGCATCACGTTGGGACTACATCTTGGACTCCATGCCGCACACTAAGATCCAGTGGTTTAGGTAAGGTGTCTGTGTTGATTATGCCCCAGTTGTTCAACGAGTGGATGACATTATCCAGCAAATAAGCCACTATCCTGTGGACAAATGTGTATTATACTGATACAGAGCCAGTCCACACTGTCACCTGATGAAGGCCAGCAGTATACTGTAGCAGTTGAAATGTCACTATCCACATCTGTGACTCAGTCGTAAGCCATCAGACTTGTATTAGTTGCAGTTCTTTGTTCTGCTGAATGGCCAGTTATCCACTGGATAAAGTTATCATTCTTCTCTTTGAACAACTAGGGCCAGACTTTTAAACACAAAATGATTTATAGTTAGCCTTGTTGTGTATGTATCATGCTTTGATTTAACTTCTATCATTTTGTTGTCTTTAGTATCATGAATTCCTTGGTTATTGTGCTGTTCTTGTCTGGAATGGTAGCCATGATCATGTTACGAACTCTGCACAAAGATATTGCACGTTATAATCAGATGGATTCAGTGGTATGACAGATTTTTAATGTAACTATTTTTAACTGGAAATATATCGATGAGCTAAGAAAACATTTACAGTTGTGTGATGGGCTTGAATTAAAAGTTAAGTCTTATCTCAATAACAACAACAACAACAACATTCTTTACTATAGTTTTCTAGTTAGCCCCTAGCTATACAAAGATAATTTTACAATTATCATTATCTTACTAGTACTGATACAATATGAGATGCGAAAGAAAAGGCAAAATGGGTCACCTCGCAGCTCTTACAAGGTCTCACCTGATTGGAGACCACCCTTCAGGTGAGACAAAAGAACAAACAACACAAACAATGGACCCTGGCCCTAAAACAATAGGGCTGCGACACTATCCCCGCCACTGAAATTTAGAGCTTATAGGAGCTGCGAGGCTTCAGGGCAAAATACTAGAAACAAGGAACCCTCAAATGATACAATAATATTTACATTTAATTTTGTTAAATGTTACTGAAAGGTTAGATACATGCACTCTTTTGTGACATTATCGCATTGTATGAAAGCATGGTCTTGTCCTTATGTTATCCTTTGCTCTCTGCCTGTGTTCACCTGATTCTAGGAGGATGCTCAAGAGGAATTTGGCTGGAAATTGGTTCATGGAGATGTGTTCCGTCCCCCTAAGAAAGGCATGCTGCTCTCCATCATGCTGGGGTGTGGTGCTCAGATTTTTATCATGGTGTTTTTCACATTGGGTAAGTTAATTAAACATTGTTGTCATTGTGAAGTCATTATGGTCTCAACAAAGCAAATGCTATTTTTGATCTGAAGGAGCAATACTATTTTATAACATAGCATTCTTGTAATGGAGAACTATGGCGTACAGACTTAATGTAGTTATTGAGGATGTCAGAAGTATACATGTAGTAGTGTATAGAGTCCTGAAGTGATGACGTAACAAAAACTAAATTTGTGAAATTATGGGATTTGTTCGGATATTCTGAAAGAACACAATAAAAACAGCCTTCTTGCCAAAAATCTTCATTTCCTTACAGTTTGAGAGAGAGATTAGCACTGTTATGCTCTGCTGACTCCATACAAATCCTTCTAAATTTTACTTTGGTTTATAATGTTATGAACCAAGTAAAATTTAGAAGGATTTGTATGGAGTCAGCAGAGCATAACAGTGCTAATATCTCCAAGCCAATTTGCCTTTACATGCTGATTTTTGGCAAGTAGCATTTTTCATCTTTGCTCTCTCTGAAAATCTCAACAAATCGATGCGACATCTTATGGATTTTACCAACTTAATAAAAGTAGATGTAGATGTAGAAATCCCACAATTTCAAAATATTTATGACGTCACACTTCAGGACTCTATTAACATTAAGGCTTGAAATAGTTGATTGCTTAATATGCTAAAAAGCTGAGTAACTAAAAAGATTGGTCTGGCTTGGAGACAGAATAACTCTGTCCACACAGATCGTTTTTTGATTGACCTTGAGAAACAGCTTCCACAAATGTGGGCAATTAGTTTCATCAGTTGTGAGTTACCACCAGAAATCAGTGTAATGTGGATTCAAGAAAGAGCACTATGCGCAGTTTTTTTCAAGCTACCAACCACTGCTGGACAAAAGTGATCTAATGACCCTCCATAACAGAAGACTGCAAGATATTGCTATCCTTATGTATAAGGTGAAACACAAACTATGCCCCACTAAAATATGTGAGTTATTTCACACACATTGCTCACCCTACAACTTAAGGGTAGCAGAGTTCGCCATTCCCATACTTAGGACCAAGAAATATGGTAAACATTCACTCACCTACCTGGGACCAAAGTTGTGGAATAAGCTACCAAGCGAAATTAGAACCCTCCCATCATTATTTAGTTTCAAAAATCGTATCCGTAAATTTGATTTAAGTGGAATGGTAGAAGACGACAATTGTTCTAATTGCATCTTTTGTAATTCTTAATCCTTTTAGATAATTTATCCCATTAGTTGATTGTTAATAGATTTTTAACTATATTATATTGTCAGGGTTTTTATTTTAACTATATTATATTGTCAGGGTTTTTATTTTTAATAGTTCATTAGAAAATAGTTAGTAGTGTCCCCAGTTAGTAGAGGGGTTTTTAAGCCCATCAGCTAGACATTTTAAGACACATTAATAAAGTTTATGTATGTATGTATCTATGTAGAGGTTGTTTGCTTGTCCAGTCATATTGCTTACAACAGAGTTTTGTCAAAGTGAAATATCAAGTTCTTGCATACCAGATCAAATGGGTAGTGTGTTAGTTTAACACACCAATTGCCACACGTGCTTGTACAGTTTACTAAACCAATCAAATAATGTTATTTGGTGGTATGTTTGTGGTTGCTGTGCCTGTTTGCAAGTAGTCATTTCAAGGTCAAGCAAAAATCATTGTATTACATATTTTTGTTCAGCTAAGTTTGTTGTTTTCTCTTTTCAGTGTTTGCTTGTCTTGGATTTTTGTCACCTGCTAACCGTGGAGCCCTTATGACTTGTTCTTTGGTAAGATATTAGATTCCCATTAGTAACCAGCGTCGCATTTCTCTTTACAATTACCAATACCTGATGCAACATATAGGGCAGGAGAGTTCAGTAATTGATCAAACATTAATTGGCCATTTTGTTCCAACAAGTGTTTCATATGGCAAGTTAAGCTAGTTACAGAACCACTTAGCTCGGAGCCACTAACTACCATATTTTCCGGTGTATAAGACGACCTTTCAAGTCTTGAAAATCACTCCAAAAAACTGACCTCAACTTATACACCAACTAAAACTCAATGGTCGCTCAGCGAGTGGAAAAAATAACACTTCATTGGCATAACAATAGACTCCAAAGTGAAGCACAAAGAGGCAACTATGCAATTAGTTTATATAACAATATTTAATATTAAGTGGTACAGAAAATGTTTAGAAATACATGGTTTGTTCCCAGTTTGTTCCATGATTTGTCTCATACGCCATGTTCGATCTTCACATACTGGCTTACTGCAAGCCTTTTATCTTTACAAAAGTCGCCACATTTCCTGAGTCCATTGTGTGATGTGATTTGTGAGCCTGGATAAATTCTTCAATAAACTTGGTATTTTAAAAATAATGGAATGTGTAATCTGAAAGTTTACTGGTCTTGTTATGTAGAGAGCTCTGATGAAAGATTGTCATTGTGTTCTGTTTTGTACATGGAACTTGCACATGATAAACTAATGGCGATATTTCCTTTAGGTACTGTTTGTCTGCCTGGGGTCTCCAGCTGGTTATGTTTCTGCCAGAATGTACAAAAGTAAGTGTCACAGATTTGCCTCTTTTCAGATTTAATTGTGGACACAGAACAGTGTGTGTTTTTGCAATGAAACGTTGGCCAACTATGGTTGTCTCTATAGGCCATTTCCGAAAATACCATAATACTCTTTGTTTGTCCTCCCAAATTTTGCATAAGCATTGTTTCCAGTTTCTCTTGGGACTTACAATGGTCCCAAGAGAAAACAAAAACAATGCTTATGCAAAATTTGGGAGGACAAACAAAGAGTATTATGGTATTTTCCAAAATGGCCTATAGTCTTTTTGATTCAGACAAGCTCAAATTAATAAAAAACATGTAAACTTCATTTTAAAAAAGTCTATACATAGGCAGTTGTGGCATATACAAAGTATGCAGATGATTCTCTGAAATACTATTATATCTCTCACTTAGTACATGCACTGTGATTAGTCAATTTTGCACGCCAGATTAACCTCAGAGATATAATAAATATCTTATTAACCTTGTTTTCTTGGTCTGTGCTGTAAGTTATGGATCCTTATTTTTTCCCATTAATTTATGGTCCGCGTGCTTCACGTTTGGACCATAAATCAACGGGAAAAAACTCAGTCCATAACTTACAGTACGGACCTCGAACTTGGTTAGTAAGAGGTATTAATTTCTATGTTGTAAGAATTCTGTGAGCAACATATTCTCCAATAATGTTTAATGTTTTTGTTTCGCCATGGTATTTCTTATTGTTGTTAACTTTGAATTGTGCATTACTGGCGTGAAGAGAAGGGGTTATCATACTTATTTGTCTTTTTTTCTTTCTAACAAGTGATTGGTGGAGAGTTATGGAAGACTAATGTCCTACTCTCAGCATTCTTCTTTCCGGGGTGAGTACACAGAGCTGGAAATCCTGTCTTTTGGCTCACTGATATTGTATTTTTGTGTGAAAACCCTTCAAAGGAATTGAAACTGAACTTTGTTATTTTGTTTCTGTGACTGCAGGGTGATGTTTGGAATTTTCTTCTTGCTGAATCTTGTGTTGTGGGCAGAAGGTTCATCAGCGGCTGTTCCATTTACAACTCTGCTTGCTCTGTTAGCCATGTGGTAAGTTAGATGATGAGGGATTGTGCTCTCACCATTTCAACAAACAAATTTTCAAAAATTTACTTCTGTTGTTCTCTTTCTGGTCAACAGGTTTGGTATTTCAGTTCCTCTCACATTTTTGGGTGCATACCTTGGATTTAAAAAGAAGGTGCAGTTTATCTGTGTGATTAGAAGTGTAATCTTTTAAATGTTGCCAAGCTAGTTTGACAAGGCAGCATTGGTAACATTTCTAAACTGGTTAACATGTACAGTGTAATTTGTGATTCATAATTCCTCAGTTCAGTGTTCTAAGGAGAGAATTTTCTTCTGTAATATATGGATGTTATTGTCTCTCAAAGCCTTTTGTGATCTAATGATCTGATTGTTTCTTCAGCCAATTGAACAGCCAGTGCGCACCAATCAAATTCCTCGACAGATTCCAGAGCAGGTATGCTTTCATTGCCTGGCTGCTGCAATGCCTACTGTAGAAAATTCACTTTGTGATAAACATGTTTGTTTGTGTGCCATCAATAAGTGAAAACCTTATTCTGGCATGAATATTGTTGTTTCAGAGCATCTATACCAGAGCTGGCCCAGGGATAATCATGGGAGGTGTTCTTCCCTTTGGCTGCATTTTTATCCAGCTATTCTTTATCCTAAATAGCATTTGGTAAGTGACTGCTACACATTATTTATAGGGTTTAGTAACTGAGTCATGTGTTATGTAATTTCTGAGGGTTAGTGGAAGACAGTTTCGGCATTGTAATCTCATATTATTCTCTATCACTGAGGACCAAGGTCTTGATGATGTACATCTAACAGTGTGTTGTCCTCTCTCACAGGTCTCATCAAATCTACTACATGTTTGGTTTCCTGTTTGTTGTGTGTTTAATTCTGCTTCTGACAGTGTCTGAGACGACAATCCTGTTATGTTATTTCCATCTTTGTGCAGAGGTATGGCAATCTTAAGCAAAGTTTATTTGAAGTTGTAAACACAATGCCATAGGAAACTATATGGCTCAATGCCTTCATCCAAGTGCTGACACTTTGAGATTTCCTTTCATGTTGTACTGCTTTTGGCATTTTGTTGATGTAGGATTTCATGGAAAGACCCAAACTTTAGGAAACCTTGTACAAATTAATTGACAAATTAATCATGACAGATTACTATTCAACTAGGAATTTAGCAACATTTGTGTGGCTTAATTAATATCATCATGCTGGAAAGGTACTGCTGAAATAGCATTAACTTGAATTTCATCCAGACTCAAACTGTAAACTACATGTAAGGAGTTCAGAATCTTTTAATTTTATTGAGCTGTACTAATCTTTATCGCAGGATTATCATTGGTGGTGGCGGTCATTCTTGACTGGTGGCTGTACTGCAGTGTATTTCTTTTTATACTCTATCCATTTCTTCTGCACGAAGCTGACGATCAATGGAACAGCCTCCACCTTCTTGTACTTTGGCTACACTCTCATTATGGTGTTGATATTCTTCCTTTTTACCGGTAAGATTACATACCCTTCATCCTTCCCCTTAAAATCCCCTAATTTATGGGATACGCAGGTTTAGTGCTATCCATTGTTCCAGTTTACACACTATCATCAAACAATGTAATATTCAAGGAAAGCTTCAATTTTACTTTTTAGCCTGGGTCCTTTCACATTTTAATTTGTGGCATCAGCAAGCAAAATAAAATTGCTAATAATTGTGAAGCTTTACTTGAAGCAAACTATCGGATCAGGGCTGTCGCAAACTTTTGAATTAGGCAGGGATTTGCAAAAAATGTATTTGGGAATTCCAGCTTTTGTTGTATAGTCAAAATGCTGTTTTCTATCAAAGTCGTTGAGAACTACAGCTCTGCTTATCAAATTATCGTTGAAAAATCCTCACTATCCAGCTCTTAGTGACGGCCTTGTTAGATAAAAGACAACAACTGTTGGCAGAAGTTTACTAATCTCAGCTGTTGTGTTATTCAGGTACCGTGGGATTCTTTGCCTGCTTCTTCTTTGTGAGGAAAATCTATAGCATTGTCAAGGTAGACTGAGCATGCACCACTGGGAACCTTTTAAATCACTGAGAACATGTTAGCTGTAAAAAAATAATGTGAGTTAGCAAAGATAGTGTGAAAAGCAGGCATCTTTTTATGACACCTTTGGGTTCACATTTGAGGCTTTTCGCCTGGGCAGGTGTTATTTGGGTCATCTTTCAACATGCCAAACACCACATCACACATAGAAGCTTCCAATAATTACTGGCCCCCAGTAGTGCAAGACTATCATTAGCAGTCAGCATCTGTGTTGGGTAATTTCAGTGAAGACGGCCGACTTCTCAGAAATTTTTAATGACTACGATGAGGCTTCAACTTACCTTGTGGAGTTGGGCTCTATACAGCTAATGACAGTTCTCAAAATATAATTACCAAATGACAATGTTAGTGCCATGTCAGTAGCTTGAAACTGTTTCAGGCAATGCTGCTTATTGACTGGGAATAAAGAGGTGTCATGAAGATGTCTGCTGGCTATATGTGGTGTCACAACAGGGCCAGGCGTTTACATAACATAATATAACATAACATAACATAACATAACACAGATGTATCATTAATTAAGGGCCTGTTCACATGGCAGTGGGGGACCCCGGGAAGGTGAGGTACCCCACCTACCTGTGGTTGAAAAAAGCTGGTCTTCACATGCAACCCCGGGGCGTTGGGGTGAGGTTTAAAATGCTATCGCATGGTTGCTAAAAATGTATATAAACAAAGAATTCAGAGACAATTGCCCGGATGAACATCACCCCACCCCACCTCCAGCATTCACATGGAGAAAATTCACCCCATCTAAGAGGGTTACCTGCCCAGGCTGACCAGGCAACCCACCTCGGTGAGGTACCCCACCCCACATGTGAACGCGATCGAGAAATAAAGAGAGATTGTATGGAGAGATTGGTAACCACACCGAGGTGGGGTACCTCACCTTCCTGGGGTCCCCCACCTCCATGTGAACAGGCCCTAAGTTATGTACAATAAATCGACAAGTTATTCCTGTGTGTGAGTTTGCATGCTATATGCGGGTGCTTGTTTTGGTCCAGCTGGAACACTTCATTGTGTTGAGCATTCTTCCACTCCTTGAAAATAGCAGCTCTACAAAGCTGCTGTCTTCTTCCTAGTGGCACATCTGTGTGCATTCAGACTTGTTTGCAGCTTGTAATGGATGCCATTTTAGTGTAAATCCAGGTGTATTTAATTGTCTTCGGGTGAGCTACAATTCAGCTAGGGTGGGGTCAGGGGCTCACACCAGACTGCAGCTGTTTTTTTTTTTTTTTAATGAAGCGTGCAACAGCAAAAAAAAAAAAAAAAAAAAAAGAAAAAATACAGGGCATTGTTCTTTGACAAAAATGGAGTCCACATGTCAAAATTCACCCAATTCCGAGCAATTTGAAATTTCGAGGGTAAATCGTCACACATGATAGTTTCGCTTTCAGCCCTTCAAATATTTCTGGTTAAAAGTACAACACTTACTGCTGAAATCTGGGCCTCTTGTAAAGTGAAAGCAACCAATCGTATCGTGGAGCGAATACAGCTTAATTTAAAGTTTAATCGTCACAAAATTCCAACTGACTCCCCGGTTGTGTGAACCTTCCAGGTTGTTTGGTTGTTTTTGGTGTACATGGAAGTCGTTATGTACTAATTTATTTTGGGTGGGTGAATCATGACATTTATTTGGGATCTGGGGTCCATTTCTCAAAACTCAAACCGTTTTTTTTCCTTTGGTGCTAAATATTTTTAGCTCAAAATTGGCAGTGTTTGACTTAAAACTGGGAAATTTTAAAGATTATTTTAGCTTTGAAAATCAATTAAGGTTGCATCTTTCTTGATGAACATTACACAACAAGGCACAGAAAAAAGTATCCAGGCCTTGTAAATTACGAGGCATTGAGAAATGGTCCCTAGAGTCAAATTGTTAGCAAATTCTTAATTGGACGAGCCTGTTGAGAGTTTGCTTGTTGTTGGTTCAATCTTTTGGTGTGGCTACAAGATTCAACACAGCAAGTCTTGATTCCAAAGACTGTGCTAGTTCAGTACTGACTATAATTGCTGTGTCAGACATTTTGTGTGTATTTCGGACATACTGCTTCACTAAAATAAATACTTTTTTTCAAAGCTTATGATAAATCAGCATTTAGAGCCACCTTAGGAGGGTGTTGACTTGTTAGGCGGCATATTGGTGATAAACTGAACTGTCTACAATTAGGGATATCTTAGTTTGTTAGAGAGGTATCAAAAGGAGAGGTACAGACTGTATTTTAGATGTTTGTTGGTAATTATAGCTATCTCATGTAGACATTTTTGTGTAGAAAACGAGTTGAGCCTCAGTAGTACCAATATGTATGTTCGTGATAAATGGAGTATTATTTTCGTCTTTGTTTTTGTTGTTTTACGTCATATGGGTTCCAGTACCTGCAGAAGAAACCCAGTTTTCTGTGTCCTTTCGGGAAACATCCTGTTTAAAGAAAGTGCTTCTGACCTGGTCATGTCATTTGCGGCCACGTGCATAAACTAAAAAGAAGTAACTAGAATTAAAATTTTATTCGCCAAGCTATCAGCTGCATTGAACATTGGTCAAAAGGTTGATTTGCCAAGTCCAGATTTTAGCTTGAGGTTGCCAGAGATCTGTGCTGAAATATAGCAAAATAAAGTACAGGGGAACAGTTAAAGAAGTAAGAATCTCTCTTGTTGCCTTTTGTAAGATAAGTCAAGGCCACTGATTAGCAATCAGGCTTATAATAGTGTTGGATAATTTATTAGTGCTGTAAGTGTAGTGGGACTTGAGTCAGTTGCTGCTTAGTTTTGTTCAAAATCATAAATGGTTTGAACCCAGGAGTCATATCATAACTAAGTGAAATACAAATGTTCGGGTGAGTGTAGTCCTGAGAAGGACTGTGGTGACTGACGTTTCAACAACCGGAGCAGAAGTCAGAGTCAAGTGATTTGTGTAACATCAATACCACCTACAGACATTACACAAATCACTCGTATCTGATGATGACTTCCGCTCAGGTTGTGAAAACGTCAGTCAGTGTCATCACAAACAGTCCTCCTGAGGACTACACTCACCCGGATGATCATACTTCAATTAGTTAAAATAGTTTTGTTTAGTGAACAAGTTATTTAATGTGATTGTACTAATTTAAAAAAGGGATGCATGTTTGTAGAAAGCAAACTTTTTCAGTGGCGGCTAACTAATTTGTTGTGAAATTATATCTTTCACATTTAATAAAAGTCTGTTTAGATTCAAATTTATTCGTGTATATTTTTCTTACAGTGCACAGGGCTATCAGATGTGATTTCTTGATACAATTTAGTCATACACAAAAAAAGAAAGAATATCAATTTTTTTTTCGAATTTTGACCCAAAAACATAGGTTTCCCCAATTGGAAAAAAACTGCAAAAATAAGAAAACCTGAAAAATGGTGTTGTTGGCATTGTACCCACTGTAAGTCATCACTAAATATCATTAAGTGATGATTTACAGTGGGTACAACACCAAAGCCATTTTTGAGGTTTTCTTATTTTTTGCAATTTTTTCAAAGGTGTAAGCCTATGGTTAAGGGTCAAAATCTGGAAAAAAAAATGAACTTTTTCTGTGTTCGTGTATGGCTGAAATGGATCAAGAAATGATCCAATTTTTGCAATTTATCGGTAATCTATGGTTTTGGGTCAAAGTTTGAAAAATAGTTGAATTTTTTTCAATCAAAAATACCGTTTCTTCATCCATTTTAACCAAAATTTCCATACACAAACGGCAAAAATTTCAAATTTTCACTGCAAAAGATCATTTCTTGATCCATTTTACGTAATAGGAGAGATTTAGAAAATGAATTAATTTACACACGTTACATTGCGTTTACAATATTGCGTGCTAAATAGTTTAAACAATAGACATAGAGCGACTTACAGGGAGAGCGTCAGGTTTATGTGGTTCACCTGCTGATTGAGATTGGGTTTCTCCCATGTGATATGCATGGATTCCTTAAGCCTCACTTGATATTTAGTAGCTGCATAGTCCAGAATCTGGAAACAATCCATTGAACAGTATGCTCGACAAGACTCTGAACTCAGCAGATGTTTGTGAACGTGCGAAGATCCTTCCGATAGTAAGTGCTCGCGCACTCGCGTGGAGAAGTGTCGGCTTGTTTCGCCGACATAACAAGCGTTACAGCTTGCACACGAGAATTTATGCATCACGCGTGTGCGGAGCCCTTTAGGGATGGCATCTTTAACACTAAAAAGATCTTTGATTTTGAAAGAAGTAGCAAGTTTGCATATCCTTCTGTGTCAAGAGTGAGAATTGCCCAAGATATGGGATCTTAAAAAAGAACTTGGATTTTTCCCGGGACTCTACTGCAGAAGGGGGTGTAGCCTTCACACCCTTAACCGACGTCAAAATATATTTAGAAATACAATTGTTTATAAGGTTCTCAGGATAAAGGTTCTTCCGTAGGATGGCAGACAATTTCTGAAGGTCGTTATGGAAACCCATCCAAGTGTTGTTTACCTTGAAAGTTCTATCGATCAAGGTTTTAAGTAACCCCATTTCGTAGGTAAAGGGGAGAAGCTTAGATAGCTAGTGAGCAAACCTGTGAACGTTTTTTTGCGATAAACGGAGGTTATAGTTTGGTGTGGGTCGGAGTTATTGATTAAAACATTTAAGAAGGGTAAAACATGGTCTGTTTCCCGCTCCATTGTAAAGTGTATATTAGGGTGTTGCTTGTTGATGTAGTTAAAGAAAACCGTGGCATCATGTTCAGAGTGAAATAGGCAAAATGTGTCATCCACATAGCGACGATAAAATAACTCCTGAATCCCTGTACTGCTCTAGCCATATCTTCTCATGATGTCCCATGAAGAGATTAGCAAGAACAGGGGCTAGGGGGGAGCCCATGGCTACTCCATCCACCTGATAGTAAGTACCTTTAAACAGGAAGTGAATTTCTTTGGTAGCAAACTCAAAGAGCCTTTAAGCTCCTTTTGGCTCAGCCAAAAGGATTACCCTTAGAAATATATGTAACTGCAAGGTCAATACATTCATCTAAAGAGATATTGGTGAAGAGGCTTTCAACATCGAAAGAGACCATGAACAAACCATGCAAGGATAGATGCAAGGATAGATGTTAATTTCCCTGACAAAAGTGAAGGAATCCGTAGCAGTGTATTTGGTAGGAATATGAGGTTGAAGGAGATTACTTAAAAATTTGGCTAAGTTGTAGTTAGAAGTGCCAATGGAGGATACTATAGGACGAAAGGGTGGTGTGCAGTTAGGTGCTCGTGGCTTATGCATCTTGGGGAGGCCATATATTCGACCAGGCTGGGACCCACTAGGATAAATGGTCTCATAAACGTTCGACTCTTAGAAATCGCTGTGGTTTCCCTTCACGGATAAGGGTAGGGTCAGACATGACAGATCTGAATTAAGTGGGGTCGTTGATAATCTTAAATAGACCACTACTAAAGTCTACTCTATCTAAAATTACCATGCCATTACCCTTGTCCGGTCTTAAAATGACAATGTTCTTGTTCTTTCTCAATTCTCTAAGAATTTCTTCAGAACTTTGAAGAGGTGGTCAATCTTTGTTCTGTTGTTGCCGTGCTGTGTTTCAAGCTGTTTTCCGATGGCAGAAAAACGGTGTTCACTTATGCGTTGATGTAAG
>JAEMWC010000300.1:5000-47500 GCA_016490735.1 Pachyseris speciosa
TGACATGGCTGATGTATTGGAACCAAGAAGGTCACATGTAAATCAGAAAATCGTATGTCCTCGTGGGCTATCCTTTAGTCGTCTTTCATGTGTCCTTGTTTCACATATAGAACGCCTGAGAAATTAACCTCGTGCCGATAACATTATCTGAAACCAAGAAAAAGTTTAGATCCAACACTTTTGAATGCACTGCCATATTCAGTTCACTAAGCACTGACGTTTAACACAGAAACAAAATAGAGGTTTTCACTTTCGTGTACAATTTAGCAGTCCAAGAGACCATTACACGGAGAGTCCTTTGTGTGTTTGGAGCAGTGTGTTGTAAGTTAGCTTATTTTGAGCACAAGTTTCCCGTCAATGCTGGGTTTTCATCCTGGTACACAGTACAAGTACAATTCTTCTGCAAAAAAAACCTTCCCCAAACATCCGGGAAAGCTATTTCAAAACCACTATATTTTGTTGTTTAATCTCTTCAACATTTTGCGGCTCTTTTTACGCCGTAACTGAATAAGCTCCTGACAAAACAAATATTTATTATCGCCGGAATGTATATGGAAATTAGTCACTAAGAAATGCAACTGAAATAACGTATTGCAATGGGTAACTTTCGTACAATCTTTATAATCGAAATCGATTCATAGCCTTTGAATATTATAGTTGTTCACATTTCTCGTGTTGTGATGTAGCTGTTTTATAACTCTAATCATGCTCTAGAAGTTGAAATAAATGTGGAGGCTCCAGTTTGTGGAGACACGAATACGTGAATTTGCAAATGAAGCTATTTGCTGTCAACTTTCGTAAAACCAAAACGTATTTGACCATTCAGTCACACCAGTGAACTGACAGACAATAGAAATAGTGCTTTTCACAGGTACTTTACGCTTACACTTCATTGTGGCGTTGAAGGTTAGCAACCAACTGTTTGCTATTGTTTGGATGAAAGAATGAAAGTGACTTCTTAAAAAAAATTGACCGCGTAAGCCGAAAAGGAATTTGGACGAAAACAAAATTGTCCGATACGCCCGAAGTGTACATTAAGTTACAGCTGAAATGCACTGGTACGAGAATTAGCAATGAAAAGTGTTTTGAGCCAAACGTATCTCAAAGGAAAACCGCGTTCGATGTTCCAAGCGCGGGAAAACTGGTGCCGGTGCAGTTCTAAGAGAAGGAAAATTTGCAGTTGTTGTCAGTGGTTTTCAATCTGACAATGGATGGTCGATGATTTTTACGTTATCTTCCCCTTCTGTGCTCAAAAATAATAATGGATATCTGATGATAGATAGCTCTCGACTTTCATTTTGTGTGGCGTATCATGTCGCAATATTTTTTTCCTTTTGTCAATTCATCGCTAAATCCGTATGGGTTATTGGCCAAGCGTGACGTCAGGATGGCGGGATATTGGCCAAGTTCTTTTTTTGCATCTTTATGGACCGAGACAAAGTCGAGGTCTATAAACACGCAAAAAATGAACGAGGCCAATATCCCGCCATCTTGACCGAACAAACTTGGTCAATAAAGAATATATTATATAACTCAAAGGACGCTATTAAAAGACAGTAAAACGCGCAACGAACGGACTATCCTGAGCGGTCAAGATGGCTCCATCTTGACATCGCGGGTAGCCAATCACAGCAGGAGAATTGTCTCATCTTGACCGCTGAAAGAGCCAGTCATATAATATGTGTATGGTTTATATACAGAAAATGGAGCTACGCTATTGGTGGTAACATGGTAACGTGAAAAACAGGAATAAATTAATTGAATGAAAAGCGCTCGTTGATACCGTGGGGATTAAGAGTGGCAATTTGCTTTTCATTCCTTAAATTTATTTTTTTTTCATTCAATTAATTTATTCTTGTTTTTCACGTTACCATGTTACCACCAATAGCGTAGCTCCATTTTCTGTATATAAACCATACACAACCCACAATTCCTCGATTCGCTCCGACGAAGGGCTAACGCTCGAAACGTCAGCTAATCGAATCCCTGTACGGTGGTCAATTTACATTATCAACTCCGTTGATAAACCAAAATTTCGTGTTTCACTCCCCCACCGACGCAGCACCACAGTTTCTTTAGAAACTAATCCCCTTTATATAATAAACTGGTTTATTGCTGGCGATATCCAGAAATTTTGTCAAATTGCGACAAGGACAATGAGAAGAGTTTTCCGTAACAATGAAACTTGTTGGGCTTTCAGTTCCATGGAAGTTTTAAGTACCAGTGGCAGATAACGCGAAACAAACATATGACAGAAAACCAGAACAGCAAACTCTCTTACTGTTTGTTTTGTTTTGTTTGTTTTTAAGCTTAGCGACCTCTCAAATAATCCCACAATCGTCCCCGCGCCACTCTCGATCCCAGTCTCTTCCAGTTTGAACTACTTGCAAATGGATAAATAGAAAGACAAAGACGGAGAAAAACTAAGAGAGCCCATAACAATGAAACGAAAGATGGCATAAAGAGGCCATGTTGGGATTTCTGTTCCTCGCAAATTGTAATAGCGGAGCTCCGGCGGCCCGGAGGGCCGCCAAGCGGAGCACCATACCTATAGAAACCCGTCAACTGCTTTTCTCATGGTAAAATTGGCTAGCGGTATTGCTCGTGGGCGCGTACGTACGACGACGGAGTCGCCCAATAATTAATTATATCCTAATAATAATCATAATAATCCAACATGGCGGGTATACTCCACCTGGCCCAGCTGGCCAGCTACTTTACAGCGTACGTCTTTGATACTGGACATCCATCTTATAGCCAATTGACACCTGTCAAAACAAGGTATCCGCTGACCAGTGTCACGTGACCATATCGCGGGCTCAAGTTAAGAGCTCATCGAGGTCGGCTGTTTTTTTGAAGTTGACCGCTGACCAGGTACTTGCTTTCGATTGGATCGCAGGCGCAAGCCAGGTGTGGGACACCCAAACCAAATCGAGGCTTTTAAATTTTTCGCGCGCTTTCTGCGGCTCGTAATTTCACATTGAGTTGGTTTCTTTATTTTGAGCAAAACAACTTCATCTCCTTCGATCCAAGTTTGTCTTTCGCATTAAAATCAAGAACTTTTCAAAAGATACTCCGGAAGGTGAATTTTCAAGTGATGAAAGGAAGGACGAAAGATTTTTCTCAGGAAAACTTGGATCGATTGTGCGGTTGAAAACAGTATAATTCAACGCGTCAAGGGCTTTCACTTCACCATGGCATCTTGCATCTCACCAAGAAAAGTCACTTAACAGTTCACCGGTATTAATGGGAGGAATGAGTAGCTCAAACTCTGTGGAAGAAGCTCTTTCTTTGCGGATGCTTGTTTTTACTTTACTGAAGCTTACGTATTTTCAAGTGGTAGAAACCTCTACAACACAGCGCAGGACAGTGAGGTAAATTAAATAAATAGAAGCTTAACATTTGGTTTAATCGCTGTTACTTTTGTTCAGGAATGAAACTTGTCTTTTTCTCTCGAATGGATATAAATAACAATCATCTAACTCGTTTTGGACGCAAAGAAGTAGTTGAATTGTTTGTTTGTTTTGTTACGTTGTTTTTCTTTGCAAGCGAGCGAGTGTTTTTACTCGGCTTGCCTGACTGTTTTCGACCTTGGTACCTCAACAGCGTTAAGAAACTTTTGCCCTTATCTTAATAACACGTAATCACAATGAGTCCTCGTAAAATTAAGCATTAAAGGCGGAGACTCAAGCTCGAGAAAAAAAAAGTCGATTAAATGCATGTGCATGTGCATGTGCACGTCTCAAAATCTGACATAAGGTTGTCAAAATGCTGTCAAAAATGTCAAAGACCAGCGCGCTTCACTCGTCATTTGAAAAACGTTTTAATCCTCGTCGAATGCGGCCTGTAAACAACAATATTAAGTTTCGCCGTCTATAAACATGCCGTCTTAATTTGTTTGAACCGGTAAGAATCAGCGTTTGGATGTTAAAAACACCGAAATGGGTTGACTGGCTGGGCTGGCTTTGATAAATTTTATATTGGACGGGTCTGCGAGAGAAATGCTGGTGTGGTTTGGCAAGCGCTTTCTTCGTTAACTGGATGACGCTTTCCCACTGAGAATGATTAATTGAAGAAGGTTCTTCGGAAGACATGGGAAGTACCAGTAAAACTATAAAAGCTCTTTAGCGTTTTGTGACAGCCAAGGAAAGATTTTGTGGGAAATGGCGCTATTATTCAGCCCTGTCGCGTTGCGAGTGATTGCTGCCTCAGCGATTTCTGTTGACTGCTCTAAACGATCAGGTTTGGACCTCTTTTTTGTCTTTTCTACGGACATTTATGTCAAAATTGCTAAGCAATTTTTGTTACTTGTCTAATTTCCTCACCTTCTCCAAGAATCTTCGAAGAAATATTATTCGTATTGTGCTTTGTTTTCTTGTAATACTTATGTTTGTTGTTCTGTTGTTTTTGAACCGCGGTCAATTCCTGTTTACTACTAATAATAATAATTAAATAACAATATATAATTATAATAAGAACCTTCCCAGAATCCTTTGCAGCTGGAAAATCGTCAATCCCAAATAACTTGGTCAGTTTGAGGGCAGCAAGACCCCCACGTTGTCTAGAAATAAGTCTTACCATAAACTAATTATTGTACAAGACTAAGGGCGATGACGTCATTGGTCACGTGACTTTGCTCACAAGTGCGTTTTTGCTCACTGTGACGAAATTATTTTGTTATTGAAAAAGCAGTCAACGTGGTTTGAAGCACAATGGTGTGAGCCATTTCGGACTGCCCGGGTACCGAACAAAATATAAATATTAAGGGAGGTATATAAAATTTTCAAAAAGTGGGAGTCTGGGTACAAGTGCTATCTCGCGTTGCATTAAACGCGAGGAAACAAAAATTTGGATATTGGTAGATATTTTTATGAAATATACATTTTTGTCATTTTTAATGCTGTGACGTCATCGGTCACGTGACCAGAACGGACCGAAGTTTAATATTCGCTCTAAAAGTTTACTAGAACCTTTCTCCAAGAATATTTTTAAGCGAAGTTGTAGTTTAATAAATAGTGTTTTAAAAAATGGCCATGATTACTTTTTCCTAAAAAAGTGCGACAGTAGAAAATCTAACTGAAAAGTTTGTCAGCCTCCTGCTCAACGACCCGTTGAGGTAGGAATAAAAGAAAATTTTGCCTAAGGCTTGAGAGTATGCTCTTTATGATGGCGTTGTCAGTTTCTTGAAATTTCAATTGCTTTTGGCGAGGATCGATGTTTAAGATTTTTTCAGAGGAGAGGGCCTGGAGGAAAGAACGAAAACGAGGCTATACTTTCGCACGCTTTTTGTTCACTGCGACGCCGCGCCACAAAAGGTTAGCTAGAAAAAAAAAATTCCAAGGACTGAACAACGGACTGGACTTGCATTTTCTTTAAACGGAACTTTTGACGACTTTTTTAATTATTTTTTTTTATGGCTGCTGTGTCTGCTCAGGGACAATGTATACTTGAGAAGGTAAGTTGATACAGATAGTTGTTGCTGTTTGTTAAAAAACAAAACAAAACAAAAAAAGCGCGTTTGTGGTACACTTAAATGCACTTCCCACCTAAAAAGTGTTGTTTAATTCTTGAAATTATACAACTTAAACTAGAAGTTGCAGCAATGCGAATGAAATCAAATTAATGCTAACATTAAATGAAACAATTTAAGTTGCTTAAGGCAACCGATGCAAGCTCAGTAATTTTACTAAATACGATATTTGAAGGTTAAAAACGTATCTTAAACAGTGACGGAATAAATGATTACTTTATTTTCAACCGGAACGTAAAACGTTACCTTCATTCGCACAGACATCAAAACTTTATTTTATACTGTCCATGAACTAAATTCCCTATTACAATTATAACAAAGTGTACAATAAAGCCATTATTCAAAGTATTGGCCTAAGAAAAATAGTTGCGCATAAACAAATACTGGAACAGTTCGTGCTTTCAAATGGATTACCCTAACGAATTACACGATTCCGACACATCAGTTTAATTTGAGTGGCGAAACATTTTGTTGTATCTGAAAAATTACTGTACTACAAAAAACGTTTTCACAGAGGTTGTAATGCATGGGGGTTCACATAATTTAATTCAATTTTATAAAGCTGTTTGTGCGAGTTCGTGTACGTGCGCGCTAAACGCGGAAAGTACCTAAGCTTAATAACTCTGAAGACGTCAAGTACTCAAGTTTATGTCAAAACCGACCAAGAACAAGTCGAAAAAAAAAAAAAAACAAGGAAAGATTAGCAAATAATTGTTTTAATAGATTTGGCAGTTTTACAAAGTGTTACGCTTCTGTTTTGTGGCACCTATTTACAATGGTAGTCTGAGGAAAAACCTTTTTACAACAATGTTTAAATTATAAGCTTAAGCTTACGGTAAATTTCATTTGAATCTATTTTTTAAATTGAGGGGAAATTAAATTGTAATTTGCTATAAGAATGGGTCCAACACAGAAATCCTGAAAACCTTCTTCACAAACAAACTGACGATAAACTTGAAAACCAAATTTGAGAGTAGGCTTAACTTCTTGCCGAGCCATACAAAAGTTGGGGACATAAACAAAGACACCGCTTATCTGGCTTATCGGTTGACCGTAAGTCTTTTGAAGAAAACGACTAAATAAAAGATCAACGGTAAATACCTGCTCCAATCGTCGAAAAGGCTACATCGGGCCACTGCGTAAATCGCATATCCTTCGTCTTTAGTCATGCTCAAAGCACAGCGGGAAAATTTATGTGTTGTCGAATGCAGTCGCGGCGCGAATACAATCCCTTTCACAACGCTTTAGATACATCCAAAAAAGCCGTCCATCAAGCCTTGATATAATTCTTCCCAGAGTGGCCAGTTAAAAATATTTTCACAGTCTAACACATCTTCAGGTGACCTAGTCGAAGTGGCGGATAGAGAGTGGAGTCGAACGAGGTATCGCACAGCGTTGACGTGGACGTCGTTAATCCACTGACTTGATCTAAAGTTTTATGCTTCGGACTAGAAATTTTCCATTACTTAGTTGAATTTGACGGCAAATCTCCCATTTTGGCGACCTTTTAAGCTTTTCACCACAGCTCTTTCACCACACAAATCTTTTCACAGTCTAACACATCTTCAAGTGACCTAGTCGAAGTGGCGGAACGAGACAGTCGAACGAGGTATCGCACAGCGTTCATGTGCTCGTTAATCCACTGACTTGGTCTAAGGTTTTATGAGACAGGATGAACAAATTTCAAAATAATTTCACCGTTTTGAATGTAGTTAAGCTTCGGACTAGAAATTTCCCATTACTTTGTTAAACTTGACCGCAAATACCACTTTCACCACAGCTTCAGCGCTGTCGCAAGCAAACCGTCGCTTCGTTTCAGAAGGTCGATACACTTTCTGTGATTGGTTAAACAAAATGACGTGTGAATCGCGAGGTGTGGAGAATCTACGATTCGATGACAAACATAGCGGGCAATGTCTTCCTTCGTAATTTTAACCAAAGAAAAAATTGCAAAACATTTCATTTTTGGTTTATCGTGAACTAAAAAAACTGTCAGAACAAGAGCGCATAGGCGTGTTTTCAGAGCATCTCTCTCTCTCTCTCTCTCTCTCTCTCTCTCTCTCTCTCTCTCTCTCTCTCTCTCTCTCTCTCTCTCTCTCTCTCTCTCTCTCTCTCTCTCTCTCTCTCTCTCTCTCTCTCTCTCTCTCTCTCTCTCTCAACTAACACTTGTGATTTCTGGTATGAATGAATTAATATGCAAAAACTAAAAAAGGTAAAAATAATAAAGAAAAATTGTCAACTATTTTCCCAAAGAAGTACAAATACACTTGCCTCGATCCAAGCCCACTCATAATAAATATCCATAAAAATATGAATACAATTTTCCGTCTGTACAACATTTAACCCCCAAATCTCAATACAACCATTTTTTTTTTACATTTATTAGTAAGCTCTGGCTTACTGGCTCAGCAACAAATAACTTTCAAAACCATGAGAAGTTAAGTGAGAGAAACAATGTCTACAAGGTCTAAATAATAAGTCAGTAGTGCATGAATGGGTGGGGCAGGGGTTCTGAACCTTCAAGTGATTGTACTTTTTTCTTCTGGTTCTACCCCTTACGTAGCAGTATCTACTTACGTCTTAACTTTGTTGCAGAGTCTAACAAAATTGCAAATTCATCTCAACTTATCATTGTTCTTACCACCTTGGGAATGCCACCTTGGGAATGCCACTTTTTTGGTAGCCGCTTCAGTACACGTCTATTATTTCTATTTCTGTATTGTAACCGTTTTCTCCATTTTTACTTTGCTTCAGTGTTGCCCCTGAAGAAGGTTAGTCATGTCTCGCCGTAATATATGGCATTAAAAGTTACTCTTTTCGACCATCATTTTGTTTCTTTGCCTTATATCTACCTTTTTATGGGATATATAATTATATATTGTTATTTCCGGTTTCACTTGTAATAATAATAATAATAATAATAATAATAATAATAATAACAACGATTTATTAGTAGTACTTCCACAAGGTGGCTCTTCGCCTACTAATTACAAATCTCAAATCAAATCAAATTAAATCAAATGTTGGTTTTTTTGAGGAGAGGGGAAAACCGGAGTACCCGGAGAAAAACCTCTCGGAGCAGAGTAGAGAACCAACAAACTCAGCCCACATGACACCGAGTCCGGGAATCGAACCCGGGACACATTGGTGGAAGGCGAGTGCTCTCACCACTGCGCCAACCCTTAACGATAAGTTAACCCTTAACGATAAGTTTTTACCCTTTATTGTCTTTTCTACGGGCATTTATGTCAAAATAAATATCGATTTTTTTAGATTAATCAGTACAAGCTATTTTTTATTACAAGCTAGGCTTGTTTAATTTCTCCACCTTCTCCTTCTTCGAGCAAAACACTCGCATCGTACTTTGTTCGCTTGTAGTGTATTTTTGTTATCCGCTTTGAATTCCGTTACGCTTTCATCTGAAAGTATTTAGGACTCACGAATGTCTGTCTTTTTTTTTTTTTTTTGCAAACGTTTGCTATCGAAAACTCTTCGTTTTCCCTGCTGCTGCTCAATTGTTTTGGACACAAATTAAACTGGCCCAAATAAAGCCATGCGAAGTTGCTCGGTGAGAGTGTGCACGGTTCCGATTCTAAGCTTGGCCTGGCTAAATATATATATATATGGTCTTCAGCTTTTCTTTTTATAATCGCTACATACCAGACTGGAATGGTGTTCCATCGAACATCATACATGCACCTTCTTTAAGCAGTTTTAAGTCCTATCTAGTACATTATTTGTGTCAATTTTAAATCAGATGTAGCTTGTGAGTGACAAGTATGTAATTTAATTAGGTTAGCTTTGGATTGCATTTCAATTTTACTTCTTTATTTTTAATGTCAATCTCAAAGCAGGGGTGACTTGTAAGAGACAAGTATTCGATTTAATTTGATTAGGTTAGCTTTGGGCCACATTTAAATTTCACCTCTTAGTTTTTAAAATTTGTAATACAGTAATAGCCCACTTTTTTTTGTATCAACTTAGATGTATTCGCATGAAAAGAAATTATTAAACTTAAAATTAATCTTCAAGTAAGCTCTTTCTCATCAATGTACTTCCTTCTCCTGCATGCAGTCTTTCAATTAATTTTATTCATAGCTGGTCACACCAATCTTGCGGGATGTTTGAATGACATTTGGCATTAATGTTTAATGGGATTTTTGATGTTTGATGAAGTATGTTGTGCAATTTCAAACGTACATGGAGAAATGTAAGACTAGTCCTTACCTTTCTTACAAAATAGAAAATCAAGTTAAGATGGCTAACACGGATTTCCAGCACTTTTGCTTTGGTGAATCATTACCTTAAATCCTCATACTACATTTTTAATTACCTTGATAGTGATATCAACCAAATGCCCAATATTTTATTATCAAATCTGACCCACATGCAGCTCTGGACTGGAGGGTCCAAATCCACTGTGCCAGTGGCTCAGATCACCTTTCCATACTATCTTTTACAGCTTTGGGTCTGTAGCTTGAGTGAGGTCAGATGGGTGATATGACAAGCAGACTATATGTAAATTCCAGTAGAAAAAGAATGATTTTGGAGCTCCGCTTTTAGGCTTGGCTAAATATATATATTAGACCTTTTTAGCTTGTATGTTTTGTTTTCCTAATGTAGGTCATGTGATGTTACCCTAGTGAACTCCTTCTTTGAAATTTCGCCTTATTCACGTGCATGTGTACGCAGAATTTATGAAAAGACAAAAGGCAAATCCTCTTGGGAAGATCACATGGTCTATATTGGGAAAACAAAATCTACAAGCTAAAGAGGTCTATTAGCAGTTGCAATTAACGTAAGCAAACATATGACAGAATGTCAAAAGAGCACTGAAATCTCCCGCGGCCTGTTTTTTTCTTTTGTCTGAGCGACCTCTCAAACAATCCCACATTCGCCATCACGACACTCTCCAGCCCAATCTTTTCCGGTTTGAATTAATTACAAAATGATAAATGGAAAGACAAGGAAAGACAAATAAAAACAATGGGGGGAGGAGGGGGAGTGAACAGAGTGTATTATGGAAGATATGGAAGCGGGCGAATCTTCCTTATTCGTTGATGTATACAATCGATGCAGAAACTAAAGCGTTAATTACACTCAGCAGCTGAGCAGAATAATTGTAGTTAATGTTGGGAAAAGTAATACCCTTGAAGAACACATTTAAATAGCTTTCCCAAACGTTTTTGGGTGAATGGGAAGACGAAGGTAATTTGAAACATACTGCCTATTGCTGAAGGACAAAGTGTAGCTAGAATGAGAGAATACGTTTTTCCGTTCACCTGAACTGTAGAGAACGGAAAGTTACGGGCAACAGGTTATCGGATGATTTCTTTAAAATTAGTAAAAGTATTGAACTTGGCTGGACAGCAAAGAGTAATTCCGTTTGTATCCTTTGGTCTATAAGTCAATAATGCGTTCCCGAGATGTTGAGTTATTGCTTCTAGACGCTCGAGTGTAACGTGAGTCTGTTCCACGCTACCCACACAAACACTGCGTGAGCAGATGCCTCGCTCTCCGCGGGTAGTGTTTCCTTTTAGCACCGAAATGGAATGGTCATGACAGTTAGTGACAGGAGTCAGTTTTGAGAGGGGAATTTGTTGTGAGATGACGCCAGAAAGGAGTGAGTGATCGATTTTTCTCATGCAAAATTCGTACCACCATTACTTGTAATGAATAAACGCTGGACGATGTTTTCTTGTGGTCCTAAAACACGAGAATCAGGTTGGGAGATTGACTGAGCCTACGATTTAATAATGACCCCCAAAGAAGGCTAACGGTTCACCACAGTGTAGTATAAGCCAACTTTCGGTTGCTGACAACTGTGACACATCAGCGAGATACTGTCGTGTAAACACGAACGGTGAGCTGCAGCGATTCCAGCAATTTTCTTATTCTTCTACGAATGCCCATTCAGCGCAGAGATGTTTGCATTAAATGTTTGGTTATTTTCGTCATGAAATGACACCTGGTCTTTTTCAATTTTTAGTATTTCCATAGAGATGAGGAAACATGGCTTTAAACCAATCAGATATTGCGTTCAATAAAGACTACTAGACACTTAGGTTGACAAACGTTCTTTAAGTTCGGTCAATTAATTTCCTTTTCGTTCGGTGAACTAACGAAGTCGTTCCTTGGTTCTACAAACAAGTTGGTGAAGCATTTTCATCCCTAGGACACCGTTTGACGAATTTCATTCAAACAAAGATCGATCTAAATCCTTCGGGGTGGAGTGAAAATGGCCGACCAGGCCTGCACTTACCAGTTGAATGGAATTGAACGTGTTGTTGAATTTGATAAAACCATCGTGCTGTCGTTGTCCGTGTTACACTTCATCTTTTCTCCCGTGGCAGCGCTTGGAAATGCTCTTGTTATCCGTGCCCTGTGGAAAGCCTCATCGATACCCGCTAATGTGAAGAAGCTGTTCCTCAGTCTTTCTTTTTCTGATCTCGCCGTTGGATTGTTTGCCCAATTAACATATGCAGCAATGTTGAGGATGGCGGTAAATGGAAACTATAACTTACTCTGTCCAACGTTTCTAACTGTTTGTTATTTTTCATCAATTCTCTTCGCTTGTGCATCCTTTCTCACTGTGACCGCCATTGCTGTCGATAGACTTCTTGCCATATCTCTTCACTTACGATACAAAGAAGTAGTTACTTCAAAACGCGTCATAGCAGCCATAGTATCAGTATGGCTCACAAGTGGAGTCGCTGCTTCCGTATTCGTTACTCTTCATAAGCTCAGAGATGTGGCAACTACTTTTGTTGGAGTTTTTGGTTTTCTCCTGACTACAGTCGCATACATTCACATTTACAGAGTTGTGAGATATCATAAGAGTGAAATGGAAATGCAATGCCAGCCACCAAATGCACAGGCTTTGGAGCTCCTCCAAGAAAGGAAGGCCACCTTTAGTACCTTGATTTTTTATGTAGTTTTTGTCTCTTGTTATCTTCCGCATTTATGCGCCAGTGCAGTGTTTTTAGTAGCAGGTGGCTCTCGAACTTTGTTTTGGGTTAGTTTGTTCGCCACATTTTTCTTAGTTCTCCTGAATTCGTCGTTAAATCCTGTAGTTTACTGCTGGCGATATCGAGAAATTCGTGAAACTGTCAGAAGCACAGTGAAGAAAATATTGCACATCGCCGAGGCTTAACATGAAATTAACACGCTATGTAAATTTTTTATTTCTGTCAAATTTAGTTGCACAGTTTGTCTTCAGCAACGATTTTAAAAGTGCACTCTGGTTGACTGCAGGAGAAAATTAATCGAGTCAGTTAGTAGCTTAATATGAGTATTAATAAACACAACTAAAAGATGTTTTTCCTTTACCAAAACCTAGAGGAAAGAGATTGATATAAAAATAAAACAATAAATAAATAAATGATTAAATAGGTGAGTTCTAGAACGATCATAAACATTTTGTTAGTCTTTTAGAGCAGTGAATAATCCTGAATACAAGTAATTATAAAGACTGGCAGAAAGATGAGTTGTAGCGAGATGCAACGGCGACACGGCCCACACCCAGAAGGTGTCGAAAAAAATGGCTGGACTTTTGTGCGAGCACTTTCTCCTAGGCTCTCCATTTGTTTACGTTCTCTTTAGGACCGAAGGCGTCCCCGCACTCTTATTTCGCGGCCGTGGTAGACCGAAAACAAATACGGGCACAAAAACTAAAACGTTGCACTATGTTGCACAGAAATATGAAAGAAAGGAAAGAGAAATGTTGTGCTCCCTTCAAGGTCGTCGGAAACCTTCACCATAACTAGTGAGGACACAACATTTCTGATAAAGCATAAGAAGAATAAACGACGCTAAACTATTAACATATGACAACAACCGCCAGAGAAATTTCGTGGAATTCATGTGAAAGTACCTACCGCGGTCCACCGGAAGTTATTCAGGAAGACTGACGGAGGAAGATGGCGCGCACGTGTATGGGGTTGGCCTGGCGCAAATAGTCAAGACAATACTGAAAGGACATGTTATAAAAGACATGAACAAATTGTGTTTATTATTTATCACTTTGCATAATCGGTATGTTCTTTACTTTCATTAATTCTAAGTAATGTTTGATCATTGAGCAGGAGTGTTTTATCAAGTTTAAACACTGGGCACAGCCGAGTATTTTAGGACTTGATAAAACACGAATTGCGAATTTATTGAACGGCTTAAAAAGTTTTACTATACATTTATTCATTCTTACACTAAAATTTAGATTTGGGGTTATTTTCGCTTTATCAGATATAAAGACACCCGTTAAAAATTAATTTCTTTTGTATTTCCCTCATGAACTATTAATGAGCCTTTTAACGTTCGAGAATAACCTTTTCCGTTCCCCTGAACTGTATAGAACGGAAAGGTACAGATAACAGGTTATCGGATGATTACTTTGAAATCAGTAACGTGAGTCTTTCCACGCAAACACTGGGTGAGCAGATGCCTCGCTCTCCGCGGGTGGTACTTTCTTTTTACCACCGATTAATGGAATAGTCATGACAATAGTGACAGGAGTCAATTATGAGAGGAGAATTTGTTATGAGGGACGCCAGGAAAGAGTGAGTGATCGATTTTATTCATTCAAATTTCGTATCACTATTACTTTTAATGAATAAACGTTAGAAGATATTTTCTTGTGGTTATATGAACAGGAAGAGCAGTTTGGAAGAAAAAAATATCTTATTTTACCGGAGCCTGCGATTGAATAGTGACATCCAAAGGAGACTAACGGGGTGATACAGTGCAGTATGAACCTACTTTGTATTACAAATATAACATCGGCGAGATGCTGTCGTGAAAACACGAACGGCGAGCAATAGAGATTCCATGGCAATTTTCTCATTCTTCTTGGAATGCTCATTAAGGTTAGGGAAGTTCTCACTAAATGGTTTGTTATTTTCGTCACGAAATAACACCCCCTCTTTTTAGATTTGTAGTATTTTCATGGAAATGAGGAAACATGGCTTTAAACCAATCAGAGATTGCGTTCACCAAAGCCTACTTAACAATTAAGTCGACAAAACGTTCTTTCAGCAAGGTCAATTTATTTCCTGCTTGTTCGGTGACTTAACCGAAGTCGTTCATTAGTCCTACACACAAGTCCCGGCGTAGCTAATCGAACGTTCGGTAATCGAACCCAATCGAACCCAATCGCTCGATTGGGTTCGATTGGGTTCGGTAATCGAACTTAATCGAACTCACAAAAAAATTTTGCCAATCGAACGCTTCTAATCGAACTCACAAAAATGTTCCAGTTCGATTATGTTCGATCGCCGAACCAATCGAACTCGAATCGAACGATTGGGTTCGATTGGGTTGGATTGGTTTTTGGTTCGGTTTCGTTCGATTAGCTACGCCGGGACAAGTCCGTGAAGCATTTTAATCCTTCGGTGAAAATGGCCGACCAGTTCTGCAGTTACCATGCAGTCGAATGTAATTGAACTTCTTGTTGAATTTGATAAAACGACCGTGCTGTTGCTGTGCGTGTTACACTTCATCTTTTCTCCCGTGGTAGCGTTTGGAAATGCTGTTGTTATCCGCGCCCTGTGGAAAGCTTCATCGTTACCCGCTAATGTAAAGAAGTTGTTCCTGAGTCTTGCTCGATCTCCGATCTTGCTTTGGGATTATTTGACTTAAACGTACTGTGTCTAACAGTTATCATTGTTTGTACTTTCAGCTCATTACCTCTCGCTTGTGCTTCGTTTCTAACTGTAACCGCCATTGCTGTTGACAGACTTCTCGCCGTTTCTCTTCATCTACGATGACGAGAACTAGTTACTTCAAAACGCGCCATAACAGCCATAGTGTCAGTGTGGCTCACAAGTGGAGTCCTTGCTTCCGCGTTCGTTTCTCTCCGTAAGTGCAATGGTGTGGTAACTGTAGCTGTTGGATCTCTTTGTTTTCTCTTCACAACGGTGGCGTACATTCACATTTACAGAGTGGCAAGATATCATCAAAAGCAAATGAATGATCAGTTTCAGCTGCACAGTACGCAAGCAATGCCCCTTATCCGAGAAAATAAATCAGCGTTTAGTGCTTTGTATTTTATGTATTTTGCATCGCTTGTTGCCTTCCAAAACTTTGCGCACAATGTTAGTGACAACATATAGCTCTCGAATTTCATTTTGGGTGGCTCTTAACACCACAAGTTTCTTGTCTTTCCTCATTTCGTCGTTAAATCATTTTGTTAACTGCTGGCGATATCGAGAAATTCGTCAAATTATGAAAAGCGCAAAGTGGAGAAAAAACTGCACATCGCTGACACTTGAAATCAACACCCCTTATTGATTTTTCTGTTCTGTGAAACTAGCCAGTACATGTGATTGGTGAGTTATCTTGCCTTAGGTAGAAATTAAAATCAGGAACTTTTGGTGACTGGAGGAGAGAATTAATTAATTAATTAGCTTAATATTTGTTGGCACCGACCAAAACTGGAAGCATAACAGAACCTAGAGGAAAGAAGGAACCAAAAAAAAACCAAGCAAATGAATAAATAAATAGTTCAGCTGTTATATAATCAAACACATTTTATTGGCCTTTAAGTTTAGTAAATAATCCTGGAAAAGACTGGCAGAAAGGTGCGTTGTATCGAGATACGTACGATCGATTGTTCCCTTAGTACTTATGACCACAGGAGCAGGTGGCTCGCTTCTATAGGAGGTTGTCCAGGCACAATAACTGACACAACTAGTAGAGACAATAGTGACAGATTTCAAATATGAAGAGTACATTTTATGAAAAGACACCAGCAAATTTTTAACTTTGACTTCTCGCCATTTTCCTTACCTCCGATTAATAGAAAACTAGCTACTTCAGGTCGCATTATAATAGCCATAGGATCAGAGTGAATACAAGGGTGCCTTCCGCATAAACCCCACTCCGAAGTTCCGTCGAAGGCTTAGAAAATGTTCGCCGAGTTGGCCACAATTCTACGCCATACTACACCAATAATTGCCCTCGGGGCCAGTATAGCTCCAGTGATTTAAAGAACGAGTTTCGACTGCTGTTTGTAAACTTTATTCTTCTTTATAACTTTGTCAACAAACACCGTGAAAACTGAAATAAATGCACAAACGCTGTGAGAAACGCTGCAGATAAATTACGGATGAAATTAGCCGACGCGGTTATTACAAAATGTTAAATCCTAAAATTGAAAGTTTACAAATGGTTTGAAAAACAACGATACTAAGTTTAAAAAGTACAATAACGCTGACAAGAAATTAATTGAACAAATTACAATAAATAAAGCGATCATGTACAAACGATAAACTTGCGACTGTTACGGCAATACGATTGAAAGTGCGTAACTAATCGTAATTAATTAAATGAAAGCAAATAAATACCTTGGTTCTGCCCTGAGAATCACTGAAACTTTAAGGAAATCTTGTGACGTCCTTGTAACGTCCTTAACAGAAATTGTTGCCCTTTTTACAACATTTACTTGCAACTTATTTGCAAGCCTACTACCTTTTAGATGGCAACATCCTATCTGCTTGCGACAGCAGAAAAAATCGGGTTTTGTATGCTGTCGCGTGTACTATCGTGTGCCTTAAAGTACGCGTGATAGCTCGCGATGATGGAAAAATCTAGAAAGATCTAGAAACGTATACGCAATGTAGAACCTTCCAGAAAACGGTTCTGTTGTAGCTACACTCCCACCAAAATTATGGTGATTTCTGAATGGGAATGAACAAATCTTGAATAATTTTATCGAACATGCCGTTACACAGAAGCAAGTTCGTTGCTTGCTCCTATGAAGTTTGATCCTTGGTCTGACCTTAGTTGCTGAACTGGTCCTCGGATAGCCATGAAGCATCTCAAGGCATTCATAAAGGCATCGCTTGTCATGTCATCTAATTCTTCAATATGGACTGCTCGAGAACTCATACACGTGAAAATCAGTGCGTATCTCTTCAATTCCTTACGACCTTCTTTGACGGTGAACGGTCCAAAACAGTCCATACCACAGTATGTGAATGGAGGGGCAGGCTCTACTCTGTCTTCAGGGAGATCAGCCATCTTTTGACCTTCAGTTGGCCGTCTTTGACGTCTGCATCGCACGCATTTGTGTATGTGTGAGGACACTGCAGCCGAGAGACCTAGGATCCATAAGCCATTAGAGCGAATCTCGTTAATGGTGATTCCCTTCCCTTGATGTCTTACTTTCTTGTGGAAGTGATCTATGATCAGGATGGTGACATGGGAACTTCTTGGTAAGATGATCGGGTGCTTTACTTCAAACGGCAACGAAGATTTCTCTAGCCTTCCGCCCACTCTTAGTATTCCACGATCATCGAGAAATGGATCCAACTTGAGGAGAGGACTCGTCGTCAAAATCTTGCAGCTACCTCCTTGACGAGTAAGTCTTGTTATTTCGTCCTTGAAAGCAGTACGTTGTAGTTCCTTAAAGACACGCATCTCAGCATCTTGACGTTCAGCTACTGTTGTGGCGACTGACTTTGGTTTATTCTTCTTGGAAAGTCTTTTGAGGTACGAAACCACTCCAACAGCTTTGGTCCAATCTGAAAATTTTGCCACGCAGTCCAGGAGGTTAAACGAATCCTTGTTTGTAGTTGTGAGCACGATGGACCTTACTTCTGGGTCTCCGATCTGAATTTGAGGAGTTTCTTCTTCGGCGAGCGGTATCTCCTTCTCCCAGAGAAATGTGGGTCCGCTGAACCAATTAGAATTTCTTATCTCTTCGACATTTAGGCCTCTGGATGCGTGGTCAGCTGGATTGGTGCTGGTGTCGATGTACCGCCAGTCTTTCGGGTCGGTAATGGATCTGATCGTTTGAACCCTGTTTGCTACAAACGTATGAAATCTCTTGGCCTCGTTATTGATGTAGCCTAGCACCACCTTTGAATCTGTCCAGAAGTACTGCTTGAGATTGACGTACTTTAATTCTTCCTGAAGCATCTGGCCAACCTCCGCTGAAACAACTGCCGCTGTAAGTTCCAATCTTGGTATTGTAGTTATCTTTGAAGGAGCGACACGAGATTTCCCCATTACCAGTGCGACATTGACATTCTCGTCTTTATCCTTCACTCTCAAGTATGAGCACTGTCCATATCCGAATGTGCTAGCATCAGCAAAGTTGTGCAATTCGTACACCTTTCCTTGACCTATCTTCTTTGGCTCAAAACATCTTGGTATCTTCAATTCCTTTAGACGCAGAAGGTCTAGCTTCCATTTCTCCCACCTTGGTTGGAGTTCTTCTGGCAGAGGATCATCCCAACTTATGCCCTTCTGGCACACCTCTTGAAGAATTCTTTTTGCTTTCAGAACCAAGGGGGCTAAAAATCCAAGGGGATCGTAGACTGACGCTACGGTCGACAGCACTCCTCTTCTAGTCAAGGGTTGATCCTTCAGAATGATAGAGAAACCGAAACAGTCTGACTCCACGGACCATTGGACTCCAAGAACTCTCTCTATTGGAAGTGGTTCAGAAGGCAGATCCAATTTGATATCAGCTGCTCTCTCGCTTTCTGGTACAGATTCGATTACTGACCGATCATTTGAAACAAACTTGTGCAGACGCAGGCCACCACTCTTACAAACTTCTCGAGCTCCCTGGATGAGGTCTTTAGCTTGCTCCGCAGATTCCAGGCTGGACAGTCCGTCATCTACATAGAAATCGTGCGCAATGAACTGGGCTGCTGAAGGATACCTTTCCTTCTCTTGACTTGCCATATGTTTGAAACCGTAGCTGGCGCAACCAGGCGAGGAAGTTGCTCCAAACAAATGGACCTTCATCCTGTACTCTTTAGGCTCTTGGTTGATGTCACCGTTTGGCCACCAGAGAAATCGTAAATAATCTCGGTCTTCTTCGCACACAAAGAACTGGTGAAACATCTTTTCCACGTCGCAGGTAATGGCATAAGGATACTTCCTGAACCTACACAGCACACCAATCAAGTTGTTAGTCAAGTCAGGTCCGCTGAGTAGATGGTCATTAAGACAAGTTCCTTTGAACTTTGCTGAGCAGTCAAATACCACTCTAATCTTGTTCTTCTTTGGGTGATAGACACCATGATGCGGTATATACCACCTTACTTCTTCGTCTTCATCAAGTATTGGGGCTTCTTCAGCGTCACCTCTGCTTAGGACTTCGTCCATGAACTTTGCGTAGTCTTCTTTATACTTCAAATCTTTCTTAAATCTTCGTCTAAGATGTTCAAGTCGAGCGAGTGCCATGGAGCGGTTGTTAGGCAGTAACGGACGTTCCTTGAATGGTAGTGGCATCTCGTAATGCGCATTTTCATTTCTCTTGATACCTTCTTCGATGATCTTTAAGAACTTTATGTCTTCTTGGGAGGTCATCTTAGCGTTTCTGTTCTTTATGAAGTCTGACTCGAGCACTCGCACAATGTCGTTCATTGTTACAACAGGCACTTCTTTTACTACGACTCTGCGGCAAAATGATCTCCCACCGTTTGCACTCCTGGTACCAACTATGCTCCAACCGAGATCTGTTCGGACTCCATATGGTTCACTGGACTTGCCGGTAATAACCTCTCTTGGGGTTAAGGCTTGTGAACAGTCATATCCAATAAGTAGTCCAACATTGCAGTCTAACAGGTCTTGCATTTCGTCTGCGATCGATTGCAGGTGGTCCCAACTCTTCGCCGTGGATTTAGTGGGTATGTGAGAGTCATCTGCAGGAATCATCGTTCTGGTGAATGCTGTAGAAATAGGGATCTTGAGGTCTGAATTATATCCTCGTACTTGCAGGTTTGAGATTCTTTGGCTGTCGACGAGCAACTCTTGGCTGGTGATGGTGCTCAACCGAAGCTTCGTTGGCTCTGTTTCTGCACCAAGCTCGTCGCAAGTCTCCTTTAGCATAAAGGTAGCATCACTTTGTGTGTCCAAGATTGCATAAACCAAAAGTTCTTTGTCAGGTTTGGAGCTTACTGACAACCACACGGGAACTATCATTGAGGTGCTTGTGCTTGAGACCCCTTGTGAGGTACACGAAGTTGAATTGTGAACGCTTGGAGATTCGACTTTATTTCCGTCTTCTTTCTTCGAATTCTCTTCCTTCTCATCGCGTCTGCCTTCTTTCCTTTCTGCGGTATTTCTATCTTGATGGAGGCAAGTAGGATGCTTCTTATTACACGCAGAGCAAGATAGCCTCCTTTGGCACTCTTTGGATTCGTGACCTCTCTTTAGGCACCCGAAGCAGAGTCTGTTTTCCTTAACAAACGTAAGCCTATTCTTGACTGTCTCCGTCCTGAACCTTGAGCAGACATCCAAATGATGGTCCGTCTTCTTACAGAATGCGCAATACATCTGTTGTCGTTGGGTTCCCTTTGGCTTCTTGAAATGTTCTTCGGTTGTATCGGTAGAAAGAATAGTCTTCTTCTCCTTGACGTCCCTTAATTTCTGTCCTTTGTTCACATTGTCGAACATTTCAGCCTCCTTTACAGCGCTCCAGGAAGAAATTGGATTACACACCAGGTTAGCTTCTTCAGTCACGAAGGTTACGAATGTCTTGAAGTCTGGATAGAGTTTGTATTCCGTAAGGTGCTTATGGGCTTCTCTGTTCCATCGAGAAATCAACCAATCCGGTAACTTGGTGAGCAGCTTTTGATTCTCTGTGTAATCGTTCAAGACGTTAAGGCTTTGGACCGCTTGCATCGCTGTTTCAACGCTTGACAGGAAGTCTGCAAATTTCCTGAGGCCTTGATGATCCTTGGAACCTATTTTTGGCCATCTTTGTAGCTTGTCTCTGTACGCCTTTGTTATTACGAAGGGGTGACCAAACCTTTCGTCCAATATCTTCCACGCACGTTCATAAGCCTCTGGGGAGATTTGTAAGAAGAGACCACTGATAGCTTCTTTAGCAGATCCGCAAACATATCGTTTTAAATAATACATCTTGTCGCTGGGAGGTAAGCCTTTTCGGTCTATGAGAGCGTGGAAAGATGTCTTCCAGTCTGCATACTGCATGGGTTCACCACTGAATGTCGTCGGCTCAGGTACCGGAAGGCGAATCATACTGAATGAATCGGTGATCGCTGCGGCAATCGCGGCAGCACTAGCTATTGCACCATCTGCTCTTGGTATTGGACCATTTGAAGGATTGAAAGACTGGTCACGAAACTGGTCATGTGGAAGCTGTTTATCTACATGAAGTTCATGAAGGGAAGACTGATAGTTATTTTCCCATTGAGCCTGCTGATTGGGCTGTGGAAGTGGGCTTGAGCTGTGCGGCTGAAGAGAGGATTGCGCGGGCCCTGGGAAAGGGAATGGTCTTGTACTGGTGCGCGTGCGCAAGGGATCATCTTCACTGTTGTTTTCTTCAAGTTCTTCAATTTCTTTATAAGCCGTCAGTTTAGCGCTTGCTATTTGAATTTGCTTCTTCAACTCCATCTGCTCTAGCTGCGCTTTTCTCCTCGCAAGTTCTGCCTCTATTTTGGCTGTTTCTTCCTTGTGCTTCGCCTCCGCTTGTAGAGCTTCGAACTCAACTTGTTTTGCAGCTAGTTCTGCAGCAGCATCGGCCCTTTTTAGACAAAGAATGGAAGATGCGTTTGAACGTCTGCTGATTCCTGATTTAAAGGATGCTTTGCTTCGGACTGATCTTTTGTCTTCATCGATGTGTTGCCTTTCCTCTTCGAAAGACTGTAGCTGGAGTTTGCACCGAAGACTTCGCGTCAGAGGATCGCAAGTGTCCACCTTGCGTAGTATCTCTCGTGCTGGTTGTTGAATTTGTCGTAGCTTCTCGTAAGCTTGGTGAACGTTTTCACAGAGATTATCTAAATTAGAGATTTTTTCGTCTTTCTCTGTCTGGGACGTTGGCAGCTGCGACTCGAGGTATGATTCAGTTCTTGCCGCCTTGTATTCCCACGCTTCGAAAGCTTCGTTGAAATTCTTTGCGAGGTGATCATCTGTCGTCTCTTCTTCCTTTTGGCGTTGTTGCTGAAAGGCTTGCCCATTCACGGCGGGGTTTTCGACTGCTCCTTCGATTAAACTGTCTTGTTCTTGGACAGGATGGACAGGATTATCCCCAGCTGTTGGTGAGAACTGCCGTACGAAATTTTTTCGCTGGTTTCCTTAATCATCAAATAATGATACCATAAAACTAATATTCAGCTTACTTTACTCTCACAAACGTGCTGTGTAATAATTAGGCCTATATAACTAAAGCACCACACATTAATTTACGCAGTAAAGTAAATTACTACTACTGTAATAATGGCTTCCTTCATATGCCACCGAATGGTAGCAAAAGTCTTATTTAACTAAGACAATGTCTTTAACATTGAGCGTTCATAACTGAACACCCCTTCAAGAATAATTAAACTTGTATTTATTCCTTTGATCCTGCTCTGATCCTTCTTGCTTGATCCTGCTTGATTCTTTGATACTGTTTTGATTCTTCTTGCTTGTTTACGTTACGCACCACTGCGCTTGTCGCTTCGTCGGCGGCTGCACTTCTTGGTTTTCTTGAGATGCAATCAAGTTTTCACTATAGCTCCAGTGATTTAAAGAACGAGTTTCGACTGCTGTTTGTAAACTTTATTCTTCTTTATAACTTTGTCAACAAACACCGTGAAAACTGAAATAAATGCACAAACGCTGTGAGAAACGCTGCAGATAAATTACGGATGAAATTAGCCGACGCGGTTATTACAAAATGTTAAATCCTAAAATTGAAAGTTTACAAATGGTTTGAAAAACAACGATACTAAGTTTAAAAAGTACAATAACGCTGACAAGAAATTAATTGAACAAATTACTTAATTAAATGAAAGCAAATAAATACCTTGGTTCTGCCCTGAGAATCACTGAAACTTTAAGGAAATCTTGTGACGTCCTTGTAACGTCCTTAACAGAAATTGTTGCCCTTTTTACAACATTTACTTGCAACTTATTTGCAAGCCTACTACCTTTTAGATGGCAACATCCTATCTGCTTGCGACAGCAGAAAAAATCGGGTTTTGTATGCTGTCGCGTGTACTATCGTGTGCCTTAAAGTACGCGTGATAGCTCGCGATGATGGAAAAATCTAGAAAGATCTAGAAACGTATACGCAATGTAGAACCTTCCAGAAAACGGTTCTGTTGTAGCTACAGCCAGATCTTTTGCCGCCGCGCCGCCGCGCCGCCGCGCCGCCGCGAAAGAGGTGCGCGTAAGACAAATCCTGGAGACTAGTTTGTTGAAACGTTATCCATGCTCGCTATCAGGAGCAAAAGCATTAACTTTTCATCTTTATGTGTTCAGTGGTCGTGCTTTATTTTATGTAGCCATCGCTACAAATGGAGGACATAAGAGCCGGCTAACATGAATTGCCTGTAATAAGTGAAATTAAAGGAATTGATCACCTAAGGGAAAACCTTGATATAAACAAATTAAAAAAAAAAAAAAAAGACCGCAACCGTAAGAGGAATACTATTTTAAGTTAAAGCTCTTTTTTGCGTTGTGACAACCCTGCCCCTCATGAATTCACTAAGAACCATTCCATAATTATTTTATTTTTGAGCATCTGATCCAATGAAAATTCGATCAAGGAACTAATTTATATATTTAGCCAAGCCTAAAAGCGGAGCTCCAAAAGCATTCTTTTTCTACGTGCATTTACATATAGTCTGCTTGTCATATCACCCATCTGACCTCACTCAAGCTAGAGACCCAATGCTGTAGAAAATAGTATGGAAAGGTGATCTGAGCCAGTGGCACAGTGGATTTGGACCCTCCAGTCCAGATCTGCTTGTGGATCAGATTTGGACCCCCTAGTCCAGAACTGCTAGCAGATATGAATCCCCTTTTACGGATTTGGGTCCCCCACCCTCCTAAAAACAAGCGTTCTATTGAGTAAGGTAATATAAATTCCTTTCCAAACTGAGTTTGGAGATGTTAAAAAAGCAAAATAAAAATATTGAGGTAGGTTTTTTTAAAAAAAATCTTTAATACCTTGTGTAAAAAGAACCTGCAACGCTAGTTTTCATCTATAAATTTTTAAAACAAAACATTTCTTAACATCTTAGAGCAATACCTAAGGACAGGTCTGTTTCCCCGTTCAACTGTAGGCAACTTAGTTACATACTTAGCTACTTAGGAGCAATTCTCTGTAAGAATCGAACAAAGTGGGAAATGAAAAAGTTTGACCCCTCCACTCAAATTCACATGAAAGTAGACCTTCATGGGGGATGTTCAAAAATGACCATTATTGAGGTCAAAACTTAATTGTTGCCATGGGAACACCGAATGTTTGTTGATGCCTGAGAACCCAATTTTGAATTAGAAAACTGTTGTGAAAACTGCAAAATTCAAAACACTATTTCTCAAGTGCAATAAAACACTACAACTTGAGACTTATACCAAATGTTAAACTACTACTCTAGTTTTTCTCCGTGTATGTCGCTTGTTATTATGTTTATTCTGCATAGAATAAACGGTGACTTAATTACACATTGTCTCCGCCATTTAAATTTGTGAGTGAAACTAGCAGTACGTTTCTCTCACTTCCTCCAAAAGTACATCAGTTCTAGAACTATAACTACATGGATAGTTTACAACAGACATTTTAGTTACTAAAATAGTAAAACTTTCTGCGGGGCGGGCTTATTTGGTTGTCAGGGCAATCAGCAAAAAAAATACGAAAATCAAGCTTCTTAAATTTTGCTGAAATTAACATTCCTTCAATTCGCTAAAAAAAATAGAAGAAGACCGAGACAGCTGTCATAATAAAAGAATATTGTCTGTTGAATAAACCTCTGATGAAAACAATCGTTTATGACCATGAATTTTGAAACAAACTGAGTCGAACTGGAGCTTACCTTACTGTTTAGTCCATTTCTCCGCTTTTCGACTCGCTTTCCTGTACTCCTCAATCAGACGTCACCATTCGCTCCAAACAATGAAAAAATGCATGATCTAGAGTAAATTTCAATAAGCCAATGATTTTAGCCCAATTTATGGAGCATAGATGGAAGAAAACAATTGTCTTCAAGGTTGAAGCGAGGAAGCGAAAATAACCTTATGCCATGGGAGATTAAAGGTCGGCGGTGTTTACCAGAAGACTTCTTACTTTATGTTTTGTTCAACAACGTGTCCTTAGACGTAAGTTGTTCATGGCACATGTAATTTACATCAATTTGCTCAGATTTTTGTTTAGTTTTCGACTCGATATCTTCCTCCTGGTCCATGCACAGTAGCACAAACATTCTCTGATAGAAGAAAAACAGGAAAATTTGTTCTCGAGCTCATACTACATTTTCGCAGCAAAAATTTTATAAATAACACCGAAAAAACACAATTTGTCAATCAAAGTAATACACTGTATTAAAGATAAATGAAGGAATAGCTAATTTCAATTCTTATTTTCAATTTTATACAGCTTGCATACCTATATGCTTTCATTTCAAGACATGTCAGTGGTTGATTGACGGGTATATCCTTCTTTCAAGTACAATTTCTTCCAGCTCCTTAGTAATATAATTAATAGCAATATAAAAATAAAAACAACAGCAACAAAAAACAGAGAAACAAAAAAAAAATCGGCTTTGTTCTTATCAACGAAATTTTCTTGTTATGCTAAGTGTAAAAGAACCTGCGTTAGGAAGCTAGTACATGCTCTATCAGCTACACTGTCTGCTGCAGCTTTGTAGCTGCAGCTCTCGACAATAGAAACAACACCGTTTACAAAGGGTTCCTTTCGTTGTCCTGAGATGTGCACATCGAACTCTTTGCAGATGGCTTTAAGCGTTGTCATTTTTAGCGAGGGTAATTCTTCTTTCGTCATTTGGCACAGCTGAAGACCTCCGTGCACCAGTGGATGCCCATTTCATAAGATCATTTCTTACCTCAAGTAGCATATCCTCGTTTTTATGTGCCTGATATTCTGACTCGCTGAGTTGCTTTCTTTTTGCCGCAAAGCGAGAGAAGTAAGAAGAAATTTGCGACGGTGTAAGGAACTCATCAATCGAAAACAATCACTGATTGTTAGCGTCTCGAGCTTTGCGCATCTTCTTCGCGACTTCTTCACCTGTGGTCTTCTTGATTTCTATCCTAACTAAAAACGTACTCTCAATAAAGGACTTCTCCTTTTCACTGAATCTTGCAGTCTTAGGTTTCGACTTTAACGCGCAGCCCATACTCAGCAAGGGGGAATGAGGGTCATAGCTCAGACTAACACTGGAGAGCTCCTTAGTTTGGCCTTCTTCTAAATGCTGCGCATAACTTAACTTAGCTCTGTCTTGAAGGGTGACTTCTTCCAGAGACCTGATATGCATTCTGTACTCACAGTGTCTTTCGAGTGCGGAATATCGCACGGAAGACTTTGTGCAGCCCTCCTCCGGAAAAGAAAAAAAATTTTTTGGCAGAAGTTGATTGCTGTTGTCACTGGAATCTGAGCACTGGGATGTGCTGTCACTAAAATCGCGGTCTTCCTACTTTTCCAGCCTTCTAGTTTGTTTCGTATCTGACACATAAGCCGTTATCTTGCTTTGTGCCCTTCTTTGAAATACGGCCGAAAAATCACCATCGCCAAAGCAGACGTTTTCAAGCCATGAAAATTCACTTTCCTCTGGCACTGCAAAACGGCGCAGTGATATAGTTAAGGAAATTCACCGGTTTTGGTCACAGTGAGTGACCAAAAGTGAGTGTACTTAGGAGATAGGCTGCGATTGGTTAAAATTGTCTTCCCTAGACATTCCTCAGTAAACATAATGAAAAAAGTTAACATTTGAAAGATGGAAACTTCTAAATCATTTTATCACAGTCAGGGTTATTCTGACTTGCGGCTCGCTTTCACTTGTTTGAACTCTGTATGCACGCACTTTTATACGTGGGATCATAAATCTCAAATTTGCATCTCAGTGAGACTGTAGCTATGGTACCACTGAAATCAGATTTTGATGATTTTGATTTGTGGTGAAGGGTTTTATGACGACCTGCACAAATTGTAATGAATTTCTTCACCCACGCATTTCATCAGAGAATTCAATTGTGATTACTATAACAGGTTAATAAAACGTCACTATCTACATCTGAACTAGCTACGTTGTTACACAGATGGTTTTACATTTTATTGTGATTCTTACTGTAGTTTATGTGTTTGTTCTTACCGGAACCCATTGGAACGATAGCTCCTGTTAGTTGCTTGATAAGGACAGAGTGCCTTTTCAAAACAGAACGATCCCCTTTCATTTTGGAGCCTTTATGATTACTAAGTCCTATAGGAACTTGGTAGGTACTCCGTCTGCTTCTCCAATATATACCCAGTCGATCACGATGATAACTTCATATCTTTAAGGTTGTTCCTTCAGCACGTGTTACATCGAAAAACCCTAAAGCAAAACCTGGAGCTATAAAAAGCAAAAAACAACTTTTTCCGTTCAAGTGGATATAGGACGTGGGAAAACTGTGCATTTCTTAAAAACATGGCATGCGGCTAAACCTTAATAATAGAAAATCGACCTTATTATTCACAACAAGCAATTCTGAGAAAAAGACCCTTGAAAAGCCATCAATCCAGGTCTTTGCATTTATAAGTCCACGTTTCCACTAATACGGTCCCATACTTATTTTACGAAAACCAATTTGAAGTACGAAAAAGTTGCAAAAAATTGCGCACAAAATTCTTAGAATCTGGTCGCGTGCGGCTAAAAAAGTTTTTTTACCAGTTGCCGACTACCCTTTTGATACGCGTTTGTCATGCTTGATTGTTAGAAGAGAAAAACAGTATTCAACTCACCTCCACGACAAAGTAATAAATCAATTTCATCAGAAACATCTTCATTGCACTTGCTGAGACCGTGAGTTTTTCAAATGGCTCGATATGTCTCGATCACAATCTCTTAGAAGAAACAGTTCTTCCTCGCTACATATGCAAGGCAGTGAGTGAGGGAGTAGCAAAACAGCAAATCTCTCGGGAAATCTCCATACGAGAAAAAGCAAATCCGATTCGCCTGAATGCATGCGTTGATAAACATCTATGTTGATGAACACCGCTGACCTGGTGCCGACATGCTTCACAAGATTTGTCTTATTTGATTTGAATTTCCGAGTCTTCAAAACTTCATTTAATGTAATCTTTCTCAAAAGTGTTTACCAGCACACGGTTTCGTTTTGAATGGAGCGAATGGCGAAGTCTGTTTGACAAGTACAACAAAAGGCCAAGGTGGAAACTTACACGTACGTTAAGTCCATGTCGGTTTGCTTTGGTACCACCAAACCTGAATTTAGTGGGCAGAAGTAAAGAAATGCATTGCTACTGGAGATGAATAACAAGACAGGCTGGAAGAAAAGGTTAAGAGACTGGATTTATGAATAATACGACCGCTGTGGGGAAAGAACCAGCTCCTTCAACGGGAGTCAACAAGTGGAGAAATGGACCAAACCGTAAAGTATGCTCCAGTTCGACTCAGTTTGTTTCAAAATTCATGGTCATAAACGATTGTTTTCATCAGAGGTTTAATCAACAGACAATATTCTTTTATTCTGACAGCTGTCTCGGTCTTCTTCTATTTTTTTTTAGCGAATTGAAGGAATGTTAATTTCAGCAAAATTTAAGAAGCTTGATTTTCGTATTGTTTTTGCTGATTGCCCTGACAACCAAATAAGCCCGCCCCGCAGAAAGTTTTACAAATTTAGTAAATACAATGTCTGTTGTAAACTATCCATGTAGTTATAGAACTAATGTACTTTTGGAGGAAGTGAGAGAAACGTACTGCTAGTTTCACTTACAAAATTAAATGGCGGAGACAATGTGTAATTAAGTCACCGTTTATTCTATGCAGAATAAACATAATAACAAGCGACATACACGGAGAAAAACTAGAGTAGTAGTTTAACATTTGGTATAAGTCTCAAGTTGTAGTTTCTTATTGCACTTGAGAAATAGTGTTTTGAATTTTGCAGTTTTCACAACAGTTTTCTAATTCAAAATTGGGTTCTCAGGCATCAACAAACATTCGGTGTTACCATGGCAACATTTAAGGTTTGACCTCAATAATGGTCATTTTTGAACATCCCCCATGAAGGTCTACTTTCATGTAAATTTGAGTAGGGGGGTCAAACTTTTTCATTTCCCACTTTGTTTGATTCTTACAGAGAATTGCTCTTAGGTATGGTTTAGAGCCACTATAAATTGGTGGAGAAGCCTGTTGATTGCTCCTTGGAATCAGTATCACATCAGATATATAGTGATTCAGATCATCACTTCATAATGAATGCAATTTCAATTATCCACAGCCTCCCATGAAACAGTCAGAAATCAGAAATTGTGAATCCTCTGGATATATGTATGCCTCACAAAAATTATGAAAGAAAGATACATGGAAATCAATAAAAATATTTAGATACCATGAATTAAGACCAAGATATTTCTTTTGATCAATTACTTCTTGACCTTACTATCAAAAACAAAATGCTTGCTAACATTAAGCTCATCACTCAATGCACCTACAGTGTTTTCAAAAAGAAATCCAGCTGCTCTTCTGGCCAGTTAAGTGCAAGACCAAACAACTTGATAATAATATATTGGGCATTGGTTGATACCACTATCACGGTGATTCATTAAAGCAAAAGTGCTGGAAATCTGTGTTAGCCATCTTAACTTGATCTTAACATACTTCATCAAACATCAGAGATTCCATTAAAATGCCAAATGTCATCCAAACATCCCACAAGATTGATGTGACCAGCTACTAATATATATATATATATAGCCAAGCCTAAAAGCGGAGCTCCAAAAGCATTCTTTTTCTACTGGCATTTACATATAGTCTGCTTGTCATATCAAAATTTCAAAAAAAAAAATTTATTAAATTGAGAAAAAAGCGTCAAAGTGACATCTTGTGAAAAAACAAAAACGTTTCGGGCATAGCCCTTCTTCAGTGTGAAAACCGTTAAATGTTTGCGCGACTGTAAAATTGAAAGAAACGTTACTAAGGGCTAAGCGCGCGGAAAAAAGGACGCGCGTGCACCATTTATAAGAAATGAAAAACATTATTTAGGCCGTCTGGTTGCATAGTGCCGAGCCTAAAAATGAGTTCCATTAGTCATTGTTTCCGTCTGGCCTTGACTCCAGCACATTTCCGCAAAACTCTAACAAGGATGTCAGATAGACTGTGGCCGGGAGAGTTAAAGTGCTCTGCGACCGGGAAACCACTAGTGTTCTTTTGGACGCTTCGTAGACGTTCGCTTGTCATATCACCCATCTGACCTCACTGTAGCTACAGACCCTAACTGCAGAACCCAAATAGTATGGAAAGGTGATCTGAGCCAGTGGCACAGTGGATTTGGACCCTTTGCATATTTGCACCCTCCAGTCCAGATCTGCTTGTGGATCAGATTTGGACCCCCTAGTCCAGAACTGCTAGCAGATATGAAAACGGTAAGAAACAAGCAAGGCTGGTTACACGGCTAGGAATATATATTTAAATCAATATTTCGGGAGGCACAGCCTTCCTTCATCAGAGTGTTACATATTATGACCCTAAGATGAAACGACGTTACAGTTTTAAAAAAAGTTGTACATGTAACATGATATTATAATAAATGTAAACAATACAACGTAAAATAAAAAAAAACGTTACAGTTTGAAATTTGAAAAAAACGTAACAAGAAAACAAAAAGGTAGGTATTATATTTCTTCTTTTCTGTTGATACCTAACGGTTCAAGAGTTTGACCTCTATCAATTAGATATGCTTCTCTGGCTCTTCGTACACCGATTATATTTGGACAGTTCTAGTGGAATTAGTTGCATGTCAGAAGCGCTGTGACCGTTAGAGAGAAAATGTTCTGATACTGCAGTGGGTTTAGAGCTGTTGGTTTGTTTGTCGACTGTTCTACGATGTTCGTTGAAACGGTCCTTAAGTCGTCGTTTAGTTTCGCCTATGTATTGTTTGTGACAGTGATTGCATTGTACCATGTATATGACATGTTACATGTACAACTTTTTTTAAAACTGTAACGTCGTTTCATCTTAGGGTCATAATATGTAACACCCTGATGAAGGAAGGCTGTGCCTCCCGAAATATTGGTTTAAATATATATTCCTAGCCGTGTAACCAGCCCTGCTTGTTTCTTACCGTTTTCTAGTTTACAATTTTATAGCTGGTTAGATCTATTACATGATCCGGCTCTTCTATTTTGCAACGGTGGTCCTTGCTATTTAGTATTTAGCAGATATGAACCCCCTTTTACGGATTTGGACGCCCCACCTTCCCCTCCCCCCCCCCCCCAAAAAGCGTTTCTATTGAGTAAGGCAATAAAAATTCCTTTGCAAATTGAGTTTGGAGATGTTAAAAAGCAAAATAAAAATATTGAGGTAGGTTTTTTTTAAATAATCTTTAATACTTTGTGTAAAAAAAGAACCTGCAATGCGAGTTTGCATCTATAAATTTTTAAAACAAAACATTTCTTAACATCTTAGAGCAATACCTAAGGACAGGTCTGTTTCCCCATTCAACTGTAGGCTACTTAGTTATGGTTTAGAGCCACTAGGAATTGGTGGAGAAGCCTGGTGAATGCTATTTTGAATCAGTATCCGACATCAGATATATAGTGATTCAGATCATCACTTCATGATGAATGCAATTTCAGTTATCTAAAGCTTTCCATGAGACAGTTGGAAATCAGAAATTGTGTATCCTCTGGATATATGTATGCCTCAAAAAAATTATGAAAGAAAGATACATGGAAATCAATAAAAATATTTAGATACCATGAATTAAGACCAAGATATTTCTTTTGATCAATTACTTCTTGACCTTACTATCAAAAAAAAAAAAAACTGCTTGCTAACATTAAGCTCATCACTCAATGCACCTACAGTGTTTTCAAAAAGAAATCCAGCTGCTCTTCTGGCCAGCCAAGTGCAAGACTAAGCAACTTGATAATAAAATATTGGGCATTTGGTTGATATCACTATCAAGGTAATTAACAATGTAGTATGAGGATTTAAGGTAATGATTCACCAAAGCAAAAGTGCTGGAAATCCATGTTAGCCATCTTAACTTGATTTTCTATTTTGCAAGAAAGGTAAGGACTAGTCTAACATTTCTCCATGTACATTTGAAATTGGACAACATACTTCATCAAACATCAAAAATCCCATTAAACATTAGTGCCAAATGTCATCCAAACATACCACAAGATTGGTGTGACCAGCTATGAATAAAATTAATTGAAAGACTGCATGCAGGAGAAGGAAGTCCAAAGGATGTGAACATTGATGAGAAAGAGCTTACTTTAAGTTTAATTTTAAGTTTTAAGTTTAATAATACTTTGTCATGCAAATACATCTAAGTTGATACAAAAAAAAGTGCATGACTAGAGAATAATTGGGAGAAAGTAAATTCCCATATAAAGAATATTATCTAATACAGTAATAGGCCATGTATAAGAACCTGGGTTTTAAGAACCTGTTAGGCTAAAATTTTCATTTTAAGCCCACTGCACATAAGAACCTATTAAGGTTAAAATTTTAAGTTAGGTGGGGTTGCTGTAAAAGTGTAAAGGTAGAAACTGCGGAATGAGTTTCTTTGTTATGTTTTGTTAAGGACATGTGTATACTGTACCTGCACTGAACTGCCTATAGGCATTTCTCTATGGTACAAATAAATGATTTATACTGTATTATGAGATGATATTTATCATATATATAGTATATTCAGATAAAATTCATATAAAAATATAAGAACCTATTTTAAGAACCTTGGTAGCCTAAATTTGCTTTAAGTACCATTTATATAAGAGCCTATTTAGGCTAAATTGGAAAATTCAGGTTCTTATACATGGGCTATTACTGTATTACACATTCTAAAAACTAAGAGATGACATTTAAATGTGGCCCAAAGCTAACCTAATCAAATTAAATCGAATACTCGTCTCTTACAAGTCACCCCTGCTTTGAGATTGACACTAAAAATAAAGAAGTAAAATTGAAATACAATCCAAAGCTAACCTAATTAAATTACATACTTGTCACTCACAAGCTACATCTGATTTAAAATTGACACAAATAATGTAATAGATAGGACTTTAAACTGCTTAAAGAAGGTGCATGCATGATGTTCGATGGAACACCATTCCAGTCTGGTATGTAGCGATTATAAAAAGAAAAGCTGAAGGCCATATATATATTTAGCCAGCCCAAGCCTGGAATCGGAGCTGCACACTCTCACCGAGCAACTTCGCATGGCTTTATTTGGGCCAGTTTAATTTGTGTCCAAAAAACTGAGCAGCAGCAGGGAAAACGAAGAGTTTTCGATAGCAAACGTTTGCAAAAGAAAAGACAGACATTCGTGTGTCCTAACTACTTTCAGATGAAGGCGTTTACAACGGAATTCAAAGCGGATTAAAAAAACACTACAAGCGAACAAAGTACGATGCGAGTGTTTTGCTCGAAGAAGGAGAAGGTGGAGAAATTAAAGAAGACTAGCTTGTACTGATTAATCTAGAAAAATCGGTATTTATTTTGACATAAATGCCCGTAGCAAAGACAATAAAGGGTAAGAACTGATCGTTAAGAGCAGTCAACAGGAATTGACCGCGGTTCAGAAACAACAAAACAACAAACATAAGTATTACAAGAAAACAAAGCACAATACGAATAATATTTCTTCGAAGATTCTAGGAGAAGGTGGAGAAATTAGACAAAAGTAACAAAAATTGCTTAGCAATTTTGACATAAATGTCCGTAGAAAAGACAAAAATGAGGTCCACACCTGATCGTTTAGAGCAGTCAACAGGAATCACTGAGGCAGCAATCACTCGGAACGCGACAGAGCTGAATAATAGCGCCATTTCCACAAAATCTTTCCTTGCCTGACACAAAACGCTAAAGAGCTTTGATATTTTTACTGGTACTTCCCATGTCTTCCGAAGAACCTTTTTCAATTAATGATTCTCAGTGGCAAAGCGTCATCAAGTTAACGAAGAAAGCGCTTGCCAAACTACACCAGCATTTCTCTCGCAGACCCGTTCACAATAAAATTTATGAAAGCCAGCCCAGCCAGTCAACCCATTTCGGTGTTTAACATCCAAACGCTGATTCTTACCGGTTCAAACAAATTAAGACGACATGTTTATAGAGGTCTTAACTTGAGCCCGCGATATGGTCACGTGACACTGGTCAGCGGATACCTTGTTTTGACAGGTGTCAATTGGCTTGTCAGCTGGGCCAGGTGGAGTATGGCCGCCATGTTGGATTATTATAATTATTATTAGGATATTATTAATTATAGGGCGACTCCGTCGTCGTCGTCGTCGTCGTCGTGCGTGCGCGCCCACGAGCAAAACCGCTAGCCATTTTTTCCATGAGAAAAGCAGTTGACGGGTTTCTATAGGTATGGGGCCCCGCTTGGCGGCCCTGCGGGCCGCCGCAGCTCCGCTAAAAATAGTCCTGTGAATTTGAATGACAGCTGTTCCCCATTTCATGAATACAAGAAGTAGCGACAGCACAAAATGGAGAGACAGTGGCCCATCACCGACTCAAGACGTATCAACAAACGTCTCCCAATGGGTTGTTAGGTTTAGTGTATAGAGATAGTAAGGAGAATTTGGTTATTGAAGTTAGTGTCTTTTATTGCTATTGTGTTCCAGTTGGCAGCGTTTATTCAGCGAGCAAAGGTAAGAAAGGTCATTGTTTACATGTGAACAGGTGCAATTTTGGCTCAGTTTGTGAGGATGGGAAGGGGAGAGGGGAGTAGAAGGGCCCATCCTCGGAGAGTCGGGACGGGACGAAGGATTCACAGGGAAATTCGGGATTAGTCGAGAGTTCACGCTAATCTCTAGTTTGCTCTTGAATTCTTTGTCCCATCCCGACTATCTGCTCCTGGGTCTACTTCTACTGTGTCTGAATCTTGTTTATGCAAGCAAACGTATTTACCATTGCTGATGAAAGTCAAGAATTTTCCATGTATTGTATTTCTGACGCGGAATTAAGAGTCCCGGAACTTTCATTTGGCGCGCAAAAGTAACGTAAACCAGTCTAAAAGTAACCCTGTCTGTGACAAGCTGAGTAAGGGAGTTGGGCACTCCTGGTTAATGAGCTCCTGTTATATGTAATTCGTTTTCACTCTCGCCTTGATGCTCAAGGTTACTTCGATCATGGTTTTTGTCAGTTGATGCCTCCACGCTAAAGCCTACAGTTTACAAGTCTCTTGTAACCGGAAAATGTTGACCGATTTAAGTCGATATGCGTGAACGTCGGCGTTAAAGTTGATGGCAGTATGAAGTCTTCAAAAGTTTTTATACGTCGATGATGACATTACCAATTACCTGATTAGCGATCTGGAGCCAAGCAGATGCCTTATGAGGTTTGTTTTTTGGCAGCCTCGGGATATTTGAAGAAAACACACACGTTATTTTTCTGATGCGAAGAAATCGAGTATTTCTTTTCGAGGGCAACTGTATGAGATATCTAAATGTAATTGCGTAAAATGGCAAAGTCTAAACTATTCGAATGAAGAACAAACTTTCACTGAGGTCTTTATGAAGTTTTACTAATAATAAAATGCACTGCTTCTTCGAAATCAGGGGTAATTGTTTCTATTTAGCAACTACAAGACGGTTTCTCAATTCTGTTAGACAGTAGTACTGGCTTGCCTTATAAAAAGTCTGTTTGTGAACACGTGTGCAGATCGCAAATCCTTCCGCTGATGGTCTGCCCACGTCAACGGCTGCTTTAGCAGATGCCCCGCTGTTTTAGGCGGGTTGTTCCTTGTAGTAATAATTACCTAGAAATGGTACAGTACTGGGCCGCCAGATGGGCACTAGGGAGATACCAGCAATGAGCAAGCGTGACAGAGATGCTCAAAGAGCTCAACTGGAGAACCTTAGAGCAGAGAAGAGTCGATGCGCGCTTGACCATGTTGTACAAGATCACAAACAACCTAGTTGCAGTAAACCCAGGCGACAATTTGCGCTCACCAACCTGCAGAAGTAGATATCACTATGAGTACTCCTTCATCCCGATTTCCACTTCTACTACCTTCCACAGACTGTCCTTTTATCCTGAACTATAGTACAGTGGAACTCTCTGCCTCCAGATGTCTTTACTCCTTCTGCTGATCCTACTCAAGTCCAAAATAACCCACAAATTAGTTATTTAGATAACCCCATTCCTGTAAGTTTTTTTTGCTTTGTTTTGTTTGTCTTTTTTTGTTTTTTTTTTTTCTTTTGCTGACCACATCGGCTGCTAATCCTCATCTCGTGGGGTTGCTGTATTGGTAATAAATAAATAAATAAATAAATTCTTTTCCAACAGGTTTGCCAATATGGTGCATTTTTGCACCCTGCCTTGAAAACCCACAACTTTCTGAAATCCCGGACTATGTTTGAAATGAACCATTATTATTGCCAAATAATCAGTTGTTAGACTTAATCACCGTCTACACTGGCCAAATCTCCTAATTTTCATTGAATATGACCTTTTATTCTGTTGCAAAACCAACACGGCCCCGGACAACACCGTAAAATACGCAACTTTGTCTTGAAAATTTTAAGACAAGAATTCCTCTTAAAGCTTAAAGTCTACATTGCCATCAAACTTCGACTCCACTTCTTACCATCTGTTTCACAATTTCTCCTCACTTCTTTAGCGTGACGTGGATAAGGCGTTTGATTTCAGTTGCTCTCACTGGGCTATCGTTTTCGTGTTTAAGACCCAGAGGAATTATGGGAAACTTGTATACCGGGTGGGTGAATATCCGCCGATTTCCATTTCAGAAATTTTTCTAGAACCGTGTCGAGCCACCCGGTCCTGCTGACAAAATATTGCACCGATTGTGTTATTTACAAGTCAAAACTCGCCGAAATTGCCCTGCCAGGTCCCACTCACAAAACGACTGAAGACACAACTTCACTCCATGAATTGCCATCACTCGCTCCAATACTTTGAGAGGCCCCCTTCCTATGAAATTGCTTCTCACCTCTGTTTTCTTTCAAAGGATTGCCTCTACCCATCAACCCAGCTTTATGATGCCAGGCAGGGGGCTTCTGGGGAAGAAATGGCTCGAAAAAAAACACTTAAATCAAATAAGTAACGAATTGCAGCTGCAGTGATCGTTTAGAAATAAACAACAGCTAGCGTGACAAGCGTGACAATAAAGATAAAGCCTTCGATGTTGTAGACCAGCGAAATCTCCGTGGTAACCCCTTATATGGAGTAGCCAGGTCGATTAGACTGCTTACTCTCCGAAAATTGCAAAAAAAAAAAAAAATTTAATAATAATAATAATAAAAAAGAAAGCGACCAAATTGCCGGTAGAGAAAGAGTTAAGGGATTGAGTGACGCAAACGGTCGTGAAAATATTGACAAGAGTCAGTTATTGGTTTTACCCTCGGCAGTATTAATTTTATGGCACATAAAGGCTAGTGAGGCCGAGAAAATACATGAAACAGATAATTGAAAAACACATCAGAGGTTAAGAATCCCAACTGACAAGGGGTAGACCAGTTGTCTATTTAAAAGCGTGGCCGAGCTAAAGAAGGACTTGAACCTGGGGCCTCCGCGTTGCAAGTCCAGCGCCTTAAACGCTCGGCCACCCTTCCTCCCACCCCGCCTCCCACCGCCCTGTCTCCCACCGCCCTGTCTCTCACCCTGCCTTCCACCCTGCTTCCCACCCTGACTCCCCCTGTATCCCCTACTTGGGGATAAGGAGGTCGCGCTACTATTTGTTTAATGCGTTGTGGGAGAGTAAGACAACTCTTAAATTTCCTTAACGTCGCTATTTTTCTTATGAAAGAATGTTTACACAGTGAAAGTTAAAAGGCTTTTTTTTTGGCGATACTGAGTAAATGATTGTGTCCGGTCCTTTTGATAGGGGTAGGGTAAGGCCACAGTACAGTACAGTAAATGATTGTGTCTTGTACTTTTGGCAGGGGTAGAGTGAGGTGACAGTAGGTTTCAAATCCCGTTGCCGATTTCTTATTTTTTTGAAACCAGTGAAACTTCCTGTCTACTTAATTCGCTTGCTATGGAAGTTGCGACGAACGGATTCGTGATTTTAATATGTCGTTTGGTAGCTTCGGAGTACTTTCAAATGCCAATGATTGCCATGTGAATTCTACTTTGTCTAAATTGAGGGAAGCTGAACCGGTGTAATTGATGGTTTAATTAAGACATATTCAAATACCCGTTACAGGAAATATTTATTCATGCCCTCCACCCTCATCTTGTCATTGCTGAAAGCCAATAATGCGCGCCTAATGTCTTGACAAATTTACAGTAGACATTGGAACGTATCGCGAGCTCTTCCACGCTACCCACATCATTGATCCCTTGAGCAGCTGCCTCGCTTTCCACGGGGTTGGTTCCTTTTAGAATCGATTAACGGAGTAGTCTTGACAATATCGGCCGGCGTCAGTTTTTAAGGAAAAGTTGCTTTGAAGACACGCCAGGAAGGAGTAAATTAATAATTGCAATGCTGATTAATTCACCTGTACTTACAATCAATAATCAGACGGCGAGTAGTCTCTTATTTGGATTGTGGTTCGGGAGAAATACACGCGCGCGCGAAATCGCGAGGAGACGAGACGCGAGGGGAAATAATAATTTTCGGCAGACACGTACCCAGTCGCTATTTATGTGTTTTATGGGGAGAGAAGATTGGATACAAGGATGGGTTGAGGCGCGCGGGGTGTCGTGGGAAGAGGCAAAGGAAAAATAGCGACTGGCAGATATTCAACATGGCGGCCGGTTTTACACGAGAAGTACTTTTTGCATCATTACAAGACCGTGCAAGGTCCTAACGTTCCATCTTCATTTTTGGAAGAAGAACGTAAGTTTACTCTTTCTCGCAAGCTTCATGGGAACGAAACCAAAACATATTTGGAGCAAATTTATCAAAAAAATGCTGTGGAGGTAAGATTGTAAAAAAGAATTATCGTGGTATCAGATGGTTATGAATTAGTTGAGTCAATTTTTACGAATCTTTTTTTACTTCAGCACAGCGATGATCCAACCTTCATGAAAATGGCTGCAATTTACCAGCCGTTAAATTTACAGCTGAGAGTTTATGCGAAAACATCGACGGATTTTCCTTCGCCTCTTCCCACGACACCCCGCGCGCCTCAATCCATCCTTGTATCCAATCTTCTCTCCCCATAAAACACGTAAATAGCGACTGGCCACGAGTCTGAATTTTCGGCGCTCCCCTCGTCTCGTGTCTCCTGACAATTTCGCTCGCGCGCGTGTATTTTTCCCGCCCCACAATCCATCGTTGAAATTAGAGACTACTCGCCCTCTATGAACAAGAATTATACAGAATTTTCCCAGTTTCTGGGTAGCCAAAGAAACTGGAAAAGCGGTTTGGGAGAATGGCTCTTATTTTAGTTGAGCCAGCAATTAAGTAATGACATGCAAGCGTGGCTAACGGGTGTCTGCAGTGCAGCTTCCTCGCTTTATGATACATTGCTGACAACTGTAATAACGTCGACGAGATGGTGACGTGTTAAACACGGACGTTGAGCGATCGCTTCCAACACTTTTTAACGTTTTCTTAGGCTTCTACGAATGCCATTCAGCTCAGAAAAGAAAAAGCTCGCGCGCACAGATGTCTGCTATTATTATTATATTAATTGGTTTAATTTGTTCATCAAATGGCCTTTCGACTTGTTAAATATAGTTTGTTTCCATGGAGATGTCGAAACAAAGCTTTCAACCAGTTAGCTAAACGTGGTTTATTTTGGTCAATCTCCTTTTTGTGCGCTGAGCTACCAGATGCCGGTCATTAGTCCTGCAAACAGCCGGTAAAGCTTTTTTGTCAAGTAAGCTCAATCGGAATCTTTCCTTGAAATGGCTGACCAATTCTGCTCTCACTGGCTAAACAGATATAAACTTCTTGCTGAATATTCTAAAAACACCCTGTTCTCGTTGTCCGTGTTACACTTCATCTTTTCTCCCGTGGCAGTGCTTGGAAATGGTCTTTGTTTTTTTTATTTTATTTTTTATTTTTATTAATTAAGACATTGCTTACAATACTAACAATACTGGCTAATTAAACAAAAAAAATTACTAACAATACTAACGTTACTAACAAGACTAACGCATTACTACAATACTAGATTTACAGACAAGACTATATATCTTTTTTGGTTTGATTTTTGAGCTCACACAAGGATTTCTTGTCACTGAATTATTAACATTATTTGCCTTATGTTACAAAAACAATAAATACTTATAAGGTCGCTCGCTATACTTAACAAATGAAAAAGCCTTAAGCGTGCTTTGTTCTGTTATTAGGCACGCAAGGAAGTGACGAGAGCACGAAAGAAGTAGGAAGCAGCACGAGCCGCAGGCGAGTGCTTTTAACTACTTCTTGAGTGCTCTCGTCACTTCCTTGAGTGCCTTATAACAGAACAAAGCACGGTTAAGGATTTTTTATTTGTTTTATAATAAAGAATTTCTTAATTTCCTCACGCATTCGGCTAAAATTTTCGGAAAACTTTATTTTCCAAATCCTACGAGTGACGTCAGCCGTGCATTTGTACTCTCATAAGGCACGCTAAAACAGACCAATCACAATCCTTGTTAGAATGGCTCAATACATTTCATAGGTTAAACACGACCAAAGCTGTCAAAATGTCAAACCAAAGTTCAGAAACCATCAAAGTGCAAATTGTTTTTTAGTCTAAAATTGCGATCAAAAAGCAAATTGTTCAGAGAAATTCGGCGGAATTTTGGCTCATGCATTCGCTAAAAAAGGCGTAATGATCAAGAGCTAGTTTTAAAAGACACTCAGGAGGGTGAATTTTCGAGTGAAAAAAGAAAGTGCAAAAGATTTTATTCGTGAAGACTGGCTTGCATTACGGCCGGCTTAGCGGGATTGTGTGGTTGAAAACAAAATGATGATTCCACGCCATCTTGCAGCTCACCAAAAAGGGTCACAGAACAGTTTACCATTAATGGGAGGAACTGACGAGTAGCTCAAACTTGGAGAACGAAGTTCTTTTTTTGGACAGTCCGTTTCCTATGTTTACCGATGTGTGTTTTTAAGTGGATGTGTCTTTTCAAGTGATGGAAACCTCTACAACGACAGGTGAATTAAATAAATTTCAGCTTTGAACATTTGGTTTAATTGTTGTTACTTTTGTTCAGGACTGAAATTCGTATTTATCTCTCGACTGGATGTAAATAGTGATCATCTACACTTGTTTTGGACGCAAATTAAGAAGTGAGCTAGTTGAACTGTTTTTTTTTTTTTTTGGCTGACTGTTTTTCGACGTGTCTCAGCAATGTTGAGAAAATTTTGCCCTTATGTTATTAACACGCATCTGGAATTAGTCCTCGAAATCCACTTGTGTTTTCAGAAGTTGCTGAAATTGCCCTCGTCGCTGCGTGACTCGGACAATTTCAACAACTTCTGAAAACGCGCTTGACGTTGAGCTTAATCCTTAATTTTTAATGCTGTTATTTGCGGTGTTACTCGCAGAACAACTTCAAAATCCATTGAGGCTAACCGCTCGTTTTCATACACATTTTCTAGGTCGTAGAAGACGTCTGAGTCAAAATAAAAACCGAGGGAAAAATTCAGATTTTCATTTGGGTCTATGGCGTGACACCGTACTGCCCGTGCATCTGTACTCTCATAAGGCACGCTGTTTTAACCAATCGGAGCGCGCGTTATATCGAAACTTTATTATAAATTACAATTACTTACACTACGTATAGTACAAGAAAATCTGTGGGGGAAGTGCCCCCAGCTCAGAGCATAGGGTCATAAAGCGAAACTGAAAAATAAGAAAAAGGATGCCGTGGAGACTTAAGTTTCAAGTTGTAGGTTGGGCAGAAAGAAATTCCATTTCTTTGCTGCTGTTTTACCTCTCTTTTCTATTTCATAGCATTGCTTTATAAAATGCAAAAAGCTTAGTATTTTGGGGTCTTGCCCTTTTGATTGGCATCGCCAGATAAAATACTTTGCAGTTAGGCATATGAAATTAGTTTGGAGTTTGTAATTCGAGCTATCTGGCCTCAGACCCAAGGCTGTCTCCATAGTTACTTGGTTACTTTTTAAG
>JAEMWC010000300.1:52500-140000 GCA_016490735.1 Pachyseris speciosa
ACAGATCGCTTAGGGCCCGATATTTTGTCAGTGTTTTGAATGAAAGGACAAGTTTTGCATCGCGAGCGCGCGCATTTAAAAGTGCCAGGTTGTTCAGTCGTTTTGAATGCGCTTTTAACTAGAAAGTTACCTACATTTTTGTCGCGTTTGAATGAAATCAGTGGTGGTTCCGAAAAGATTCTAGCAGTTTCTGGATCATTTTGCAGTATCTTAAAGTTATTTAGAATGATGGCTTTAACTGGGTTATTATGCGGGTGAAATGTGAGGGTGAATGGAATTCTGTCATTCTTTTCCTTTTGTGACGTCTGTAGTGCTGACTGTTGATCAATCTGCTGAGCGCGGTGATGGCCCGATTGAACTACAGAGTCAGGATAGCCACGTTTCTCGAAAAAATGGCACATTTCCTCTGATTTGTTGGAAAAATCAGAGTCATCACTACATAGACGTCGAAGTCTAAGAAATTGAGAATAGGGAATGGCATTTTTGACATGAGATGGATGTGAAGATGAATACAACAAATAACTGTGAGAATCGGTGGGTTTGTAGTGCAAACTGGTACATAAGCCGTTGCCGCTGATAAAAACTTTGATATCAAGAAAGGCCAGGGAAGTTTCCGAAATTTCCCAGGTATATTTTAGAGCCGCTTCTCATGGTTTTGAAAGTTATTTGTTGCTGAGCCAGCAAGCCAGAGCTTACTAATAAATGTAAAAAAAAATAGTTGTATTGAAATTTGGGGGTTAAATGTTGTACAGACGGAAGATTGTATTCATATTTTTGTGGATATTTCTTATGAGTGGGCTTGGATCGAGGCAAGTGTACTTGTACTTCTTTGGGAAAATAGTTGACAATTTTTCTTTATTAGTTTTACCTTTTTTAGTTTTTGCATATTAATTCATTCATACCAGAAATCACAAGTGTTAGTTGAGAGAGAGAGAGAGAGAGAGAGAGAGAGAGAGAGAGAGAGAGAGAGAGAGAGAGAGAGAGAGAGAGAGAGAGAGAGAGAGAGAGAGAGAGAGAGAGAGAGAGAGAGAGAGAGAGAGAGAGAGAGAGATGCTCTGAAAACACGCCTATCCCCTCTTGTTCTGACAGTTTTTTTAGTTCACGATAAACCAAAAGTTAAATGTTTTGCAATTTTTTTCTTTGGTTAAAATTACGAAGGAAGACATTGCCCGCTATGTTTGTCATCGAATCGTAGATTCTCCACACCTCGCGATTCACACGTCATTTTGTTTAACCAATTACAGAAAGTGAATCGACCTTCTGAAACGAAGCGACGGTTTGCTTGCGACAGCGCTGTTGCTGTGGTGAAAGTGGCATTTGCGGACAAGTTTAACAAAGTAATGGGAAATTTCTAGTCCGAAGCTTAACTACATTCAAAACGGTGAAATGATTTTGAAATTTGGTTCATCCTGTCTCATAAAACCTTAGACCAAGTCAGTGGATTAACGAGCACATGAACGCTGTGCGATACCTCGTTCGACTCTCTCGTTCTGCCACTTCGACTAGGTCACCTGAAGATGTGTTAGACTGTGAAAAGATTTGTGTGGTGAAAGAGCTGTGCTGAAAATCTGAAAAGGTCGCCAAAATGGGAGATTTGCCGTCAAATTCAACTAAGTAATGGAAAATTTCTAGTCCGAAGCATAAAACTTTAGATCAAGTCAGTGGATTAACGACGTCCACGTCAACGCTGTGCGATACCTCGTTCGACTCCACTCTCCTTCCGACACTTCGACTAGGTCACCTGAAGATGTGTTAGACTGTGAAAATATTTTTTAACTGGCCACTCTGGGAAGAATTATATCAAGGCTTGATGGACGGCTTTTTAGATGTATCTAAAATGTTGTGAAAGGGATTGTATTCGCGCCGCGACTGCATTCGACAACACGTAAATTTTCCCGCTGTGCTTTGAGCATGACTAAATACGAAGGACGTGCGATTTACGCAGTGGCCCGATGTAGCCTCTTCGACGATTGGAGAAGGTATTTACCGTTGACCTTTTATTTAGTCGTTTTCTTCAAAAAACTTACGGTCAACCGATAAGCCAGATAAGCGTTGTCTTTGTTTATGTGCCCGACTTTTGAATGGCTCGGCAAGAAGTTAAGCCTACTCTCAAATTTGGTTTTCAAGTTTATCGTCAATTTGTTTGTGAAGAAGGTTTTCAGGATTTCTGTGTTGGACCCATTCTTATAGCAAATTACATTTTAATTTCCCCTCAATTTAAAAAATAGATTCAAATGAAATTTACCGTAAGCTTAAGCTTATAATTTAAACATTGTTGTAAAAAGGTTTTTCCTCAGACTACCATTGTAAATAGGTGCCACAAACCAGAAGCGTAACTCTTTGTAAAACTGCCAAATCTATTAAAACAATTATTTGCTAATCTTTCTTTGTTTTTTTCGACTGGTTCTTGGTCGGTTTTGACATAAACTTAAGTACTTGACGTCTTCAGAGTTATTAAGCTTAGGTACTCTCCGCGTTTAGCGCGCACGTACACGAACTCGCACAACCAGCCGTGATTTTAAAACTTTTCTCTGTTTCTGCATGCTGAATCTTTGACATACAATTTTTAGCTTTATAAAATTGAATTAAATTATGTGAACCCCCATGCATTACAACCTCTGTGAAAACGTTTTTTGTAGTACAGTAATTTTTCAGATACAACAAGATGTTTCGCCACTCAAATTAAACTTATGTGTCGGAATCGTGTAATTCATTAGGGTAATCCATTTGAAAGCACGAACTGTTCCAGTATTTGTTTATGCGCAACTATTTTTCTTAGGCCAATACTTTGAATAATGGCCTTATTGTACACTTTGTTATAATTGTCACAATTAGGGAATTTAGTTCATGTGCGAATGAAGGTAACGTTTTAAGTTCCGGTTGAAAATAAAGTAATCATTTATTCCGTCACTGTTTAAGATACGTTTTTAACCTTCAAATATCGTATTTAGTAAAATTACTGAGCTTGCATCGGTTGCCTTAAGCAACTTTAATTCTTTCATTTAATGTTAGCATTAATTTGATTTCATTCGCATTGCTGCAACTTCTAGTTTAAGTTTTATAATTTCAAGAATTAAACAACACTTTTTAGGTGGGACGTGCATTTAAGTGTACCACAAACGCGCTTTTTTTTTTGTTTTGTTTTTTAACAAACAGCAACAACTATCTGTATCAACTTACCTTCTCAAGTATGCATTGTCCCTGAGCAGACAGCAGCCATAAAAAAAACAATAATTAAAAAAGTCGTCAAAAGTTCCGTTTAAAGAAAATGCAAGTCCAGTCCGTGGAATTTTTTTTTCCAGCTAACCTTTTGTGGCGCGGCGTCGCAGTGAACAAAACGCGCGCGAAAGTATAGCCTCGTTTTCGTTCTTTCCTCCAGGCCCTCTCCTCTGAAAAAAGTCTTAAACATCGATCCTCGCCAAAAGCAATTGAAATTAGAAGAAACTGACAACGCCATCATAAAGAGCATACTCTCAAGCCTTAGGCAAAATTTTCTTTTATTCCTACCTCAAATGGTTGTTGAGCAGGAAGCTGACAAACTTTTCAGTTAGATTTTCTACTGCCGCACTTTTTTAGGAAAAAGTAATCATGGCCATTTTTTAAAACACTATTTATTAAACTACAACTTCGCTTAAAAATATTCTTGGAGAAAGGTTCTAGTAAACTTTAAGAGCGAATATTAAACTTCGGTCCGTTCTGGTCACGTGACCGATGACGTCACAGCATTAAAAATGTCAAAAATGTATATTTCATAAAAATATCTACCAATATCTAAATTTTTGTTTCCTCGCGTTTAATGCAACGCGAGATAGCACTTGTACCCAGACTCCCACTTTTTGAAAATTGTATATACCCCCCTTAATATTTATATTTTGTTCGGTACCCGGGCAGTCCGAAATGGCTCACACCATTGTGCTTCAAACCACGTTGACTGCTTTCTCAATAACAAAATAATTTCGTCACAGTGTGCAAAAACGCACTTGTGAGCAAAGTCACGTGACCAATGACGTCATCGCCCTTAGTCTTGTACAATAATTAGTTTATGGTAAGACTTATCTCTAGACAACGTGGGGGTCTTGCTGCCCTCAAACTGACCAAGTTATCTGGGATTGGCGATTTTCCAGCTGCAAAGGATTCTGGGAAGGTTCTTATTATAATTATATATTGTTATTTAATTATTATTTTAATTTTTTCATCTTAACTGTCCTATTGCCATTCATCACAATGTTTGATATTAAAAGAACGAAAAATATAATTACAATATTAAACAATACTAAACGATACTAATACAATATTCCGTGTTAGTTAAATGACTACAAAACAAAACTTTTATCATACACACTGAAGTTACAAAAACAACGTTATTGCTATTAAATTAAAGGTGTGAGTGTAAAGCCCATTTCTTTTTAAAATTGTCTAAATTGTTGTTCTTAGTGTATGTATATTTTTCAGTTTCATATTTGATTCTTATTTTCAACTTAAAACTGTTTATACTGGGTAGAGTGTGGGTTCTTCTGCAAACCATATATAAATTTTCGCGATTAATAAGAAATGATTAAGTAAGGTGCAAGTGGAATTATAATACCTATCAACACTTCTTGCAACCCAATAGATATAAACTTATTTGTTAAAGAATAAAAATAAGATTCAAAATCCTTCCAAAATCGCTTTGATTATTTACAGCTGAAGAAAAGATGGTTTAAAATTTTGGGTCCAGTTTTACAGAAGGAGCCTCTATTGTCTGTTGTGTAGCCTATCTTATATAGTTTTGTATTGGTGTAAAGTATGTTATTGAGAACTTTATATTGAAACGCTTTAACGTACGATTCAATAGACACAAGATGGGGAAAAGAAAAGACTTGTTCCAATATTGGACATCTGTTAACTTAAATTCGCGTTTTAGGTTTTCAGCGTTATTACGGTATTGTGCTTTAGTATGTATAAACAAAGCATAGAAATCCATCGATTTATTTTCTAAAACATCGAAAACCTTCTCATCGATATTCAGGGTGGGAGAAGATGCAAAGCATAAAGGAAGAGAAGAGGTATTAGTGTTTTTCAAATAAGGTGGTATCGAGTGACGGAGTCCAGCCCACGCTAGGGAGTTCGTTTTGATGATCTTTCTTGGAGATAATGTTAAACGAATCTACATTGTTTAATTAAAAAGATCATTTACTTGAATAATATTAGCCTCAAAGAATCTCCTGTAAAAGACTGGCATCTTACCAATTCGAATGGTCTTGTTATTCCTTAAGATGTTTTCACAATCGTTTCTGGTGGCAAATTTCTCTTGAAAATCCGACCACCATTGTAATAACTCAAGATAGAACTGAGAAGGGATGGAATAATCTTTAACGTCGTAATTGCAGTGAAAAAGAAAAAAGCCTCCAAACCCTTCCAGCAAGTATTCTAGGTAACTCTACCAGACTCCTTTTGATGCGCCAAAAATTCTTTTCTACCACGCTAATCTTAAGGATTTGATCATACTATCTAAGTCAATCATTCTTAAACCACCTCTCCCGTATTTGTTTATAACAGACAGTCTTGTTACTTTATCGACGCCCTTCCATAAACATTTTTAGTAGCAACTGATTTACGTCCTTGATAAGATCTTTTGGCGTTGGCAGCAAGGAAGATAAATAAACGAATTTTGATATAATTAAGGACATGATATAATTAAGGACATGAGCATATATTTATTAATTTCTTAATATTGTCAAGTTTTTCTATAAAATTTTTCTCGCGTACCAATTTTTGGTCGTAAGAATAATAAACCCCAAGGGAATTGATCGGTTCATTTTGGCCATTTAATTCCCAAAAGTTTCGTTTTGTTTTCTCTAGAGGAACCGATCCACATACCTTCAGTTTTAGTGGCGTTCACTGATAGACCAAATAATGACCGAAAAACGCCAAGAAGGTTGAAGAGTACGTGAGCCGAGTTAATATCAGAGAGGATCGCTGTCGTGTCATCCGCATATTGAAGTATCTTAGTTTCCTCTTTACCAATACTAATCCCTTTAATTGTTGCGTTTTGCGGACTGCAATCGCCAGTGTTTTCGCTAATTGATTTTGCGCTCGTTCATAGTAGAAGAGGACTGTGGTACTTGAAATGACCGAGAAACGAGTCAGAAAGTAGGTCGTCTGTCGGACCAAGTTTCCGCCATCTTTGAACTTTGAGGTAAGCCAGAATATATCCTTGAACTTGATTCAGCCTCAAACCATTTTTATTTTGTTGTTTTACTTTTTCCAGTGAATTTTATAGGGGATCAGTAGGGGGATCACTAAGGGGATCAGTAGGGGGATGAGTGGGGGATCAGTAAACGGGGGATCAGTGTTTTGTCGAAGCCCAGCGCTTTGTTGTTTTCAAAGCTTGCCAGGGGCGTGGAGCACTCCTCAGGAGTAATTGTTCCTTCACAAGATAGCTCTTGTTCATCTGTAAGACTCGGAATATTCAAATCTCTCAGGAAGGGTTCTATTGTTAGTAAATGATCTACGCCTTTATTTTCACTTGTCTACAGTTTTTGATAAAAACGTTTTTGTTCAGAGAGTATATAGAAGGGGTCTGTCGTGATTGCCCCGCTAATTCTTAACTTCCGTATTTTTTTAAACATTATTTCGCTTTCCTAGATTAAGAAAATATTTTGTGCTTCTCTCCCCATGCTCATGCCATCGAGCTCTAGCTAGTACAATAATTCCTCTTGTTTTTTCTTTATGAAATAGTTCCAATAATTCTTTAGCCGAGTTCAAGATATTCGCGTTTTCATCATTAGGATCTGTCTCAAAGATTTGTTTTGCTTTGGAATAATTATTTTGAAGATTGTTTTCGTTTTCATTCCTCTCTTTAGCTCTTCTTTATGAATGTCGTATCGCATGAGCTCTGATATTGTATTTAATCGAGTCCCAGATACTTCGATGATCAGACAGCTCTTCACGACCCTCGGTTAACCAAATTGGTATCTGTTTTGTGACATCCTCAATATACTCATCATCATCCAAAAGCAACGCACTCATTTTCCAATAACCGGGGCCTCTAACAAAATTTTCACCATTGCTAAAGTCAATAATAATTGCTGTGATCACTTTTAATAGCTGGGATTATATCCATTGATGTAACTAGATCATGTAAGTTGTCCGAGATCAGCCAATAATCTAGTCGACAGAAAATCGCTGGGGACTTTTGGCTCAACGTAAAACTTTTTACGTCCGGTTTTTTAATTCTCCAAATGTCTACGAGATCCAACTCGTCCTGGATACAATTAATGCTCACTATAACAGACTTTCTTGGTACTAATATCCATCGTTTCTTATCTAGAGCCACAATGTTTTCTTCCTCGTCTAAATTTTCTTTTTTCAGTGCAGTGAGCAGGTTATTGAAGAAATTGACGATGCGCTTATCTTTGTTGGGAGCATAGATGTTAATCAAAAGGTACATTTTGTCTCTGATTTCTGCCTTGAGAATTATATATCTCGCTAAGGGGTATAGAATTTTATGATGAATGGTGCAATCAACACCTTTCTTGAAAAGAATCGCTACTTCACAGGAGTTTGGGCTCCCGTGAGACATTATCATCTCAGCTCCCCATTTATTTTTTCCATTTTATTTCCGCCCGTTTTTGAATGAGTCTATTGCAAGAAAATAAAATCCGCGTTTTTCTTACGGCACCACGTGTAAACCATTCTTCTTTTTCGAAAATTACTAACACCCCTCACATTTAGAGAGACTAATTTACATGTGTCAATCGCCATTGTCGAATTAAATAGGCCATTTCCGAATTACCTTTGGTCTCTTTTTCAAAGCGAGTCTAAGTGCTCATCTTTTCAAATGAATATTAGTTTCCATTTATATGAAAATGAGTAACATTTTCCCGTCAATAGAACCTAATTTTCATATGAAATGATGAGCACCAGGACTCGCTTTGAAAAAGCGGCCAAAGGTAATTCGGAAATGGCCAATTTTGAGTTGCAGAAGAACGCAACTAGAAAGAAAAGAAAGGGTAAAAATATTCAATTTTAAAATATCTTATAGTTTTGAATGCGGATAATGTAAAGGAGAAGGGACAATCATCACATAAAGACTACGTTGCACAAAGCTGCACCAAAAATATGAAAGAAAGGAAAGGAAAAAGGTTACGTACGCAACATCTCTGATTGCATACGAAGGATGAAGGACGCCAAACTACCAGCATATAGCAACAAACGCCAGCAAATTGTTATTGAAAACGACACTTTCATGTCTGTGGAGCTTTGTTTATGTGAACGTGTTGGTTATCCCAATTTTTTTAGTATTTATCGAGTTTTTCCGAGGCGAGTTTGAAAAATTGCATTATCAACACGTCATGATAGAAGTATCACAATTCGTGCATTAATGGCATAAAGGCTGCCTGCCTGGACTATTCGACAACATGTTTCAATATGCTAGTAATACACATCACTACAACACGAGATATACAGCCAAGAAAAAATCTTTATAAGCCAAGTGTACGAACTAAAGTAGGTTAACAATCAATCTATTTTATCGGGATACGGACATTTGGAAAGACCTCCCAACTTGTTTAAAAAACTCAAGTGTGTTCACATTTCCTAAGAAAATTAAACGTTATCTACACTCGGAACAACACGTGTCAAGATGGCGAACGGTCACGTTTTTCCGACCTCTGTGATATTGGCCTTCTTTATCCTATTTTATCCTATTGATGCGTCTAATAAGGGCCCAAACCGATATCTGATAAATTCCTTAATACAACGAGATGATGTTTCTGACTGCTACTTTCCACGCGGCCTCATAAACAGCGCCTGTTCTCCTACATTACCTCCGGCTGGCGGCCATATTGGTCTATCACCAAGGAGCTTTTTTAGTTCTAGAATTGCCAGATACTCGTCTTCTTCGTCGACAGCTACCTTCCAACTTTTGAGGACATCGTTCGTCCAGAAAACGCTACTCTGCGGTGATATCGAGCTCAATCCTGGCCCCACGTGTAATCAAGAAGACCAGCTACTCGATCTACTATCTCCTCTTAGGACTAACAGGAAGTGCTCAATTACAGTTGGCCATTCAAACGTCCGTGGTCTTCACTGCAACCTGAACCAAATTAGGTTTCTTCTCAAGTATTCAAAATTAGATGTCTTTGCCATTACAGAAACCCATCTAAATGAATCTGTTGACAACTCTGAACTCTTCATCGATGGCTACTGTCTTTGGAGGCTCGATAGAAGAGACAAGAAAGGTGGTGGTGTCGCCTTCTATGTTAAAAAGAATATTGACTGTGAAATAATTCCTAAATATGAGCGAGAAGACATCGAAGCTCTCTGGCTGGAAGTAAAAGCCCGTTCGCAACGGCTTCTCGTTGGCTGCGTTTATAGACCTCCTGGCTACGACGGCTTCTTTGGTCATTTTAACTCGACCCTCGAACGTATATGGAGAACACGTAAGAATGTTCTCATTACTGGTGACTTCAATGCGAACCTGCTCTTAAACTCAGACATCCATGGAAAAAAATCCGTCAGATCATGAACTATTACAGTTACAAGAACTTGATAAAGAAACCAACTCGCACAACTGAAACTACAAATACTTTGTTGGACTTGATTCTTGTTAGTGATTCTTCTAAAGTCAGAGACGCTGGTGTGTTAGATTTTGCTGTTGCTGACCACAAGTTTATTTAGGCTGTTTTCAATTTAACTTCAAGGAAGCAGAAACCACTACTTGTAAAATCTCAAAGCTTCAAAAATACAAACTTGGATCAACTTAAAAAAGATATTGAAGACTTTCCTTGGTGGATCTGCTCTACTTTTGAAGATATCAATGACACAACCTGGGCTTGGGACCATTCATTTAAAAACATAGTTAATTCTCATGTTCTCCTGCGTGAAGTCAAGATTAAACAAGACTCCTTACCTTGGGTAAATAGAGATATCAGGAGGGAAATGAATACAAGATTCAAGCTACTGAAGTCTTTTAAAGGTCCCCAAAGCTCAAGCCATTTATGGAATAAATACAAAGAATCAAGAAATAAAGTGACTTACCTCCTAAGAAAGGCTGAAACTGAGTATTGGAGAGAGAAATTCTGTGAATCCAGAAACTCAAAAGAATTTTGGAAAACAGTGAAGGACTGTACAAATATACATAAAACAAACAAATCTTCTAACATCAGGACTGAAATATCAGATGACATTGATAAAGCTAATTTTATCAATTCTTATCTTACATCTATTGGTGAAAATCTGTCACAGAAGCACTCTACTCCTGATGACTTTGATATACTGAATCACATCTATAGCATTTCTCCTACTACATATTCTACAGAAATAAGTATCACTCAAATCGCTAAAGACCTCGAAAAGGTGAAAGCCAAGAAGGCCCCTGGACCAGATGGGATCTCATCAAAAGTTTTAATCCTTGATCAAATCTTCTGCTGCTGATGGCCTATTCACTGTTTTTCACAAAAGCTCAAGTTTGAAAAAAATTCCTGATATATGGAAACAAGCTAAAATTACTCCAGTCTACAAGAAAGGCTCCTTTTCTGATGTTTCGAATTACAGACCAATTTCTTTACTCAGCATTCCTGGTAAGCTCCTGGAGAATCAAATCTGCTCTATTATTGATAGTCACTTGCAAGCTTGCAATCTAGTAAGTGAACATCAGTGGGGCTTTAGAAAAGGTCACTCTACTGAAGACTTACTTCTTACTATGACAGAAAAATGGAAGCTAGCTATGGACAAGGGACACATTGTTGGGGCAATTTTTAGACTTTCAAAAAGCTTTTGACACTGTTTCACATGAGATCCTATCTCTAAAGCTAAATGCAGTTGGTATCTCTGGCCCATTACATCAGTGGCTAATGAATTATTTATTTGATACATATCAATTTACAGAAATAAACAACAAAAGGTCGGCTCTTCTTCCTATTAAATTTGGTGTCCCTCAAGGATCCCTGCTCGGCCCAAGATTATACACTATCTATACCAATGACCTTCCTAACCAAGTTAAAGATGGCTCGTCCATGATGTATGCTGACGATACTAGACTTTACACAATTGGTTCAAGTATTGACCAAGTTATCTCATCTTTGAATGCTATGATGTCACAGATATCTACGTGGAGCTCTCTAAACAAATTGACTATTCACCCTTTAAAAACTGAAGCTATGATTCTGGCAAAGCAGCAATTTATTGGTCCTTTGCAGCCTTTCCACTTTGGCGTTGGCTTTGTGAAGCTCGTCAACTCTACAAGCTGTCTGGGTGTTACAACTGATAATAAACTCTCGTGGCACTCCCAAGTAGACACCGGTTTTTAATGTAATGACTTTTGAGGTGATGAGATCCACCGCTAGCTAAATATTCAAAATTGTATTCTTTAAATTCAACATTTTAAATGTAATGACTTAAAACTGTAAGGGTTTCCGCTCCCTCTTAAGTTTACAGGCGGCGCGCCCATACTTTTGAGGTGATGAGATCCATCGCTAGCTAAATTTTCCAGATAATTTTTCTTTGAATTCAACATTTTAAATGTAATGACTTAAAACTGTAAGGGTTTCCTCTCCCTCTTAAGTTTACAGGCGGCGCGCCCATACTTTTGAGGTGATGAGATCCATTCCTAGCTAAATTTGATAAATAATTGTTCTTTAAATTCAACATTTTAAATGTAATGACTTAAAACTGTAAGGGTTTCCGCTCCCTCTTAAGTTTACAGGCGGCGCGCCCATACTTTTGAGGTGATGAGATCCATCCCTAGCTAAATTTTATAAATAATTGTTCTTTAAATTCAACATTTTTAATGTAATGACTTAAAACTGTAAGGGTTTCCGCTCCCTCTTAAGTTTACAGGCGGCGCGCCCATACTTTTGAGGTGATGAGATCCATCGCTAGCTAAATTTTCCAGATAATTTTTCTTTGAATTCAACATTTTAAATGTAATGACTTAAAACTGTAAGGGTTTCCTCTCCCTCTTAAGTTTACAGGCGTCGCGCCCATACTTTTGAGGTGATGAGATCCATTCCTAGCTAAATTTTATAAATAATTGTTCTTTAAATTCAACATTTTAAATGTAATGACTTAAAACTGTAAGGGTTTCCGCTCCCTCTTAAGTTTACAGGCGGCGCGCCCATACTTTTGAGGTGATGAGATCCATCCCTAGCTAAATTTTATAAATAATTGTTCTTTAAATTCAACATTTTTAATGTAATGACTTAAAACTGTAAGGGTTTCCGCTCCCTCTTAAGTTTACAGGCGGCGCGCCCATACTTTTGAGGTGATGAGATCCATTCCTAGCTAAATTTTTTAAATAATTGTTCTTTAAATTCAACATTTTTAATGTAATGACTTAAAACTGTAAGAGTTTCCGCTCCCTCTTAAGTTTACAGGTGGCGCGCCTATACTTTTGAGGTGATGAGATCCATTCCTAGCTAAATTTTATAAATAATTGTCCTTTAAATTCAACATTTTTAATGTAATGACTTAAAACTGTAAGGGTTTCCGCTCCCTCTTAAGTTTACAGGCGGCGCGCCCATACTTTTGAGGTGATGAGATCCATTCCTAGCTAAATTTTATAAATAATTGTTCTAAATTCAACATTTTTAACGTAATGACTTATTGTTGTAAGGGTTTCCGCTCCCTTTTAAGTTTACAGGCGGCGCGCCCATACTTTTGAGGTGATGAGATCCACCGCTAGCTAAATATTCAAAATTTTATTCTTTAAATTCAACATTTTAAATGTAATGACTTAAAACTGTAAGGGTTTCCGCTCCCTCTTAAGTTTACAGGCGGCGCGCCCATACTTTTGAGGTAATGAGATCCATTCCTAGCTAAATTTTATAAATAATTGTTCTTTAAATTCAACATTTTTAATGTAATGACTTAAAACTGTAAGGGTTTCCGCTCCCTCTTAAGTTTACAGGCGGCGCGCCCATACTTTTGAGGTGATGAGATCCATTCCTTGCTAAATTTTATAAATAATTGTTCTAAATTCAACATTTTTAACGTAATGACCTATTGTTGTAAGGGTTTCCGCTCCCTTTTAAGTTTACAGGCGTCGCGCCCATACTTTTGAGGTGATGAGATCCACCGCTAGCTAAATATTCAAAATGTTATTCTTTAAATTCAACATTTTAAATGTAATGACTTAAACTGTAAGGGTTTCCGCTCCCTCTTACGTTTACAAGCGGCGCGCCCATACTTTTGAGGTGATGAGATCCATCCAGTAGTATAGTGTTTGGGGGTACAAAATCAATTGATTTCGTTTTCCCCAAACACTATACTACTGCCTTCTGGTCTCGTATTCTGGAATATATAGTTATTTAATTTGATGGAATATATAGTTATTTAATTTGATGGAATCTATAGTTGTTCAATCTGATGGAACCAAGGTCTGCACACTTCATCTATAGTTTATTAAAATGCGTGACATTCTCGGAAAAATCACCAAGCGTGACATTCTCGGAAAAACAGGAAATGAGTCATCGCCTATAGCTGCAGAAAAAAAATAGCAAAACTGGTGGCCACCAGAACCTCTCATGAGGGACTTAATTTGGAATTTGAATCACCACCCGTCCCTCATGAGAGGTTTTTTTGTTTTGTTTTTTTTTGAATTCCCACCACCACACCACCAGAGCTCTGGCCCTATCAGACCCTCTTGGGGCCAATTATTTGTTTTTTTCACCCTCCGGCTTGAGATTGAAACGGCACTTCTGAGAAACCGAAGCTTCACTATAGCTCTACCCAACAATCCGACACCATCTAAGGGTGATTTTTTATTTTTCATTTTTCATTTTTTTTTTTATTTTTCATTTTTTTAATTTTTCATTTTTTTTTTAATTTTTTCAACCCATGGAATAACGGCGGGGGTTTTTAGTTATTCCACGGGGTGGCTTGTATACATTTCGCTAACGAAAGGCCCCCGCTTTTTCCAATCGTTAGATACTCTGTATACAAGCCACACTTTATCTGTGTGAAACAACCCTTATATTTTCGTTTGTATTTTCATTTTTATGCTTGTGGTACATAAATGAAATTTACAAAGATAAAAAATAATACGCATGTGTAAAAAGCGAAAAATCTGACGTAGTTTGATGACTCATTCGAAAGGGAAACCCCCCAAAGAGGGCAGTATTTTAAAACTCACAAAAATCATATGGCGTGACGTCAACAGCTAGATTTCATAATGTCCATAAGCATAGCTTGTCACGCCATTATCATGAATATACCGCTTGTCGTCAAAGCAGCTGAGTGATACTTTATTTATCTCATAACTTCCAAGTTGATGGTTCTGACTTCTAATTGTTTTCATTCTATGATGCATCTGTTTATTATCAAATAGTGTCTCTTTATAATTTTCATGTTTGATGTTATTCTTAATAATATTCTTCCTAATACCTTTTGCTGTTTTTCCTCCTTTCTGATCATCTTTAATATAGCTATACATCTTCGATCTCAGTCCTACGAATTCACATATTGGGACTCCAGCAGCCTCATCTTTCATCTTACCAATCACTTTCTTATTGGTCTTATCGGAGAATGGCGAGCTTTCAGGATAGTCACTGTTATCGAATTTATTTTTATCCTTCCAGAAATTTCTATAGATGTCATGGGTTCCAATTTCATAGGTCAGTGAGTCTGTGTCTGTGAATAATAATTTTGCTTCATCTCCATATTTCTCTTTGATGTAGTTGTAATGGAAATCGTACATCAGTGTCTTGCTAAGGTCTAGAATACACATCCCCACATATGCTGGCCGGTTTAAAGTAAGTGTTTCTTTTATCTTATGAACAGCTACTAGATTTTCATTGAAGATTTTACTGCTAACATATGTCGGTTTAGCAGCCATTTTCAATAGCTTCTTCTCATCAGTCACCAATCTGACGTCTACTCGCTTTCTGAGGTTTTCCATCGTTTTGCCAAATACACTGTTATTCATCAGCTTGAAAAAGTCTTTCTCAAAGGCATTTTTAGCATTCTTACGTTTTTCAGTATTGAAATCAATATATTGCCTAAGCCACGCGGACTGATTGAATTCTAACACTCGATGGATTTTAGTTATTTTCAAACCAAGATCAGTATATAATTGGAGGTTCCTATAATGGAGCACGTATTTTTCTTTGTTGCTTAATGTTGGTATTAGTTTATGTACCAGACCAGTTGATATATTGTATTTCTTTGCTATGTTTTTACAATAATCTGATAGCATGTCCCCAGTCACTTTAATCTTTTCCGGTCCAAGTGGGTAGTCATTATGTAGATCATGTAACTCTTGGGGGTATTTGAGGTCAACTTCAAGTATCAAACCCTTTGCACTATCTTCTTTATAGACAGCCAGGTCTAACTTGCTGATCCGATTTTCTGTCAACCATTTGAAACCACCGCTTGGTAAATATTGACTCATAGCCCAACCATACAAATTATTAGCATCAAGATACACGATGTACTTCGAGGGCGCCTTCTCGTCATACTCTTTCATGTATTTATTATTTGCTTTACCGTAACGGTTGGCTATATAACTGATACCACCACGCATACCCTTCTCAATGAACTGGAACATATCAATATCAGTCATCAATTCTAGTTTAATGTCAGTCATTTTAAGCATGGCATCCCATGATAGCCCTGGAGACGTGAAATAGTGGCACGGGTCCAGTTTATAGTACTCAAGGCATGTTTTTCTGAAGTTTTCAAATACATCAGCCAGTAGGAGTACATCTGTTTTAAGGTACAGATCATGATAATCACCCATGTTTTTCAAAGAGAATGCATTCCAAACAGTCTGAGCATGCGTATAGTCTTCATCTGATATATGCGTATCACTCAGTATACTATAAAATTCTTCTTTTGAGGGCAGCTTCTGATTGAATTGATCGAAACTGTCCATGTAGTCGTAAGGATAAACACCTTTCTGTGCCATCAGATTAAGATCCTTTCCCTTGAACTCTTGTGAGGTGTATTTTAAGGCTTCTTTAGGTAGATTGCCTAAAAGTTTTTCCAAACTAGAGCTCATGAACTGGAAACTATCAATGAATGTCAAGTGATTGCCGAGCATGAAAGCCATATACTTCTCCATGTTATTTGGGATAGCATTGATATTCATTTGACAGTCTTCACCTTTCTTGTTTTTGTAAGTGTGCTTCTTAACAATGGCTCCAATCTCCTGCATAATAAAATGACTATCATAGCCTCTCAGATTGTGGAATATAACAGGTATTTTTATTTCTTCTGGGTTCACTCTGAGTTTCAGATTACAATCTTGGTGAGCAGAACCTCTATACTTACCGGTAATGTGACAATGATCTCGGACTCTAATATCCTTTTCAGTATATTTCTTATCACAGATGTGACAAACTTTGGCTTTTCGGAATTTCTCTTCATCATCTTTAGTCATTTTCAATGGTTTGTTAAATTTTTTTTTCACAACATTCTTGCAATATTTGACCTCCTCCAGCATAGCTTCCATAAATTTGTACACAGCCTTTTCACCCCTGTATATTGCTGCTGGTTTGCTGTATTTATCATCATAACAACAAACCACTTTATAGCCGTAGCCACAGTCAGTATGCTTCTGATAGGCTTCAGTGTATGATTTATCATTGTTGGGTTGACAACCGTGTATTTTTTCAGTGATGGCCTCAAAATCAGCATAGATCACAAATGGTACCTGCTGTTGTTTATGAAAGTTGTTGAATTTCAGTATGTTGTTATCTTTGTTTGGCATTTTTATTGCCTGTGTGCCATTTACTTGCATGCAGTTGCCCTTGTGATCATTCAGAACCCTTTCAGAGCTGAAACACTGTAAGCAATGCATACAAAAGTGTTTTCTTTCTTTGTGCTTTGTTTGATTGTACATGAACTTATTGATATCTTTGATTAGCACATAATGCTTGTTTTCATTTTCAGTTATTAGAAGTAGATTCAAGCAGTCTTCATATTTCTCTTTTGAAACAAAAATTGGATATGGCTGTCTATTCTCATAACCAAAAACATTGATGTTGATCTCATTTTGTTTTTCAATCTTATTGTAATGTTTGGTAGCCACTGGAAATTCAATCCCTGTATAATCCAATTTTTCAATGTATTGCTTGTCTGATTTTTTAACCCTCTGTGGGTATTTCTCTTGTGGGTTCGTTGTCTGATGTGGCACCATCGGAAGCATTCATTATCCTCATTTTTCAAGTTAATTAAACCCTTTGCACTGTTTCTGAGTTCATTCGGTAGTTTAATGTATGAGGAGCCCTTCAATGGCGCATATTTCACAACATTGAGGTAATGGCTGTCAACAGATTCAATTGTCCAACCTGAACCTTCAGATACCCAAACTGCAATCTTATTCATTATTTGGTCTTTTGACAACTGTAGTGATTCAGTTACTTCCAGATTATTCACAATTGTTTGAGCTACACTGTTGAAATATGCGGTTTTAAACTCTAATTGTCCATCAGTCATTTTTACAAATGTTACCTTTAGCGTTTCAACGAATTTTAGTCCTTTCATTTCATTCAACGATTTTATAATATTATATGCAACAGCCTTTCTTGTGTTTTGCAGTTGCGCAAGCGGGTCTTTGTTATTTTTTATACTGATTTCAAAAGACTCAGTGAAACCTTTTAAAGCTTTCTCTGTTTGTACAATCTTAGTCCTTGGTGCAGGCGTTGGTTTCTGAATCACCTGTTTGGTTCTGGGGGCTGGGATCGGTCTCTTTTTCAATTGTTCTATTTCTTCCAACCATTCAGCAGGTGGGGCTGGTAATCTTTTCCTCTCAAAATAATCAACCAATTCTTTCACAGTTGGTCTTTTCGTCCTTGGGGCGGAAATCGGCCTGACAGTCCTAGGTGCAGGAATTGGTCTTGTTCTTGGTTTAGGTACAGGTTTTGTGTCATCAACTATAATAACTTTTGGTTTCTGTTGCTTCAACAACAACTCGATTAGCTTAGATTTGCTCAATTTTTTTAGACTTTTCTTGTCCATACTATTATTAGTTTCGATAATTTTTTCCATATTTATAGTGAAGTCATGTCTCTTTAAGCAATTAAATTTTATTTAAAAGAATATTATATAAACTATATTATAATGATTAAGATTGAAATTAACGAATGCGTTTACTATGTTCACCCAGTTTATGATTTATACGCCTCTGATAAGGATGGAAATGTTATAAATATTATCAAAAAAGTGCCTATGAATGGATCTAAAAAACACGATGGTTATATGATGTGTAGTGTTAGGAAACATGGTCAAAATGGTCAAAAAGCATTTAGCGTTCACAGGTTTGTTTGGGAATGTCACAATGGTATTATTCCAAAGGATAAAGTCATCGATCATATTAATGAGGTAAAAGATGATAATCGTTTATGCAATCTCCAACTAATGACACAACGACAGAATTGTAAGAAATCAGCAACTAAACGAGATTATTCATTCGCTGCTGAAAATCATAAAAATAAAAAGTGTGTGAAAGCGATCAATATCACCACCAAAGAAGTTTCATACTTTAACAGTATGTATGCAGTCCAGCAAAATCTTCAAATTAATGCCGGTATTGTTAAAATGGTTTGTGAGGGTATCAATAATTGCAAATCAGGTATATCTAAAAAGGATGGTTATTCATACAGATTTGAGTATGTTGAAAAAGAAAATATGCCTGATAATTATTTGAAATCAGCCAATAAAAGACCACAGAGAGTCTCAAATGAAGACAAAAAGAAACACCAAGCACAAGCTATGAAGAAATGGCAGAACAAGGAGTACAAATGTCTCAGGTGTGATAAAATGATGAAAAATCACAGTAGAAACAATCATAATAAAGTTTGCAAATGATTATTCTTCTGTTGACAAATATTTTTTACTCTCTTCCATATGTTTAGTTATTTCGTGGATTAAGTCTTCGAAACAATTGCTCATGATGTATCTGCACTTATTTTTTTCATACATCGCCTTCATTCTGAGTTGATTATTGGTCACAATGAAAATACCTGTTGGGCTTTTAAATTCAAGACACAAAGCATTGTATTTTTCAGTTGGATTCATCAGCATTAAATCACACTGACCAGCCATATATCCTTTTTTATAACTTCTGATTCTCATGTTTGGGCTTATTTGATTTTCACCTAATCCAGGAATCATTAATGCGTCTTCATATTTCCTTCTGATAAATGATACAACACTGCTATGTAGATCATATTCATTTTTAATTGAAATTATATTATTTTTCATATATTATAATAATTTATTTTTTATTTTTTAATTGATTTTCGACCTGTGTTTTAAATAGCCAGGAATAATAATATTCTTGGCTACATAATAGCAAATAACAGATATACTGTAGGGTCTACTCACATATATGTTAGATAATTTTCTTTTATAATATGTCTTTTAAATCCTTGAACGGTATCCAACTGTTAAATTCGTCACTGTAACCCTTCCACTTCACCAAAGCTTGTTTCTTCTTGTAATCTCTGCGAATGACTTAATCAATACGGAAAACATCCTGTCTGGCTTTCAATAATTCAGCTTCATAAAAACTCCCTTCAATATCTTCACCTTTCAGATCCTTTATTTTGTATGTTATTGGATTAGTGTACTGGATCTTATCAACTGTAAACACTTCTTCAGTCCAATTTGGTGTATAGCCCTTGTCGAACACATTCCGTTTATACTTAGATATTCGAACCTTATCACCTATTTTGAATTTCGGTTTCTGTTTTAATGTTTTCATATCACCATACAAATTGAAGTAAACAGTTCCTTCATTCCTCTTGCTTCAACGGGTGTCATCTTTATGCTTGAATGTTTGGTATTATTATACTGTTTCACTAATTTTGGTAACATGTCTAAATACTGTGTATTACCTTGAACAGTGAACTGTTTCCACATTTTGGACTTCATTGTCCTATTCCATCTTTCAACTACTGATGACTTCTCTTCATTCTCAGTTGAGTACATCTGTACACTATGTTTCTCTAGCAAGTCCTTCAAGTGTTTGTTGTAAAACTCTTTTCCCTTGTCGACCCATAAATACTGTGGTTTTCTGCCTTCCTTGAATATTGTTTTGAATGCTTCAGTGACAGATTCACCTTTCTTATCCTTCAATGGGACAATCCAACCATATTTGCTGAAGACATCAATAACCATAAGAAGATATCGATAACCTTTATTCCATTTACTGAACTGTTGCATTTCAACTAGATCACTTGCCCATATTTCATCAATTTTATTTACAATCACACGCCGCCGAGTGAAATTTCGTTTTATGGGTGCATGTAATTCATCAGCTAGTTTTTCTTGCCAGTTTTCTTCACTCGACGGCTTTTTCCGTTTTTTGAAACACCGAGACCAAGTTTCTGTTTTTTGTCGATTAAGAATCTAGCTGTTTGACCCCATTTTGGCATCTCACCATATGGTATTTGATCTAGTGACTCGACCATTGTTCTATCACAATCGCCTTTATTTTTTCCCATATCATAACAAATATCGTGGTAAGCTGCTATTTCATCCACCTTATTGTAAGGTTGTACATTCCATTTCAAGACCTCACCAGTCAATGGATCATATTCCAGTTGTTCATGCAATGGATTGTATGGTCCCATATACTTATACTTACTTGGAGTCCAACCTGCTTTTGGTTTAGGAAGCTTGCCAATTACCTTATGGATATCAATCGCGCCTCCCATTTTATTGATTTTAGCTACCCATTTTTGTATATCTTCTGGTTTTGCATACATGATATCTCCAAGCAATGAGCCACCACGTGTATAATCAACTCCAGCAATATCTGTTTTATACATTTTTTTCTTGTCAGAGCGTTTGGGTCTAATAGCAGTACTCAATTGCATTAAGCCTTCTTTACCAACCTTTGTGATTGCAGGCTTTGCGAGGGAAAGTCCTTTGTCAATTAATTTCTTTTGAAGCTTTGGATTTCTCATTGCTTCTGATGCATAATATCTTCCCATTTCTACACCTTTCTTTGCTAAATAAGGGACTCCATGTTCCAAGAATCCTGTTAATGCCGTATCTGCGGCTGAATCTAGTATGCCCGCCCCTTCAGACGGGCTAATTAGTTTCCCTTCCCTTTGACAAACTTAGTCTTTGTGATCCCACACTCAGCACACTTGCATTTCATCATGGTTCTTCCATTTTTAGTCTTTTGGTATGTTTCGCTTCCTGGTACACACTCAGTCTGCTTCTTCTGTTTCACACAATATGATTTTACCATTATACCATTAAGTTAGATATTTTTGAAGTAGTCTATGATGAATCTGTGATTGACTCTTGTGTCTGTTGGACCAAATTCAGCATTATGTATTGTATTAAGAATGGATCTGCCTTTTTGTCTCTCAAGAAGATAGTACAAACACCAATATCCACATAATACTGATTCCCTTTCTTGTATCTCATCACCAGAGTATTCAAGTTGTTTACCGCTTGCAGCCATATACATTTGAACTTCTGTTGACATCATTAAACCGAAAGAGTCGAAGTATTCACAGTATTTATCATTTTTGAAATTCCTATAACAAACCCAATGAGTACCAGGTCCAATTTTGGAATCAAGATTGACTATCCCACATTCATTCTTTTTTATTTGTCTCGGCATATTGTCTCTTGAAAATACTCCTCTAAAATGTTTTATTCCAAGTTGTTTAACCCAATTGATTAAATCAAAGTTGGATAAGGGTTTATTTACAAAATGGTTCCTAGTATGGGGATTGAATTGAATGGACTGTTTTTGCCCAGTAGAAGTCCTTTTCCTTTGGTTTTTCTTTTTTTTTTTTTCATTCCCATGCCTATTGGGTTATCCCATGTACCAAAAACAGGAGGGGATTGCCATGGAATCATAGCATGTTTCCCACCACTTTTATTTTTTGCAATGGAATCTGGAACATGAACTGGTAATGACCGTCTTGGACGGCTGCTTTCAACATGCAAACCTTTTCCAGTTAATTTTCTAATTGCTTCTATGGCTAAAGGAATACCAATGCTTGCAAGAATTGACGCAATCCCCCGTCCAGTCTGCGCTTTTGTGGGTCTGATAACAACATCACCACCAGACTGCAATTTGCTCATTATCTGTGATAGCTGTCCTTTTGTGAGCAAGTTACCTAAGCTCAGTAATTGAGGCAGATTATTATTAGGAATCATAAAACCACCTGTTTGTCCACTTCCTTTCTTGCTGCCAAATAATTTGTTAATACCAAGACTACCAAGTTGACTTATTGCACCTGTAGCCAACGCTGGGATAGCTTTTGATGCAGCTCTGGTAGCATAAGGCAGAAGTTTAGTTCCAAGTGAAAAAAGACTGGACCAAAGAGAGCCTCCTTCTACAACTGCTTTTCTGATTTGATTTTTTGATATCTTGATGTCTGAACCTTTTCCTGATCTACTTGATTTAATCAGTTTGTTGATTTGTCTCTTAGTCAACATTAGTTGATCACCACCAGACAATTCACTATGTGTCAACCTGATTGTTACAGGCGAATTTGTTGCATAAGCTTTTGCTAGCTTTTGTTTCTGACCCTGTGAAAGTTTCACTCCATGAGGATGATAAGTAGTCATATAATATATGTTTATACTAAATTGTATTTAATATAAAACAATCATTTAATTTAATTATTTAATTTATTTCCAATTAATTATTTAATTTACATTGATCTCAGAATTAATTTTCCATCAGTCTTTCTCATCTCAATATCCTGCTCATAGAGGACCAATGCATACACACTGTAATCAGCATTTGTTCCATCACTCAAAGTGTATTTGAAAGTCAGTTTTGTCATTCCATCTTTTATGTCCTGCTTCTGTTTTGTCAGATCAAAGTAAATGAAAGGGAATATTGTACCGAAGTTTCCTCTTGTGAGAAGGGTACTTTCACTGAAATCATTCACAGCTTGAACATATTTCAAAACATCTCTAAATACTCTTGTTGGTTCTGTTGATGGTTTATAATGAACCTCTGGATAATCATTTCCATTGCCAACTTCAAGATAACAATCAGTCAAAGTTTGGTTATTTGCAACTGAGAATGTGTTATAGAGAAATTTATTGGCTGTCTGAGACGAATCATTGGCATCATTGATGATGAATACAAAAACATGCCTGGGTTTGTTTATTCCTGTGGAAATACGGAAATTGGCTGTCTGCTGTCTTGTTGAATTGCCTCTCTCAACCATTTCTCTCATGTAAGTCCACTTTCTGTTGTCAAGATACTTGCTCATGTATAAGGACTTTCCCGCAGAATTGAAAATAATACGAGGAACAATTAGCTGGAATTTAGTTAGTATCACACGACATTCATCAGTAGCTTGCCAAATCATATTGTCATCACTTTCAAGTGTCAGGTTCAACTCTATTTTTGAGTTAGGCATAAGTTCATCCCAAAAGCTCTTGAAAAAACCGTATCTGTTCAATGCTATCTCTGCATTTACTTCACCACCACCATCAAGTAAAGCTTTACGATCTGAGAATCCTTTGTTATAAGCAGCTTGTGCCACTCTGTTTTCAGCACCTCTGCTGGTGTCAAGATAGAAGAACTCATTGGTTCCCTGACTTACAACATAACCCTGTGAATACTCAAGCAATGACTTAATATTTGTGGCCTGGTTAGCGTCTCGGCATTCATAAACATCAATACCATTCATTTTCACATTAATAGTGTTTATAAGAGCGTGAACTGAATTAACAATACCATTTCGATCTGCAGCAGCAATGTTAGCTCCATCTGCAAGCTTATTTTCTTTGAAAATAACATTGAAACGGGCATTATACCAGTCAAATGGTGTAGTCTCTCCACTGTTATCAACAAAGAATCGATAACCTGTTTTCCTCTGATGAGCAGTATTTGCTACTACAGTATTAAGTGCTGTCTCTAGTTCGAACACTACATCTTCATATCTTTCGATATATTTTGAGTCACGATAGTTTGACATATATTATTGTGTTAGATAAAAGTTATTTTATTTTACGTGGTCGACCTCTCTTTCTTTTGATTAAACCACCAGTCTGGCTCACACTCTCAGTTCCACTCTTCCTCTTTTTCAAAAGTTCTATGATTTTGTCACCAGCTTTTTTGCCAGCATGTTCACCAATTGTTGTGGCTGCTTTTTTTCCAGCTGTTTTGATCATATCAGTCACAATACCTTCACCATGTTGTTCATATTTTTTAAACTCGAACCGTTTCATATACTATTAGGTTTTATAATTCCACACCTCTCAAGAATAACTCAATATACCAATCTATCCCATTTAAATCGACTGGAGCTCTAGAAGAGTCTGTGACATAAAAGCGTATTGAGCTGATTGTATGTGTTGAGACAGGATTCCATGAAAGAAAACGAGGTTTGTAAGTGAAAGGTAAACTTCTAACGAGATCTGTGACTGGTATAACTGCGATTGTAGTTGTGCTATTTCCATCAACAATGCTATCTATCACCATATCACAATTGATATAAATTTCATCTACTCCTCTTGTAATATCAGGTAGATTTGTTCCATATTCTGTGGCTGGAACTAATTTTGAATCGAAACCGATAAGTTTTCTGAAATCAAGATTCCTCAGATCCACACGATAATTTTCATTGAGTTCAATCAAAATGCGATATGTTGACAAAACGAAATACATGTTAATACCATACAGGAATTTTGATTTGTCTGTTTCAGATGGATTCAGTACATGGCTGTTTTTTCTCATATACTCATGAATGTAACTATTGATATCGTCGTATGAATACATCCCGTCAACGAATGTTATTGTTTCCCAGTTTACACCTTTGTTATAGCTGTATTTAATTTGATTATTCCCAAAAATATCTCTGATATTGTACCAACTGTATGTCATATTGATAACATTCACAGCCATTTCATATTTCAAATCATTCGTTAATTTAAGAGGTGTATTGAATCTTTTTTTAAAATCATGACTCTTACTGACACCAATTTTGTCTCTGTTTTTACTGTTGAATCGTAATGAAATTTCTGTCATATACTATTACATTAGATATTTCATCATTATTTTATTCAACTCACCGGTTTTCAGGATTCCCAGTCTGTTCAATGTATGTAATATTTTTGTGAATTCATTTTGAACATTTTTGCTGTTGTTGCCGGCTGAAATAGATCCACCAAGTAACTGCAGTCTTGAAAGCATGTCATCCAAAAATCTATCCCTTGAACCCATTCCTTTCCCTGTTTTGTATTTGTAAGAAGCTAATACATCTGAAATCGTATCTCTATATTTCTTCAAACTTTGTATATCTCTTTTATGAGATTCATTTTCTTCTGGAGTGAATGATTTTTTTTTTCTTCTTCCCATATCCTTGGCTTTTTCTGCAGCTTTCTCCCTTTCTTCAAGAAGTTTTTGTGGGGCGATTTGAGTTAATTCGGATGGTTTCAAAAGATTGTGATTTCTTAATATGATTCTATCATCTCTATCGAAATTGTTATCGATCGCTAATATGTTGTGTGTCAAAACCTCTTCTTCAGGTCCTTCAACTGCTAAAGGAAGTTCCTGACCAAATACAATTGCTCTGCGATTAGCTTCAATAACATCATCAAGTCCTTGTGTTAAAGACTGTTGATTTTTTTTTCAACTGTTCAATGACTTCATCCTGTTTTTTGTCGACACTTTCTTTCACACTCTTCTGGACATCAATAGAGGGTTTCAGCAATTCTGATGTTGTATCATATGCATCCTGTTTTCTGTATTCATAAGTCTTGATAACATCACGAACTTCTCTTGTTTTGTTTCCAGCTTCAATTCCACTTTTAAGAAGCCTTTTCATTCGTTCTATATCCATATACAATTGTGTTAGACTAATCTAAACTATTTACATATGGAAATCCCTAATTATGATATTCAGGGTTCAAAGAATTCATTCAGACAGTTGTATCCGTATATGCCAAAAGATACTTTCAGGATGCTGCTGGCTGGTAATTCTGGATCTGGAAAGACAACATTGTTCATGCATCTGATTATGGAACCATTGGTTTATTATGATCAGATACATCTTTATGCAAAAAATTTGGATCAAGACAAATATCAATATCTTCGGAAAGTAATGGATGAAATAAGCAGTCACATTGGATATCCTGCCTTGGTTTGCAGTCAAGAAGAGATATTGCCAGTTGAACAAATAAAAGACACAGATTTGCAGCGATTGGTTGTTTTTGATGATTTCGTGACTGATAAAAAACAAGATCAAATCATAAGCTATTTCATTCAGGGAAGACACAAGAACTGTTCAGTCATATATCTCACACAATCATTCTATGGCTGTCGAAAATCAATCAGATTGAATTGCAGCCACTTTTGCCTCTATGATTTCCCATCATCAAGAGAAAGGAATCTGATTGCACAGGAGCTTGGAATCGACAAGAAGAAATACATTGAAGCAACCAAAAAACCATATTCCTTCTGTTATGTTGACAAGCCGATGAAAACAATCAAGAGAAATTTTTATGGTGCTGTTTAATCTAATCTAATATTATATGGCAATCAATAATTTCCAAAATGTTGAAAAACAGGAGAATCCAAAAACAGAAAGAATCGAAAAATTAATCAATCCTTCTAATGTTGAAACACCATTTGAAATCGCTGAAAAAATCAAAATGGAAGTATACAGGAGGACACAAAAAGTATTGAAAAACAATAAGAGACTACCTGTCATCTATGAAACCATACCACCTGAATTCTTGGAAGATGAAAGCAGTGATGAAGAAGATTAATCTAACAAGATGATATAATGGGAGTTTTTAATTCTCCACTAGATCAAGATAAAATGAAAACTGGAACTGGTGAAAGAGGCCCAGCTGGTCCAATTGGTCCCAAAGGTGAAAAAGGTGATAGAGGTCCAAAAGGTGCAATTGGTCCACAAGGAGCTACTGGAGCTGTTGGTCCCAAAGGTGATGGATTTAGATTAACACAAGATGGTAATTATGACATTGAAAATAAACGTTTGACAAATGTTGGTGATCCAGTAAATCATTATGATTCTGCTAACTTGGGATATGTTAATGATGCTGTTTTATCAATTGAAGGAACACGTGTTAATCCATTTAAATTTCTTCTTGAAGATGTATCAAAAACAACTATTCTTAGAAATGCGAATAATCTACAATTAGAAGTCTATAATAAAAGCCCTTACTCAATAAATAAAAAAGCCTTGTCTTTTGTTATTCCTACTGCTGGTCTTACAACTGTTCTTCGTTTTGATTTGTCACAATTGGAAGTTTCAAAGTACACTTTAGTTGTTGAGTTTTATACTGATGGTAACCCAAATAATGCAACAGTTGATGACGACAATCTGTCATCAAATTTAATTGAAAGAAAGGATTCAATAAAAAGAGCATTTCCAAAGACTCATCTTGTTGATGGTTATCTTAAGAGAATATTCTTCCTTGAAAAAACAAGTCATGGTTCCACATCAATGGAGTTATTGTTGATTTCACCATATTTACAAAACAATAAAAAACATTATGTTATAGTTTATGGTGTTTATGGATTTTCAAATATTATTTTATCACATATTCACGATCCTGCTTTTGAAATAGAAGATGGAAGAATTGTATTTAATAATGAGCTTAAAATGAGTTTTCGTAGAATAGTCAATGTTGCACGCCCTATACTTCCACAAGACTGTGCAACTAAAAAATACGTTGATGATGCTGCCACATATCTGTCGACAAATAAAGCGGATAAAACATATGTTAATTCTAACTTTGTGAAAAAAGATGGAAGCGTTGCAATGACTTCTGATTTGAATCTTGGAGGTAACAAATTGACTAATGTAGCAGCGCCAACAGCAAACAATGATTCAGCCACAAAGGGGTATGTTGATACTGAAATTGCTGGAATTGATGTTTCTCCATTTCTTAAAAAAGATGGAAGTGTTGCAATGACTGGTGATCTTGACATGGGCAACAATAAAATAAAAAATATACCATTCCATAGCTTATCATCTCCAGTTAGTAGTTATGATGCGGTGAATTTTGGTTTTGTTGTACAAAATATACAAGATATCAGAGCAGACACATTATTATTGAATGGAACAAATGCAATGACTGGTGATCTTGACATGGGTGACAATAAAATAACAAATGTTGGATCTCCAAACTCTGATAAAGATTCTGCCAACAAAAAGTATGTTGATGACCTTGTTTTTTCAGCATCAGGAGCTCAACGCAACCCATTCGCTTTTCTGTTAAAAGACAAATCCAAGTCTTCTGCAGTCAGTGGTGTGGAAAACCTTCAAATTGAGAATTTTGACAGATCACCTTATCACATAAACAAGTCGTCATTGTCTTTTTTCATCAAACGAAGAGGCAACTTTACATCCAAAATTCGTTTTAATGTTTCATCTTTGAGAAACAGTCAGTACACTTTTGTTGTTGAGTTTTACTCACCATCAGACCCACACCAAGCTACAATTGGGCTCGATCTTCGCACATTAAACATACGTGACGTCGGACAGCCATTTCAAAAACCTTTTCTCAAAACCCCGTATGTTGATGGTTATATGAAGAAGCTTTTCCGAATCGAAAAAACTGGTGGCGGTCAAGCGTTAATTGAGGTTTTACTTTTTAGCACAGCTCCCGCGTCTAACACCAAAACACATATCATCGTTTATGGGGCCTATGGCTATCATACCAATTTGTCTTACTTTCTCCATGACCCAGCTTATGAAATTGAAAACGGCCATGTTGCGTTTGGTAGTAATATTGACATGAAATTGAACAAAATCATCAACCTGCAGGATACCCCCTCAAACCCACAAGATGCTGTAAACAAAAGTTATGTGGACCAGAGGTTGCAAACCAAACTCGATACGATTGCACAACAAAATCTGAATATGAACAACAATGCCATTACTGATCTTGCTCCACCCGTCAACGCAGACGATGCGGTGACAAAACTTTATACTGACGAATATTTTCTCCGACGAGACGGTTCGACTGCAATGTATGGCGATTTGTCGATGGGTGGAAATAGAGTGACTAATTTAGCGGACCCTTCAAATGAAACTGATAATGTGAACTTCAGAGTTCTAAATCGAGCTGGAATAGCTATGAGAGCGAACACTTTATTATTGAATGGAACAAATGCGATGGCAGCGGATATGAAACTTGGAGGGCATAAAATCATTAACTTAAAAGAAGGAACAAATAAAACCGATGCCGTAAATTTAGATCAATTAGAAAAAAGTCATATTTCATCTGCTTCTCATCCAAAGAATGCTTTCAAATATTTGATGAATGATATCGATGAAATTAGCACTGAATATGGCTTGACAGTTAATGGATATGTCAATTTACCTCGTTCACCACATTTGATTTCAAAAAAGGTCATTGATATAGACTTGAATAAAGAAGCTAATCATATTTACAGAGCTAGAATTGGATTCAATATGTACACAATAAAAGATGGAAAATACACTTTCATTCTTGAATGGCTATTTCCTGATTATGAAGGAATGAGTCTTAGTAGTGTAACATTCAATGCAACTGGTAAAATTACAATTCATAAAACTGTAGGGAGAAAATTTGATAACAGAAATGAAGATCATTCGAGATATTTATTATGGATTGGAAAACCATCAGCAAGTTCACCACCTGAATATTTATATTGTACGATTCATATTAATGCTAACCCAACTTATCCAAATAAGTACAAAGTTCATTGTGTTGCATATGGTATTGATTTTGAAGCAGCAGACGTTCCATCAAGTGTTTACGACTTCACTGAAGCTTATAAAATCGTAAATGAAACAATACAATTACAAACTGATTTAGATTTGAATGGTTTTGATGTGAAAGAAAATGAAAATTGGTTGTTTGGTGGAGACAATGGTGAATTTACAATGCTAAATAATATTAATATGAACAGCTATTTAATAAAAGAGGCTAAACTTGGTGGTGATTTGAATCTGAATGGCTATAGAATTCATAATAATGGTTTGAATCTATTTCGTTCAAGCGTTACAGGTGTAATTATGGAAACGGCTTTCGATTTGGGTGGATTTGCTCTTTACAGGCCGAAATTAGGAGGTGATCTAAATTTGAATGGGAATGGAATAATCGGTCAAATACAATATTTAAATTGCTCTGTTAAAGCCAAAAAAGGACATAATAAGAATGCTTTAAAGCCTGTATTGATAAATGGCTCTGATTTTTTAGTCATTCACAACAATAACTTTCACATAAAGAATATGTATGTAATACAAGGAACAAAACCCGGAATATTTTATTTCAAGACAAAAGCTGAAGGTGGTAGGCCTTTGCCATTACCAGCAACAATTTTTGAATACAGACATTCTTCTATGAGTAGAAACATCACAACGGTCAACGTCAACAAATCATTATCGAGAGGCTATTTAATGATTGATTATTCACATCCCAATAGTGGAGAATTTGATACAGCATTCACACTTGAAGTAATTATGAATTAATCTAAATTAATATTATATGGGTGTATTCAATCAAGATAACACAAGAACTGGTGAAAGAGGCCCAAAAGGTGATAGAGGTAATGCTGGTGCAATTGGTCCTAAAGGTGATAAAGGAATTGGTTTTACATTAACACAAGATGGTCACTATGATCTTGGAAACAAACATTTGACTAATGTAAAAGCAGGCAATGATTCTGATCATGTTGTAATCAAATCACAAGTTTCAGATATTGTCAGAGATAGTTTTTTGGATTTGTGGGTTTCTGAATTCATCAGATTATACTCTAAATGTACTTATCAAATCGACAGAGCGAATAATAATTTTTTAGACATGAATGCAGACAGAAAAGTTGAAACATTGTACGATCTCTCGAATGAAGAAAATAATGCAACTCAATCAACTTTAAACATAAGACCCACTGTTTGTACCAAGGCTGAGAAACATAATGGACGTTATTTTTTGAAGTTTGATGGATCACAGAGAATGATAAGTCAAATCAATTTAAATAATGATGTTGTTAATGTCTTCATTGTTTATAAATTAAATTCAAATACAGGTGGAAGTCCATGGAAAAATGGTCTTTTTGGTCATGATAATAGAGGTTATGATAAGTTTGTCAGCTATTACAATGGTTCAAATTTAGTTATAAGTGGTGTTGATCAATCAAATTGTGTATATTTTGGTTCAGCAGCATCTATACAAAGTTTCAGAAAAATAGCAGATTATTCAGTAAATGATTTGGGTCAAATAAATGTTCGGCACTGCTTGTCTGTTCACTGGGATAATTTATCTTCTCCAAAAACAAACACAAGTAAAATCTATTGGAATAAAAAACATATTGGAAGTTTTACAGCGGCTAACAGAAGTGGTAGTCGGCAAATGACTTTTGGTGATTTGGATCCTAGCTCCATCGCACCTCTTGACGGTAGTGTTATTTTTTTCTGTGTGTACTTGGATTCTATATTAGACGAAAAAACAATTTCAGATCATCATCAAATTTTAATCCAACGATATAATATAAATGAACAAAATAATTAGATATGTGAGATGGTTTATTCGGGATGCCGAACGGAAAAACCCTGGTGTTGACAAGAGGATTTTGAAATCAGCTTTGGTTTATCAGTTTCTATATCACAAACATTTTAACAAGTATGTTGAGGTGAGAGATATCCTTTTGGAGCATGAAGACATTGGATTAATTGGATATGGTGATGGTTGCCTGACACATTTGTTGGAGCATACTCTTGGATGGATTAATGTGTTGCAAACACATGCAATATTACATGATGCTTTCGGTCGATTCTACGTCAAACATTCACTTGACAGAGGATATTCTTATGCTTTCCCCCGTTTCATGACAACGAAATTGAACAAATTGTCACCTCTAAGTGGACAATTGTCTGGTTTGTGGTACTGCGTGTTGAACAGAATCGTTATATAAGCATATTGTATGAAAGACAGAAAGAGCATATTCAACTGGAACCATATTTCAGGTGAATTAACAGAAGATCAGGTAAATGAATTAAAATCCTATTACCGAACATATCACAGAAAGTGTTGGGCTCATAAACAGGCTGTTAAACGGTTCAAAAAATGGAAATTACTGGGGAATTCCTTGTCCATCATCTTTGCAACTGGGGGTCTCGCCACAAGTGTGGCAACAGGTGGTGTTAGTTTGGTAGCCATCAGTACAGCAGCACTTTTGATACAAGGGTGGATGAAGCATAAAAACCTAGATTTGAAAATCCAGAATTGCACATATGCTTATCAAAGCTATCAACATCTACTCAATTCAATAAAAGACAAGTTGAGAAGTGGTGATTTTGATGCTTCAAGTATACAAATCTCAATGAAGAATATCGATGATTATGTGACTGATAATAGTCCAATTATTGATAAGTACCTACTGAAATATGATGAAAAATTCACTGCTTGATAATACTAATAATCTTATCAAATCTTAACAATAGAATCTCAACCCAATATCGATCATAAAATCCAAGCGTCTTTTTTGATCTAGTAACTATTATTTTATCAAATGGAAGATCAAGCATTAAAAATATTTGCTTAAGCATAAATTTCGTACTTATCATCCTTTTACGATTCTTATTCACCAAAGGAAGGACAGTGTCTATCTCTTGGAATATTTTCAATATTTTGCCTTTATCTTTTACAGAAATTTGAAGTCCATTCTTACGACATATACCATTTATCACATTTTCAATATGGTACTTCCGATGATATACAGATTTTCGCTTTATTTTATACATATTATTATGAAAGTCAACGTACTCTTTACAATAATCATAACCATGAACTGAACCACAATTTAGACAAACATTTTCACCATCATCGTTAAACATTTTCTGATTCTCACAGCAAGGTGCTTTCACACTTTTAACAACTTTGACCAATAGCTGATCACAAAAATAACATGACAATTCTCCCATATTTTTCAATTCATTGTGAATTACTGAATTACAACTCATTCTATAATATTATGTGATATTTTATTTTTATGTAACCATCGGATGGTTCCACGTGAGAAATAATAGCTATAGGCGATGACTCATTTCCTGTTTTTCCGAGAATGTCACGCTTGGTGATTTTCCGAGAATGTCACGCATTATAATAAACTATAGATTCCATCAGATTGAAGTGTGCTGACCTTGGTTCCATCAGATTGAACAACTATAGATTCCATCAAATCAAATAACTATATATTCCATCAAATTAAATAACTATATATTCCATCAAATTAAATAACTATATATTCCATCAAATTAAATAACTATATATTCCAGAATACGAGACCAGAAGGCAGTAGTATAGTGTTTGGGGAAAACGAAATCAATTGATTTCGTATCCCCAAACACTATACTACTCCATCCCTAGCTAAATTTTCCAGTTAGGATCGTAAGGGTTTTCCCTCCCCCGTAAGTTCATTTACAGATGGAAACTAAGAAAGGAAACTACGCGCTTTCAGTGTGAGATAACTTCCCCTGGCTTCTTGTTTTTCTGCATGCGTCCCAATTGCCCTTAACTGAAGCAAAAGCAGCATTAAAATGAAAGATGATCCTCGCAGTTGTGATCGCAATTTATGTCCCATTCTTGCTCATATGTAAATTCCGAGGCAATTTTCAATAAGTTATTGTTCTGATGTTAGCCGAAAGTTCAGAGAATTGGAGAATTGTACTTAGATCTCATGAAGCGTATACCATCGGAGGTCAACCACGCATTTTGGTCAAGTGTGCGCGCGAAGAAAGCACCATTTTGCTTGGTTCTGCAAGCCCACGCTGTTGAAGCCTGCGGTGGCTGCTTCCACAGGAATCATGATCATCAGCAACGATGCACACGAGTGAAACTCCAATGGAATCTTCACTAATGGAAAACAATATGGCCAAAGTAACAGGATCGTGATTATAGGCTTTGGAAAAAGTATCCAAATCTCTCATCGCGGCAAGAGACAAACGACCTCAGTGTGCTGCAAGACATAGCTTTAGCTAAAAAATGAGTTATTTTTTAATTCGGAATGAAGTGGCAATTTCTTCGTCATTTACGACGTACAGTCGTTTGAACCATTCATAACTGTATCTTATCTCTTGCCCGGCGTTCTGATCTCTGTTGTTGAGCCTCGTGTTCGAGAGATAGATCGAGTCGAGCACTTTAAACTATGCCAGTGGTCAACCCGATTGCGCAGCAAACCGATTTGGTGGTTTTAAGATTTAAGAAGGTGTGTTCCGAGACAGGACGGGACGGAAACTAGCAAACTTTCGTCAATGATACAGCTCTGTAAAATTGTATAAATTTTAATCCACTTTTTTTATGTGTGGTACTGGCATTTTAACCCAATTTCTCTGACGGGCCGATTTGATCTCTTCTTTTGTAAATGCTACTTACAAAAACCTGGAGTTCCTTTTAAATCACTTCCGATTTCTGTTTACAGATAGTGTCGAGAGATAACTGGAAACTCATTTAAAGCATGCCAAATTAACTTATGTTGACAGGTATAAGACATGATTGGGGCTCTTTGAGTGAATGGCCTCTTCCTTCAAAACAATGGAGTTGATTGATAGCTTAATTATAATCTCCCACAAATATTCAGTGAATGCGGCGTTCTACGCCGCTTTCGCAATAAAATCGAGGCTCTAGCTTCTCATGTTTTAAACAGTTACAGCGGACGGACAAAGTAAGATAATCTTCATTCGCTGCAATCCTTAAAACTACTGCATGCATTAATGGCCAAACAATTCCACGGCAAGATCAGAGATAGCAAGACACATGAGCAACATCTCTACATTAGCGGGTATCGATGAGGCTTTGCACAGGCCGAGGATAGCCAGCTCCCAGTTGCATTGGCTTGTTAGCGTAGTTGCAGTAGTCAAGATGTGTCTTGACCAAGACATAAACCAAAGTCTTAGCTGATTCCTCAGAAAGAAACTTTCTTATTTGTCTGATGTTAAAAAGGCCACGGAAAGCTTTACTACAATTACAAGCTTCTTTACTACAAACTTCCCCAACATGGACATTAGGCATCAATGTATGCTTGTCGAACCATGTGCCATGATTACGAACACACTCTACAGGTTTTATAAACAGAGGTACCGACAACAATGGTGACCTTGGATAACAATTAGTAAGAGCCGATGATAACAAACTGAGACTTTGTGTCATTTATCGATAGCCTATGAGAGATCATCCAAATGCCGACCTCTCCAGCCTTATCTTGGTTTTCATAGTTAAACCTACGTCACACCATGTAATTTAGTGTTTTCGAGAGTCTTGGAAAGCCGAAAACGCCGCGAAAACGGAAGTGTGGACGGCGATCTATTGATGCGTTTTCGATGACACCGAAAACGGATACTTTTGAAAACGCATTAGTGCATGTGGATAGCTGAAAGCGCTACCAAAACATTAGTATGGACGATAATCTGTTGATACGTTTTCGATATCTCCGGAAACGGATACTTTTGAAAATGCATTGGTGTGGACGGGGCCTAAGCTTTCAGAAAGTGTATAGTTTGCCGGGATTTTCTGTCCAAGCGCCAGCCTACAAACGCTCTATATTTATAACTACGCTCATTTCAGGTATAGTGATATCTTAATTTCGTGTAAAGTCTCGGTGATACGGAATATTTTCTTCACAGTGCTTTTCAGAATTCGACCAATTTCTCGATATCGCCAGCAGTAAACTACAGGATTTAACGACGAATTCAGGAGAACGAAGAAATATGTGTGTGCGGAACGTAAATGCAAAACTGTAACGTATCAGAAATCTTTCCTTCTCAGATCTACCAGAATATGGAACACCTTATCCGACGAACTTCTTTTGAATATGGACAACCTCCATTCTTTTAAATCTGTAATACTAGCAGTAAAATACTATTTTACTGCTTTAGACTATTATGACTGTGACAACCCTCGTACTTTCAAAAATATATGTCTTCAATGTAACCGTGTTCGTAGTCTTGCTCGTCCCGTATCATGTTGTCGTTAACTGCATCCATCTTAGTTTCTTTTACTGCAAGTTTATAAATGGGCCCACAGTAATTGGCTACCCGCTGTTGTCGTTACCCTTCCTATGGCGAAGCTAATAAAATAAAATAAACCGAAACGAAATTCGAGAGCCATCTGCTATTAACAACCGAAACCCAAAAATAATAAATTTACAGCTACAATGTTAAGGCGTGGAGACTCAGTGAACGCGGACGGATGAAAATGCAACGACACAACTTGCCACCCCCACACTGATACTACGGCTATTATAATGCGTTTTTTAGTTTTCTATCATAGGTGACGATACATGGTGAGAAGTCTCTCGACAACAAAGGCGGTTATAGTTCTAAGCAACTCAAAGCGAGAAGAAAAACAGAGAAACAGTTAAAATGGACGGGCAAAGTAACCTATACCTTTCATTCGCAGGCACCCAAACACCACTGTGTGCATTAATTGGGTAAAAAAAATACCTAAGGAAAGACTGGAAAGAGCAAGACTCAGGAAGAACGTGTTTACATTACTGTGTATCGATCGATGAAGCCTTCCACAGGACGTAGATAACAACAGCATTAACAAACGCTTTTCCTTAATTAATGTATTCTTAGAATTTACTATTTCTCGCGTATCGTATCTATATTACTTTATAGGTGATCTGTTTATAAATGGGGTCTAGGGCTCCTTTACGGATTATCCTTTGGCAGTTTTAACTAAAGATTGTAATAAATACAAGAACTTAAAATATAAACATAGCTTGTTCATTTCATGTTGTCTCGGCGATGCTCACTATGGTAAACTACAGGATTTAACAAGGAATTCAAGAGAAGGACGAAACTTGTGGTGTGAAAATTTACCAAAAATTCGAGAGCCATCTGCTATTAACAACACTGCAGAGCATAAATGCGGAGGATAACAAGCGACAAAAACTACATAGAAATACAAAGTACTAAAGGTGTACTTCCTTTCTCGGAGGAGCTCCATTGCTTGTGCATTTGGTTGCTGAAATTGCATTTGCATTTCATTCTATCTGATGATATCTCACAACTCTGTAAATGTGAATGTATGCCACTGTTGTCAGGAGAAAACCAGCAACTCCAATAAATACGATTACCACAGCACTGTGCTTATGAAGAGAAACGAACGCGAAAGTAACGTCTCCACTTTTAACCCATACTGATACTGTGGCTGCTATGACGCGCTTTGAAGTTTCTAGTTCTCTGTATCGTAAGTGAAGAGACATGGTGAGAAGTCTCTCAACGCTTATGACGGTTACAGTTAGAAATGATGCACAAGCGAGAAGAAATGACGAGAAAAAGCAAACAGTAGGAAAAGTCGGACAGAGTAAGTTCAAATTATAGTTTTCATTTGCAGCCACCCTGAATATCACTGCTACAATTAACTGGGCAAACAATCCAACAGCAAGATCAGAGAAGAAAGACTCAAGAACAACTTCTTTACATTAGCGGGTATCGATCCACAGAGCGCGGACAGCAAGAGCATTTCCAAACGCTGCCACGGGAAAAAAGACTGAGGAAGTGTAACGCGCACAACGAGAGCAGGGCCTTTTTATCATATTCAGCAAGAATTTTATATCCCTTTCGCCAGTAAGTGCTGAATTGGTCAGCCATTTTCACGTCAATAATCCGATTGGGCTGTCTTTGGCCTTTACTGCCGACTCTTTCATAGGACTAATGACCGACTTCTGGTGGATCAGCGGACAAAAAGCAGATCGACCCAACTGAGGCACGTTCTGTGAACTTTATTGTCGGAAAATCTTTAGTGACCGCATTCCTGATTGGTTGAAATCGAAGCGCCATTTGATGAACAAAACGAAATGATGAAGAGCAAAGAAAACATTTTGTGCGCGTGGTCGGTCTGTTCTTAGCTAAATGGGTAGTCGTAGAAGTCTGAGAAAACTTTACAACGTGTGCAAGCACTTTAGTTACTCAGCGTACGTTCGTGCTTTATACGGCAGCATCGCGTCGACGTTATGACGGTTGCATTGTTTTTGTCATACTAACGAGGAAGCTACATCATACTGCTCTGTGTTGACCCACATTATCCTTGCTTGCATATCATTGCTTAATCGCGGGCTCAGCTAAAATAACAGCTCTCCCCCCATACTGATTCTTCAGTATTTATGACTATATCCAAAACACAGAAAATATTGTATAATTCTTATTCATTGCAAGTAAAGGTGATACCAATTATGCCTAATAAATATATTAACCCACCCCCTCCTGGCGTCTCTTCATAAAAATGTCTCCCTAATAACTGATTCCTGTCAATATTGTCACGACTATTCCGTTAATCGATTCTAAAATCAAACACCCCAGTAGAAAGCGAGGCATCTTCTCACGTAGTCCTTGATGTGGGTGGGATGGAAGGACTCAAGTTACGTTCGAACGTCCACTGGAAAATTCTCAAGACCTCAGGCACATCTTATTGGCTTGCAGCAACGAAATAAATCAATCATTTACACAGGACAATTTGTTGATGTTTTTTCATAAAATAATTGAGAAGAAATTGCTGCCTTTATAATGACATCTACAAACGGTTAGACTTTGTAGTCTTCTAGGAAAAGGACGATAAACCGTAGGTCCCGTCTCACAGTACCTTAACTTAATCTGACTCTGTGGCACGTAAAAGAGCCACTACGAACGTAGCAAAACTCTGACTGTCACCACCCCTAGTGTATGTTCTAATACGATATTCACATTACGTCGGCACTATTTAGTTACCTCATTAACTGTGAACTGCAGACAAGCAGTCTCGCAAAATCCCCCGGCCAGTGTTGGAAACCGCCATGAGATTATGTGATATGACCAGCATATAAATACATTGCCATTACCATAAAATGCCAACTTCATATCATAAGTTGAATGCTATCAGTATTGTCTCTACTACTTGCGACAGGTATTGCGCCACAACAATCCACTACTGGTGCAGGTCATCCGCTTCTGTGGCCATTTATGAGGTAGTGTATTAGGGAAACAAGCGTGTCAGTCTTATCATGCGTAGTCATTGGTAGCTATGTTAATGAGCACAAGACTTGTGGTCTCTGGGGGTCTCCTCGCCATTTTATCACGTCGTTGTCATTATTTTAGTTTTATCTGTAAATATTACATGATTATGTTGCAATGATGGTAAAGCTAATGAATAAATAAAAATTAAATATCCAAGTTCAAGGTATCTTGAAACAATTGTTCGTTTTAAGACTGATCCTCGGGTTGGCCACATCTCTCCAGTTTCCCCAGAGGCTATTTAAGTTCAGTAGTGATCAGTGTTGCTGCCAGAGATTGCTTCCAGAATAACTTCCGGTTGACCGCTGTAGGGACTAGAAACTAATTACTCAAGCATTTTAATGCCTGCATGAGCATCCCAAAATATGTTCAGAAATATGGTTGATCGTCAATATCTTTCTCCAGATGGCCTAGAACAAGATGAAACTTTCACTGAAGATAAATCTTGTTGTCCTCTTTTGCTTTAATGTATATTTTTGATGACGTGTAAGTCACGTGACCAAAATTTGAAAAAGACTTACATCAGCGATGCGGTGGCGAATTTTATGTTTACAGAATAATAAATTGGAATGCGTTTCTAATGAAAATATAACATATGTACCTTTGTCACGAGTTTTAGTTTTTAAATTATTAACAGCTAAATGTTTAATTCTGGTCCGACAAATGCCCTTTGACCTCATAATATTTTTGTTGAGGAGGATGGACTGCCACTCCAAACGAGGAATGCTGGAAATAATAAATATGCATAAGAAAAGCGTTTTTATTCGATATTATATCCTATAACCGTCACCTCCTCCTTAAATAAGTGATAATTGCACTTGAAAATGTTAAGAATGATGAGAACTTCCTATGTGAATTTCGTTTCAGTGTCATTAGTATGGGTTGTTATGAAAAAATTTTGAAAAAAACCGTTTTCGCTAATAAACACCCCTGACCCAGGCCTTAAAATGCTTGAGTACCTACATATTCATAAGTGTGAGAATGAATATATGAAAATCCTATATTTGAGCTGCGGATTAAAGAATGAATATGTGAATGATCCTCGCATTCATGGACACTCTAAAGCAGTAGTGAAAATAAAACCTGAAAAAAAAAATCCAGGCTTGTGCAGGGTTCGAACCCACGACTTCTGCGATACCGGTGCAGCGCTCTACCGACTGAGCTAACAAGCCAACTGGGAGCTGGTCGTTTTGTTGGTTGGTAATATACCTTTGAGTGGTGAACATATGACAATGAATATTTGAAAATCATATAATTCAACTGCGGATTAAAGAATGAATATGTGATGATCATCGCAGTTATGAACACTACTTAAGGCCTTAAGCAGTAGTGAAAAAAAAGCCTGAAAAAATTCAGACTTGTAAGGGATTCCAACCCATGACCTCTGCGATACCTGTGCAGTTGGTAGAGCACTTCACCGGTACCGCAGAGGTCGTGGGCTCAACTCTCGTACATGTAAATTTTTAAACGATTGCGACATTTTCTAATTTGTAATAAGACATGTTTTGATGTTGCAAACATCATCGGCAGTTACATAATGTTTGATAAACCGTTAGGACTAAATAATAACAGAGCGAAACATGGTGAAGTGGCAAATTAAAAAAAAATGTCGTCATCTAATTACAGTTTACTTTCTGCTCTCTCGACCATTAAGTTGAATATAAGAAGTTACATGACACAAATCATGAGTATAAAAAGCACAGATCACACTTAGATGATGATCATCGCAGTTATGAACACTACTTAAGGCCTTAAGCAGTAGTGAAAAAAAGCCTGAAAAAATTCAGACTTGTAAGGGATTCCAACCCATGACCTCTGCGATACCTGTGCAGTTGGTAGAGCACTTCACCGGTACCGCAGAGGTCGTGGGCTCAACTCTCGTACATGTAAATATTTAAACGATCGCGACATTTTCTAATTTGTAATAAGACATGTTTTGATGTTGCAAACATCATCGGCAGTTACATAATGTTTGAAAAACCGTTAGGACTAAATAATAACAGAGCGAAACATGGTGAAGTGACAAATTAAAAAAAAATGTCGTCATCTAATTACAGTTTACTTTCTGCTCTCTCGACCATTAAGTTGAATATAAGAAGTTACATGACACAAATCATGAGTATAAAAAGCACAGATCACACTTAGTAAGGTAAGGCACTCTAATGACGTGTTGATAATGCAAATTGAAATTTTCAAATTCATCTCCGAAACACATGATAACTTGAAAAAAACTGACTGACCAGTACTTTCACACGAGCAAAACTCCACGGAAACCAAATTGTGGTTTCAATAACAATTCGTTGGCGTTTGTTGTCATATAATAGTAGTTTGGCGTCCTTTGTTCTTCGTATGTTATCGTAAACAGATTGCCTATTCAGGAGAAAAGGTGAAGGTTTCCGACAACCTTGAAGTGAACAAAACTAGTTTTCCCTTCTTTGTAGCTTATTTTTTGTGCAACTTTTAAAATTTTTGTGCTCACACATTTTCTGTCCAACATGGCCGCGGATTAAGTGACCCTTTTACCTTAAACAGAACGTGAGCGATTCAACAGCGAAGGAGGAAGTGCTCAAACACAGTCCATCCATTTCTTTTTCTCGCTTCTATTCTGTTACTAGGGTCCGTAAAGTAAATCCTATGTGTACCTTGTACCTTCTGGGTTTGGGTCGTGTTGTTGCATCGCGCTTCGAAGTATATTCCTTCCAATTTTTTGGGTATTATCTACTAAACTAAAAGACCAGTAAAATAGGTTTAACTTTCTTTCTTTCTTTCTTTCTTTCTTTTATTCATTCATTCATTCATTCATTCATTCATTCATTCATTCATTCATTCATTCACTCACTCACTCACTCATTCATTCATTCATTCCTTCCTTCCTTCCTTCCTTCCTTCCTTCCTTCCTTCCTTCCTTCATTCATGCATTCATGCATTCATCAGTGGGGGAAGCAGGGTTGACGCAGTGGTGAGAGCACTCGCATGTCCACCAATATGGCCGGGGTTCGATTGGGTTGAGTTTGTTGTTGGTTCTCACAACACTTCTCCAACACTTCTAAATTTCAATTCGATCCAGCATGCTCGAACGTTTCATACATGACCCTCGGCTCGAGAAATTGGGCAACCACTCCTCACGCTATTGAGCTTAAATAAATTGGTTTTGATTTTGATTTTGAATTTTTTTGGAATATGGACTTATACATGCTGCCAGAGGTGCCTTACAGGCTGACGTCCGATCTCACCCCATAGAAGAATTGTAAGACGCCATGAAACTTTGTGATATGTGCGGTATATAAATCCGTTACCATTTATTTATTTATTTATTTATTTGCTTCGACATCATTATAATATAATGCAGTGTTTACAAAATATCAAACAGAATTTTGTAAAGTGTTTACAGAATTTCAGACAACGTTTATAAATGAAATTCCCCCGTTCATTCATTTACTTCTGTAATTATTTATTCAATTCTTCATTTCTTCATTGTCTCGCTTGTCATTTATTTACATATTCATTTAGCTATTTTTATATCAAATGCTTTTCTCTGGGTTCAACTCATAAAGGAAAACCATACTCCGAAGCATTTTATCGGTGACAAGTAATTTTAAGTCACTGACCCAATTTATTCTCTATACCAACTAATATGACAGTTAGAGACCTAATTACGAAATTTTGACTCAATACTTTCTGAACATAAACTCAATAACTACATGTAGTGACAAGTTTGCCGGACAGAAAGGAAACATAAACATGGCGTGTTAATTTCATGTTAAGTCTCGGCAATTTTCAAATCTTTTTTTCAGTATGCTTTTCATAATTTGTCGAATTTCTCGATATCGACAGCAGTAAACTACAGGATTTAACGACGAATTCAGGAGAACGAAGAAAAGTGTGGTGTAATAAAAACTCATCTGTTATTAACAACACTGCAGAGCATAAATTTGGAATGTAACAAACAACAAAAACAACATAGAAATACGAAGTACTAAAGCTGGACTTTCTTTCCCGGAGAAGCTCCATTGCCCGTGCATTTGGTGGCTGGAATTGCATTTGCATTTCATTCTGATGATATTTCACAACTCTGTAAATGTGAATATATGCCACTGTTCCCAGGAGAAAACCAACAACTCCAATACAAACAGTTAACACAGCACTGAGCTTATAAAGAGAAACGGAGACAAACGTAGCGACTCCACTTGTGACCCATACTGATACTATGGCTACTATGACGCGCTTTGAACTAACTAGTTCTTTGTATCGCAGGTGAAGAGAAGTAGCAAGAACTCTATCGACATCAATGGCGGCTATAGTTAGAAAGGATGCAGAAACGAGAAGAAATGACGAAGAAAACCAAACAGTTAGAAACGTTGGACAGAGTATGTTATAGTTTTCATGAGCTGCCATCCTTAACACCACCGCAAGCATTAGTTGGGCAAACAATCCCGCGGCAAGATCGGAGATAGCAAGACTCAGGAACAACTTCTTTACATTACCGGGTATCGATGAAGCTTTCCATAAGGCTAGGATAACAAGAGCATTTCCAAACGCTGCCAAGGGAGAAAAGATAAAGTTTAACACGGACAACGAGAACACAGTCTCTTTATCAAATTCAACAAGAAGTACAATTCTCTTCAACTGGTAACTGCAGAAATGGTCGGCCATGTTCACGCGAGGAATTAGATCGATGTTTTTCTGGATAAAAAATACGCCTAACGGTATCTTTGGGATGAAAATAGCTTCACCACCTGTTTGAAGGAGGACTTCCGTCAGTTCAGGGGACAAATAGCGGGTGGAACCACCTGAATCACGTTTTGTCAACTCAACTGACAGTAATTTTTAGTCACCTCAATCTCTGATTGGTTGAAAGCTATATGGTTCCACATCTTCATGGACACAAAATAAATTTAAGGATTTGAATGGTTATTTGATATATAAAAAGAATCGTAAGAACTCCCTTAATAAGCTGAAAGAACATTCTCTTTATTTTATAATTTTCTATTTTTTTAAATTGCGTTACATTCAATTCATTACATTTAAAAACAAAACCTATACACACGTACTATAAAATGAGTTACTCACATTACACACTACTTTACTCTACACCTATACATTGTATACACTACTACGCACTACCACACTAAGTTACTTAAGTGCATTACATACTACTTGACTTTACTTTGCATCTACATTGTATACTACACTACTACACACTAATACACCACAATAAATATACAATAGAAATATACCAATGAGTGTCTCTAATTATATGAGAGGCTTCCACTTTCCTTCGTGAATTTTTAGTCGGTTGTTGTTTATGGCTATATTCTACATGATCTAATTTTATCGTGAGATAACGCAATAATGGTAAAATATTGTTCAGACGACTGTGGTAGATAACTTGTTTTCCAGCGATGATAATATGATTTAAAAGCAACCAATGAGGCCTTTTTTGCGTCAGCCCAAAAATTGTCGCAGTCATTTAGAGAATCAATAGCAATGTCCAAGGATTTAAGCCAAAGAGCAACAGACGTCCAGAATGCTACACTGAAATCACACGCTCGAGAGATTCATCTGAAATTTTGCAAAAAGTGCAGAGTGGTGAATCAATCATTTTCATTTTGTATAAGGATTTGTTAGTATAAATTATTCGATTTAGTAACTTATATTGAAAAACGCTTGTTTTGGTGTCAATCGTAACAACATGAGGAATTTGATAGATCACTTCCCAATCAAGATCACCACTATTCTGAAACAAAGTACTAAATTTATTCCATGCTGAAGGATAGACCTGGATAATTTCTATAAGTTCCCAATACAATTTCGAGGAGGTGAATGAATCGAGAGGAAGAGTATCATCTTTTAAATAAAGAGTGTGATTGAGCTCAATATTCCGAGAGTCAGCTGAAGTGTCACCGTCCCCGACGCCCGAAGACTCGGTACATTTGAAAATCAAGACTGGCTCGCCGGTAAGACGCGCTCGGTCTCGACGATCTCACGGAAAAGTAGAGGACTGTGAACAGTCTAATTTCCTTCGGCAATAGGTAGATCTTTTTCTAAAAAAATGACCTTTGTCTTCCAATTTTCCTTAAAGCCTTTGAAAAAAAAATCTATTCAAATGTGCTCTGCAAGGGTATTACTTTTCTAGAATTGACTGTAATTATTCTGCTCAGCTGGTATGAGCGTATATTCTCACTTTTCTCCATCAATTTTACACATTAACGGTAAGCTATAATTAGGGAAAAGCGTTTTTTCCTCTTTCTAGCTCTTTCTGTTTATCCGTTTGTATTACGTAGAGACTGGGATCAAGAGTGGGGCGACGACGATTGTGGGATTGTTTCGGAGGACGCTAAGTGAGAAAAGACAAAAACAAAAAAAAAAACAAAAACAAAACAAACAAACGAAAGGGTAAAGCATTTGCTCTTCTGATGTTCTGTCATATCTTTATTTTATGTTATATGCCAGTAGTAATCTCAACTTCCAGGGAATGAATAAAGTAATCACAGGGTATCAAGTTGTGTCGCTACAGCAATTCGCGTTCTGCTCCATAAATGGACTAACATTGCAGAAGAATAAGAAAATTGCTGAAATCGCTATAGCTCACCATTCGTGTTTTCACGACAGCATCTCCCCGAAGTTATTGCAGTTTGGTCAAACATTTGTAATACAAACGCGGAAGTAGGTTCATACTGCACTGTATCACCCTGTTAGCTTCCTTTGGATGTCACTATTCAATCGCAGGCTCAAGTAAAATAAGAGTTTTTTTCTTTCAAACTGCTTTTCGTGTTCATATGACCACAAGAAAATATCATCTAACGTTTATTAATGACAAGTAATGGTGATACGAAATTTAAATGAGTAAAATCGATCACTCACTCCTTCCTGCGTCTCCTCTCATAACTGACCCCTGTCAACATTGTCATGACTATTCCATTAATCGGTGCTAAACGGAAGAGCGAGGCATCTGCTCACGCAGTGTTTGTGTGGGTAGCGTGGAAGGACTCGCGTTACACTCGAGCGTCTTGGTAGCAATATCTCAAGATCTCGGGAACGCATTACTGACCTGTTATAGACCAAAGGATATAAACGGAATTGTGTTTTGCCAAGTTCATTACTTCTACTACTGATTTTAAATAAATCATCCGATAACCTGTTATCTGTAACTGAATTTTCCGTTCTCTACAGTTCAGGTGAACGGAAAAGGTTATTCTCTAACGTTAAAAAGCTCATTAATAGTTCATGAAGGAAATACAAAAAAAAATTTTAACGGATGTCTATATATCTGATAAAGCGAAAATAACCCAAAATCTAAATTTTAGTGTAAGAATGAATAAATGTACAGTAAAGCTTTTTAAGCCGTTCAATAAATTCGGAATTCGTGTTTTATCAAATCCTAAAACAATCGGCTGTGCCTCGTGTTTAAACTTGATAGAACACTACTGCTCATTTATTAAACATAACTTAGAGTTAATGAAAGTAAAGAACATACCGATTATGCAAAGTTATAACTAATAAACACAATTTGTTGATGTCTTTTTATAACATGTCCTTTCAGTATTGTCTTAACTCTTTGCGCCAGGACAACCCCCTACAGGTGCGGGCCATCTGCCTCCGTCAATCTTCCTGAATAACTTCCGGTGGACCACGGTGGGTACTTTCACATGAAGAAATTCCCCGGAATTTCTCTGGCATTTGTTGTCATATATTGGTAGTTTAGCGTCGTTTATTCTTGGTATGTTTTGTCAGAAATGTTGCGTCCTCAGTTGTTATGGTGAAGGTTTCCGACGACTTTGAAGGGAGCACAACCTTTCTCTTTCCTTTCTTTCATATTTTTGTTCCACTTTGTGCAAAGTTTTAGGTTTTGTGACCGCTTTTTTTTTCGGCCTACCACGGCAGCGAAATAAGAATGCGGGGACGCCTTAAAGAGAACGTAAACAAACGGAGAGCCTGGGAGTCCAGCCATTTCTTTAGACACCTTCTGTGTGTAGGCAGTGTCGCCGTTGCATCTCGCTACAACTCATCTTTCTGCCAATCTTTATTCAGGATTATTTACTGCTCTAAATGACCAACAAAATGAGTGTTATTGTTCAAGAACTCACCTATTTGACTATTTATTTCTTTATTTTTATATCAATCTCATACCTCTAGGTTTAGGTAAAGAAAAACATTGTCTGTTAGTTGTGTTTATTAATACTCATATTAAGCTACTGACTCGATTAATTTTCTCCTGCAGTCAACCACAATGCACTTTGAAAATTGTTGCTGAAGTAAACTGTACGACTAAATCAGTAGTGACAGGCTTGACAGAAATGAAAAATTTACATAGCGTGTTAATCTCCTGTTAAGCCTCGGCGGTGAGCAATATTTTCTTCACTACGTCTTTCATAATTTGACGAAGTTCTCGATATCGCCAGCAGTAAACTATAGGATTTAACGACGATTTCAGGAGAACGAAGAAAAATGTTGCGTGCCAACTAACCCAAAACGAAATCCGAGAGTCATCTGCTATTAACAACACTGCACTGGCGCATAAATGCGGAAGATAACAAGCGACAAAAACTACATAGAAATAGAATTACTAAAGGTGGTCTTCCTTTCTTGGAGGAGCACCATTGCCTGTGCATTTGCATTTCTATAGGTCTACAGGTACCCATCTTTTCTATCTAGTTTATTAGCTAGCTTAGTCTACTGTTCTTTGTAAAATAGTCTCTGACAAAAAGTCATTTTATCCCCTGGCTTTGGCCCAACTTATGATTACATGATTACTTTGTATAGAATTTTGTGTGGAATAAACAAACAATAAACAAACAACTTAAAGAACGTTTGTCAACCTAATTGTCTAGTAGTCCTTAGGGAACGCAATCTCTGATTGGTCTAAGGCCATGTTTCTATCTCTATGGAAATACTACAAATTAAAAAAAGACCAGGTGTCATTTCACGACGAAAATAACCAAACATTTAGTGCAAACCTCTCTGCGCTGAATGGGCATTCGCAGAAGAATAAGAAAATTCCTGGAATCTTTAGCTCACCGTTCGTGTTTCCACGACAGGATCTCGCCGATGTATCACATAGGTGATCACAGTTGTCAGCACCCGGAAGTTGGTTTATACTACAGTGTGTTGACCCGTTAGCCTTCATTGGGTGTCATTATTAAATCGTAGGCTCAGTTAAGTCTCCCAAACTGCTTCTCGTGTTTTAGGACCACAAGAAAACATCGTCCAAAATGGTGATACGAATTTTGCATGAGAGAAATCGATCACTCACTCCTTTCTGGCGTCTCCTCATAACAAATTCCCCTGTCATAACTGACTCCTGTCAATATTGTCATGACTATTCCATTAATCGATGCTAAAAGGAAGCACCACCCGCGGAGAGCGAGGCATCTGCTCACGCAGTGTTTGTGTGGGTAGCGTGGAACGGACTCACGTTACACTCGAGCGTCTGGTAGAAATAACTCAACATCTCGGGAACGCATTATTGACTTAAAGACCAAAGGATACAAACGGAATTGCTCTTTGCTGTCCAGCCAAATTCAGTACTTCTACTAATTTTAAAGACACACATGTAAAGTGGGGGTTCTGGCGCAACACATTCACAAACAGACATCAAACTAATCGTCGCGGTGCCGCCTAGACAATTAGTTCGATGTCTGTTTGCTCATGCTTATGCGACCAGAACCCCCACTTTACATGTGTGTGTATATGGGAGTTAGACAAGTAAACCAGTCAAACCACGCAATTTGCGCCACATATACACCCCATTTGAAGAAAAAGTATACATAGATATACAAAGGATGGCTGCAGCACGCGTGGGGGAAGAGGTGCTAAACGAGTACTACGGCGAAGCCGCCCCAGCGGGGGGAAACGTCGGCCCGCCCGCCCAAGCCCTGGCGTCACTCGAATTCCCACCTATTTGTCGTTGTTATGCGGTTATTGAAAATAATGAAATATTTGAATAGTTTATGTTAGAAATATACAGACTATTCACGACCATCTGCATCTTTAATCGCGGCGGCGCCTCACACAAAGCTGGGTTTTGTTATCCCACAGCTTTTACATTTCGCCGTAACAATTTTCCTTCAATTTTTTGTTATTTTAAATTTTATTGTGCCCCGAATATTGGGGTTTTCTTTCCTTACTTAACACAATAAAGATCCTCCATGATCTTTTGAGGTTTGCTATATATTCAATATAAAACCGTCTGACCTTTACACTAATAATTAGCAATATGAGACAGGAAGTTTGTTGGGGGGTTTCCCTTCCGAATTAGTCATAATATCATTTTTGTTTTCTGAATCTTTCATCGCTTCGACAAATTCAAAGGTAATTTGTCTTACCTCTGTTTGCCAAACAGGCGTAAAAACGTCTGAGAAAAAAACAGCAAATCCCATGGAACAAGGCGATCGTTGTGCCTTATATTTTTTTCATATCTGTAAATCAACATAAGCGCATGCGTGTACACCTGAGAAAAAAGAACCACAAACAGTTGCCACAAGCGGAAAAAATCAAAGCGTTTTTAAAATATATAGGAAGCTGGAATAATATTAAATTAGTTCGCAAACTCTGGTGAAGTCTAGGAGGGTGATAGTGGGCCACTATCTCAACTCTGTTTGACGACCTGCGCAGACGGTGAATTACGGAGTATAGGGGATGTCTTCCAGTGGACCTCCGGCCCTACTGGTAACACGGGGGTGCTCAGAAATCTCCTCGGAGTTCTCAACCACGCTCCCAGAGGTAAAATGGGAATGGGTAGCCGCCTTGCCAGCGGCGGGTAAAAGACCTAGCCGGGGCTAGGCAAGAACAGCCACCGAGCACCTCCCGTTAAGGGTTTTGTCTTTTTTCGTGGCACGTCACGCGTGACAGTAATGCCGCCTTGTCACGTAATACCCACCTAGAAGCTGGATTTCTTCAAGAAACTTAAATAAAATCTCCCTTTTTTACCCTCAAATTTTAGTTTCAAAGCTGCGCTCGCCGCGAGTTTTTTTCTTAACTCCTCGCGAACCTCTTCCCTTATTTTCTTAAGGTCTGGTGGCGCCGGAGCTGGCTGTTTTTTTGCGAATTTAGCACGCAAAGCCTCTTTCATTTGAGAATAGCTTTTTATTTCATGTGTTACCTGTTTGAACTCAATGTCAGTAACCCGATTATCATCGAGTGCCTTGGAAACAAAAAAATTTAAGTTTTTTGTTTACGCTGGACAAAACGGTGGAAACCGCACCACAAACACCCCCACAACACCAAGAGGAACACTGACTACAACTCCAACACCCGTCAGTGCAGAGGCGACAGCCCCGGAAGACAAAGCCACTGTTGCAATGCCAAGGCCGATAACAGCATAGCTGCAGGCCTTTTGAGCCTTTTTGTATTTTTTTTAGAACAACTCTGTAGTGCCCCGCCTCATCAGAAATCTGTTTTTTCAATTTTGCTGAGCTCAGTCAGCAGAAAAGTTTCGGCATTGGGAAGAGTGGGATATAGCGGCGTATACTGCTGTTCTGCCACACTTTCGGGTGGAGCAGACGCCTCAGGGGCAAATGGCATCACATCCTCATTGGGCATGGCGTATAACACCTATTCAAAAACTCTCTAATTCAAAATGAAGATGTGCCCCTCTAAAGTTTAAGACGTTGCCGGCCTTATTTTTTACGGTCAATGTGATGCTATCTACAGATTGTGTTTGTTTTGTGTGGCGCGGTGTGTTTTGGAAATTTTGAGGATAAGTTACTCGTTCTTGCGGATTTCCAGAGATTGGAATGCAAGCCAGAAAATCACTCTGCTGACCGTCAAGCAAATTGTCTTCTGTGCTGACAAGATCACAATGCATGTAATAGTGGTTTGGAAGGTCGGCAAAAACGGTATAACTTTTAATAGTTAGTTGATTGGGGGAAATTCGGAGAATTATTTAAAGAGGCTCATTAACCCAAAAACCATTTGTGTGTTTACTTTTCTCAATTATCAATGCATGTGAAGGTGTGTTAGTTTCAATAGACAAAGGTTTGTCGTAATCGTTTTTTATAAGGCTTTTTTCAAAATTTCCACAAAATTTTCAAAATGGTAGAATCCAGGGGGAAAATTGTGTACAATTGTTTGATTACCGTCGTCTCTTAAAAAATCCCCCCCCCCCCCCCCCACCCCATTTTCCAAATTTTTCCATGTATTGAAAAGCGAGCAAGAGAGAAGACGGACAAACTGAGGGTTCGGAACAGGACACTTAAAGTAAACAGTGTCCCCATTCGAAGCCGCGTCGATGGTAATCACAACCATTGTATTTCAAGGAAAGATAAACATTCAATTAAAAATATCGCCCTTTCATAAGATGGCTAATCTCTTGCAGTGGATGCAAACGCCTGAGGCCGGCCGAATTGCTAAAAATGCTCAAGACAAGGCATGGGGGTCTTTTCTGGCAAAATACCCAAATGCCGTCAAGAGTAAATTTGCCGCCGAAGTTAATTTTACAGTCGACCACAAAGCAACAGCGGAAATTATGTACAAAGCTGGGCCCAACTATCAGAAAAGCGTATTTGGTTCAGACAGCAAATATTTGCCCGAGGCGATGAAACAGGCTCTGGGATTAAAAGCTGTACATGGGACAGGGTTTCCACTCCAGCTTTTCAGGGAGCCCGCCGCAGACAATCCCAGCGGTCGATTTCACAGAAAATTCAATCGCTGATTGGCGAAAAGCTTAACGGTTTGCAAAAAATTTACGTCACACCTACAGACTTTTTTACAACACAGTACAAGCAGATTGTTAAAGAAACAAAAATTACATTCAAAACATCAAAATTTGCCAGGAAATGGCTCGGCGGCCCACATATGGGGTTTTGTGTGCAACAACAGGTTGCGGTGTTTCAAGAGAGATTTTGACTCGGGACGTTTTGGGAATGCAACAGGAGCCAAGCAGCTCCGCTCCTTTTATCTTTTTCATGTTTATTTCACAACAAGGCGAATTCTTTTCGAGATGGGCAGATTGAAAGCGTAAGATCTCTGCCTGACGGCCCCAATTTTAACCAAAAGGATAACTAATACGACAAAGCTTGTTTCAGAAGGCTTTGCGGAGAATTCGGCGTTAATCCAAGTTCAGACTTTCGTTTCACCCACGGTCAAAACCACGGCCTCGGTTATGTGTTCATTCTTTACGACAACGGAGACTTTGCGCAAAAGCTCTGGCAGTACCCTACTCCGCTCTCCAACCCATCGAATCAAAGGTTTGCAGGCGAGGGCGGCATAGACGACGCTGGCAACAAGCTTGATTTCATCAGAAATGACCAGGACGCAGCCAAACAGTTTGAATATTTTGTACCCGACTTTGCAAACGGGCTTACTCAGGCCGGCATGGCCCGCCTGAACCAGTCAATAGAAGCGTTTGTTTACTGTATTCTCGGCGCACAGGAAAACGTCAGAAACAGCATTCTTGGAAACGGCGGGGAGCCAAGGAGGCGCAAAGAGAATTCCTTGTTCTTATGGAGGACGCCGGGGCGCCAGGCGCCGGGGTGCTTGCTGATGCCGTCGAATATGGTTCTGAACTCAGGAAACGTGGTTGGTTACAACAACAAGCTCAAGCAAGCCGAGCCTGGGATAAAACTCGGCGTAAACAATGATGTGAACCAAGGCACAAAAAAGCGGCTCTCCACCTTAAGGCGGGAGGCCCTTCAATAGTAAACCAGCAAAACAGCCATCCGTCAAACCCAATACACAAAGCCGCTACAAAACAAAAATCAAAAATTCCAATTTTGCTGCCCCAACAGCAATAAAAACACAAATCTGGAAACAGAACCAACCCCGCCAGCAGATTCAAGAAACGACGCCCACAACGTGAACAAAATTGTTGTCGTGATAGGTGCCCTTATCATTGCGGGGGTAGTGTTCTTTTCAATGGGGCGGCGCAAAACTAGCGATTCTTCTCAACATACCTCTCCACCAGAAAAGTAACAACAGCCAAAATAATCAGCCAGGTGTGCTCCGCCAGAAAACCGATCGCCTCGCCGGCGGTTTTGAAAAGGAAAGAAACAATTGAGCCGATCAGGCCGGGCAGAAGTGAAGCAGTTTTTTGGCCGATTTCTTTCAGGCTGTTTCCCAGCCCTTTCCCGAGGGCTTTCAAAGAGTTGGTTATGGCGCAAATCACAGTACCAATCGTTACACCTGTCGCAAGAACAATCGCCGTCAAGGTAACGCCGTATTTTTTGAAAATTTCTTTGATTCTTTCGCGAAGAGGCATATCTCCTTCAATCGCCTCAATCTGTCTTGTTAATTGTCCGATCTCCAGTTCTGCCTTTTGTTCTTTCAGTTCATTGAGAGCTTCCGTATCAATTTTTTCCTGAAGTTCCGCCACGGTGTGAGACAATTTGGCATTTTGTTCTGTGAGTTTCCGAATGTCTTCTATTAGTTTGGGGGCTTGTTCTGCTGCTTTGCTGGTTTTTTCCAGCTGTTTTCTTTTTTCTTGATGTTATGTTATATGCCAGTAGAAATTTCAACTTCCAGGGAATGAATAAAGTAATCACAGCTACAATGTTAGTCCATTTATGGAGCAGAACGCGAATTGCTGCAATGACACAACTTGATACCCACACTGATACTACGGCTGTTATAATGCGATCTGAAGTAATTAGTTTTTTTATTAATCGTAGGAAGGGAACATGGCGAAAAATTAAAGTTGTTGGTGTCTTCATAAAAAGTCCTCTTCATATTTGAAATCGGTCACTAGTTGTGTCAGTTATCGTAACTGGACAACTTCCTATAGAGGCGAGTCACCTGCTCCTGGATCATAAGTACTAAAGGAACAATCAATAGTACGTATCTCGCTACAACGCACCTTTCTGCCAGTCTTTTCCAGGATTATTTGCTAAATCTAAAGGCCAATAAAATGTGTTTGATTATGGAAGAGCTGAACTATTTATTTATTCATTTGTTTGGTTGTTTGGTAGTTCATTCTTTCCTCTATGTTCTGTTACTCTTTCAGTATTGGTCGGTGCTAACAAAAATTAAGCTACTGAATTAAATTAGTGCAAACCTCTCTGAGCTGAATGGGCATTCGCAGAAGAATAAGAAAATTGCTGGAATCGCTATAGCTCGCCGTTCGTGTTTCCACGACAGGATCTCGCCGATGTTATTGCAGTTGTTGCCGACTGTTCGCGTCAGCGGTTTTCTTCATAAGGACAGGCCCCCCACGAACAGATTACTGACCATGTGCTCAAATTGATCAGCCATCTTTGCTGTCTGTAGTTTTGTCAAATGCAGTTTGTTGATATTATACCGCGCCGTTTTAGTTCAAATTTGTTTGTATGCTTGTTGAATCAACTCCGTCACATTTTTGGTCCTTCGAGCCGGATGACTACTGGAAATATCGTCCTACAAACCTAGCAAGGTGGCAAAATTTAATGGTATTCGAGAGCGTGAGACGTCTTCCCAACTTAGTTTGGACAGATTTAGTGAAGGAACGCAGCGAGCCCAGCTGTTGAGGCGATCCAGGTCTGCGGATTTGATATTTGGAACCGAGGGAAATAGAGTCAGTTAATTTGCCTTCCACAAAGGACCGAATGTTATTCCACACGAACAGAAAAGAAAAGAAACAAGAGTAAACGCGACGAAGATGCTCTTCGTGAAGAAGCTCGTAGGGTGAGAGGAACAAGACGTGGAAAGAAATCTCATGTAATAAGGTTAGTCAACCAAATTAATCAGCATATCGAGAAACTTGTGAGTAGAAAAACATTGGCTTCCTTGAAGTTGGATCTTGAGAAAGCTGTCTCCGAGATGCAGAATGTTAATCAACATGCTATTGGAATTTGACCCTGATGATGATGAACCCGAAACCTGGATCGAGCAGGCCCTAGCCCCTGTGCTTACCTGCTTCGAAACATTGAACGTTATTATCTGGAACGAATTAACGATGCACCTACAGTTGTTACCGGACCTGAACGTTGCTCAAAGAGTGCTTTACTTAAGACTAAATCAAGTGTTGCATCAGTAACTTCTAGAGTTTCACGATACAAAGAGAAGGTTATTGAAGCTAAACTCTTACAGCATGATCTGGAAGAAGCTAGAAAGAAAGAAAGAAAGGGAAGATCAGAGACTGAGTGAGCTTCAAGCTAAAAGGGAGGCTAGCTTAAGACAAACCAAAGCACAAGTAGAGTTAGAAATTGAAGAATTGCAGCGATTGAATGAAGATGCCATGAGAGTGAGAAAACTTAGAGAATTAGAAGAAACTGTAGAACGACCTATACTGGAATACAAACTTATTAAGGAAGTAGAAGATACCCCTGTCACAGGACGCCCAGAGAATTCACAGAAGCACATTGACGGGCTATGGGACCCAGATTACCCCAGTGGTCCCCCCTTACTCCCTAAATCTTCACCATCAGTCGTACCACAGTCAACTGACAAGGGTGCTAGTCAAGCTGCAGACCCATCTACCCTCACTAATAGTGCTGCCCTACTGTATACAGCTGTCACTAACAATCAGCCAACTACGATGCAAACTCCTACAAGCTGTGCTCCTTACAAAGATCCTTGGACAAAACCTAGAAAAGCGGCTACAGTAACAGCTTCGAATACGACTCCTCTACCAAGCCATGAGGCCCCAACTAGCCAGGCAGAATTAACGACGCCAGTTCCGCAAAACTCCCCTTGGAGGGGCTGGGGTGTTCCCAGCTAAACTGCAGTGACTATCCCCAGAGTACAAGGAGCACCTTTCCATCCAAAAGCAACATGGAGCCTCATCCCTGCATTTCCAGGCCCACCTCAAGATGCTTGGATAGATGAATTAGATGAGTTCAGTGTAAGGCCCCAGTCACGCCCAACGCCACATCGTTATTGTAGCTCCTCGGCATTGGAGCGCTCACTTCCTAAGTTTGACCTTGGAAAATTTGGCGGCTCACCACTTGATTGGCATATTGTGCATGACCAGCCCTTTGTTAATGATAATCAGCGACTGACGTACCTCCAAAATGCTGTCACTGGTGCTGCAAAGAGTGAAATACAGTTCTTAGGTGAAGATGGTAACACTCAGAATGCTGAAGACAAGGTTTGCAGACTCTGGAAAGATAGTTTGCGCGTCTATTGTGACTCTAAGAAACACACCATCTCCACACCCGCGAGACCACGCTGGTTTGGCTAAATTGCACCAGACCCTGAGGGCAACCATTTCAACCCTCCATAGACAGAGATTTATTGCTGATCTCCTCAGTGAAACAAGCTTGTCCATAGCAGTGGAGAAGCTCCCTGATGTTTTAGCATCTAAATGGGCAATGGAAGTTCAGAGACATGAAGGCCAAGGAAGACCCAACTTGTTTCACCTAGACCGGTGGCTCTCAGAACATGTTAGAGCAAGACGACACCTGGAGCAACAGGAACCAGCCAAGCCACCTCCGAACAACAAGCGTGATCCACCAAAGAGGGAACCAAACCTTAGAAACAGCACTCTGCATGTGTCAGGGAATACAACACTGGGTAAAAACCCCGTAGAACGTAAAAGGCCTAAGTCAACAGTTTGTCCATGTTGTGATGAAGCTCATCCCCCTTATCGGTGTGAGAAATTCAAGAGTAAGTCTGCCCGTGAAGGCTTTGAAATTGTGAAAAGACATGCAGTTGTGTCTTAACTGTCTAAAAGGGGCATCAAGTAAGGGAATGCCCTTGCAAGAACCACTGAGAGTAACTGGTTGCAAGAAGCATCACCACACCCTGCTACATTTTGAGGATGTAAATGATGAGTGGCAACCAACTCAAGACCCTCAACCAAACCCTCGGAAAGGTCAGACAGCGAACCAGGAGCTTCATCATACGTGGCGGCCACTAATTACCTGAGGATTATGGACAAAGTAGTGTACTTTCAAGTTGTACCCGTCCAAATTCAAGGCAAAGAAGGGGTGGCCCCCATCAACACATTTGCTATTCTAGACGATGGTAGCTCAGACACCTTGATCCGACAAGATATTGCTGACCAGTTGCAACTTGAGGGCCCTGAACAATTTCTCTCCCTTGGAAATGTTGAGCACAGTGGTTCCCCCGCAGATCAAGAGTAGTTAACCTAGTTGTGACACCTACTGGCAAACAAGCTGTAAATAAACCTGTTCCCATTCATGGTGCGTGGACAGTTCCCAGATTGAATGTACCTCCGGTTAGACTTGTAAGGGAGAGCATTACAAGTAGCTGGAAACACCTCCAAGACCTCGACATCCCTGCTGTCTCTACTAAGCAGATTGGTCTACTCATTGGAGTCCAAGTAGTTGAAGCTATGATTCAGCATGAGTTGAGACAAGGACCAAAGGGTCAACCTTACGCTGTACCAACTGACTTTGGTTGGGCAGTTGCTGGTGCTGCTAAAGGAATCTCTACCGCACGAACAGATCACGGGCATATCGGCCACTGTGTTGCCATAGATAGCACTCTGCACAATCAAGTTCAGAAATGATGGAAGACAGAGTCATTTGGTACCAAATTGCAGAAGGATAACAAATAACCGTATCCTAACTGAGTGAAGACTTGCAAGTTTGGAACAAAGTCTGGACAAGGACAAAGAGAAGTCCAAGGGCTAGTATGAGACCCTAGAAACCTACATAACCAAGGGTTATGCAAGAAAGTTCTCAGCTGCTGAGACGGCTCATGAGCCAGACAACACATGGTACTTACCACATGTTGCTGTGAATAAATCCCAACAAACCAGGAAGGGTCAGGGTAGTGTTTGATACTGCAGCTTCACATAAGGGCACCTCTTTGAATGATCGATTGGTTACAGGACCTGACCTGCTGAACTCCCTTGTGGGTGTTATCATGCGGTTTAGATTACACGCCATTGCTATGATTGCAGACATTGACATGTTTTCCCAGGTACGAGTTATTGAAAGTGATCAACCGTCATTGAGATTCCTCTGGAGAGGAGCTGACCGAGAGCGGCCATGGACAAGGTCAGAGACAGCAAGACTCAGGAACAGCTTCTTCACATTACTGAGAATAGATGAAGCTTTCCATAAGGTGCGGATAACAAGAGCATTCCCAAGCGCTGCCACGGGAAAAAAGATAAAGTGTAACACGAACAACGAGAGCAGGGTGTTTTTAGAATATTCAGCAAGAAGTTTATATCCTTTTAGCCAGTGAGTGCAGAATTGGTCAACTATTTTTAAGGAAAGATTCCGATTGAGTTGACTTTGAGAAAGAAAGCTTTATCGGCTGTTTAATTTGCAGGACTAATGACTGGCATCTGGTAGCTCAGCGCACTAAAAGGACAAAATAAAATAAACCACGCACAAAATAAACCACGTTCTGCCAACTGGTTGAAAGCTTTGTTTCGACATCTCCACGGAAACAAACTATATTTAACAACTCGAAAGTCCATTTCATGAACAAATTAAACCAATTAATAAGAATAGCAAACATCTGTGCACGCGAGCTTTTTCTTTTCTGAGCTGAATACCGGCATTCGTCGAAGCCTAAGAAAACTTTAAAAAGTGTTGGAAGCGATTGCTCAACGTCCGTGTTTAACACGTCATCATCTCGTCGATGTTATTGCAGTTGTCAGCAATGTATCATAAAGCGAGGAAGCTGCACTGTAGACACCCATTAGCCACGCTTGCATATCATTACTTAATTGCGGCCTCAATTAAAATAAGAGCCATTCTCCCAAACCGCTCCTCCAATTTCTATGGCTACCCAGAAACAGGGAAAATTCTGTATAATTCTTATTCATAGAGGGCGAGTAGTCTCTAATTTCAGCGATGGATTGTGGGGCGGGAAAAATACACGCGAGGGGAGCGCCGAAAATTATTATTTCCACTCGCGTCTCGTCTCCTCGCGATTTCGCGCGCGCGTGTATTTCTCCCGCACCACAATCCATCGCTGAAATTAGAGACTACTCGCCCTCTATGAATAAGAATTATACAGAATTTTCCCTGTTTCTGGGTAGCCATAGACTACTCGCAGTCTACTTATTCATTACAAGTACAGGTGAAACGAATTATTCAACATTGCAATTATTAATTTACTCCTTCCTGGCGTCTCTTCAAAACAACTTTTCCTTCAAAACTGACTCCGGTCAATACTGTGATGAGTATCCCGTTAATAGGTTCTAAAAGGAACCACCCACGTAGAAAGGGAGGCAGCTGCTCAAGGGATCACTGATGTGTGTCGCGTGGAAGAGCTCGCGATACGTTCGAACGTCTACTGTAAGTTTCTCAAGACCTCAGGCGCGTATTATTGGCTTGCAGCAATGAAAAGGTGGGGGCGGAGGGCGTGGATAAATATAAGGCACTTCAACTTCAACTTTAACGCCGACGTTCACGAATATCGACTTAAATCGGCCAATGTTTTCGCTTACAAGGAACTTGGAAACTGTAGGCTCCGGCGTGGAGGCATCAACTGACAAAAACGCGATAGACCATGAGCATCAAGGCGAGAGTGAAAACGAATTATGACAAACATCAGGAGCTCGTTAACCAGGAGCGCCCAACGCCCTTGCTCAGCTTGTCACAGACAGGGTTATTGTAAGACTGGTTTTACGTTACTTTTGCGCGCGAAATGAAAGTTCCGGGACTCATAATTCCGCATCAGTAATACAATGCACGGTAAATTCTTGATTTTCATCGGCAATGGTAAATACGTTTGCTTGCATGAACAAGATTCAGACACAAGAGAATTAAACTGAAGACCCTGGGGCAGATAGTTGGGATGGGACGAAGAATTCAAGGGCAAATTAGGGATTAGCGTAAACTTTCGATATTCACGAATTTTCCCGGAAATTCTTCGTCCCATCCCGACAATCTGCCCCTGGGTCTCCGAGGATGGACCCTTCTACTCCCCTCTCCCCTTCCCATTCTTACAAATTGAGCCAAAATTGCTCCTGTTCACATGCAAACAGTGACCTTAACGGGGCACTGTCACGCAATTTGGATAAAGTCAAAGATGTGTTTGCAACAGTAAAATTTTTTGCAATTTTCCTGCAAAGTGCTGTACACGTGCTCTGAAACTGTTTGTTTGCGGTTGTCTAGGGGCACCGACGACAAGGAGGAAATGGGTTACAACTTAAAAAAAAAATTGGGTTAACAGTTTTCAAGTTTTGTCATTGTTTCTTGCAAAAATCACTGTAAAATAATACTAGTTAGTTTCCTTTCTTCCAAGAAATGATATGGAATCAACCTTTTCGTGTTACTTTGCCTATCCATGTATTAACAAGCGTATAACAGGAATTGTCCTGACAGTACCCCTTTAACGGATTCCCTTTCTTACCTTTACTCGCTGAATGCACGCTGCCAACTGGGAGGAAGACAATAACAATAAAAGACACTGACTTCAATGACCAAATTCTCCTTACCATCTCTGTACGCTAAACCTAACAGCCCGTTGAAGAAGTTTGTTCATACGTCTAGAGTCGAGGATGGGCCACTGTTGCTCTATTATGAGCTATGAGCGTAATTAACGCTTTAGTTTCTACATCGATTGTATAAATCAACGGATAAGGTAGATTCGACACTTCCACGCCTTCCATAAAACACTCTGTTAACTCCCCCCCCCCCATCCGCTCTCCCCCTCCCCATTATTTAGAAATGTCTTTCTTTGTCTTCCCATTTATCATTTTGTAATTGACCCATTGGCGCGCGTGCCGGCCAAAACCGGCCGCACGAGACTCCCATGATTCAAAACACATTGCAACTTTCTCAATCGCACGAATATTGCCTTAACTGTCAGTTGTGAGCACGAAATGGAATGTCCTTTAAATTTGGATATCCAATAAACGCAAGAAACGTAGCGTTACCAAATTTGGCCTTTTGAGTTTGGACTAGAACGAAACTGACCGTTTTTTACGTCAAAGAGAAGCGACGAAAATGCCCCTTTTTGCCTTTATGTTTATTAAAGAAATCATCGTCAAAAACCAAACTTCAACCATCTTAACAAAATTCAGTCCTTGTTCTAGCTTAGAAATGACTTTTTTTGTTCATATCCTCCTCCCGGGCGTAGACACAGCGTTTTGTTCCAGTGCATTCGGGCCTTCCCGCCATTTTCAACATCGCGAGCGCATTTTATGCTGGGAAATAACGAAAATTTGTGACAGCGCCCGTTCCTCTACAGCTACTCCGACCTACCGCCAAAAATTCGTGCTTGTGGTCATCTCCAGTGCTCACAAATTCCAAAATATGCGACGGTAGGTCGAGAAATTCATCAATAGTCGAGTCCCAAAAGTACTAAGTGTCCGGCCGGCCAAATTCCCAGTTCTTCGAGTAACAAGCCAAATTCGACAACAAAGTACATCACCTTGCTCGATTCTTTGAGAAAGTGGACTCTTAGCTACCGTCACGCTTAATGATGCTCATCAGGCAGCCACTAAAGATGAAAAATGGCTGTAAACTTAGCAAAAATCGCAAGCAAACCGAACGTTTTCAAACTTGTGAATTTCCCCATCCCTAATCTGTGATGTAAAACAAGATTTTCCCCTACCCTCGGCAAAGAATCACATCCATCTCCTTATTGTCCCCCACATGTCTCCCTGGTAGGCCAGGGAGACGACCCCACTGGGAAGCCAATGACATGTGCATAAACTTTACACTGTCGACGGTTCCAACGACGGGAAAACATGAGGCCTTCAGTATTAAAATAATTACGTTTCATATCGTAAAGGCTACGGGCAGGTGTATTACATGCTTGGATGCTACACTTTTTCAAGCTGGTTTGGATTCTTCAGTCATCGCGCGCGCAAGCGACAGAAACTGGGACCCAGTTCGCTGGATGATCTGCACGGAATAGGACCATAGCCTCTTGATAGCTGCCCGAAAGTTGTATTTATACGGCATTCTGGTTTTCCTGATTCTAATCTACCACGAGTCTTTTTAACACTGAAAATTTTGAGCGAACCGCCATCAAGAGAGTCGTTGGTATGACAGGGAGTGTTGATGGAAAACGTTCAGTTTACACAGGATGAACTGAGTTAAAAAAAAGAAAACGACCGCCGGGAGGCCATAGGGTGGGCAATGACTACACCCGCCTTTTGCACATTGTCTTGTACCTAGTCTGTAGCCTTCAGTCCTCATTTTATACTCAGTCCGCGTTTTATACCCAGTCCGCAGTCCGGGTCCGCAATCCACAGTCTGTCTTTTATACTGACCAGTTGAATGACTCGTTGAATGTTGAATGATGCGTTGAATGTTGAATGAATAGTTGAATGTTGAATGATGTGTTGAATGTTGAATGAATAGTTGAATGTTGAATGATGTGTTGAATGTTGAATGAATAGTTGAATATTAAATCAATAGCTGAATGTTGAATCAATAGTTGAATGTTGAATGATGCGCTGAATGTTGAATGAATAGTTGAATGTTGAATGATGCGCTGAATGTTGAATGAATAGTTGAATGTTGAATGATGTGTTGAATGTTGAATGGCTAGTTGAATGTTGAATAAATAGTTGAATGTTGAATGATGTGTTGAAGGTTGAATAAAAGTTGAATATTAAACCAATAGTTGAAAACAAAATACATAACTGAATATAAAATTCTAAGATGAGTTGAATGTTGCTACATTTGGCTTGCCATACGCGAGGGGAGCGCCGAAAATTATTATTTCTCCTCGCGTCGCGTCTCCTCGCGATTTCGCGTGCGCGTGTATTTCTCCCGCCTCACAATCCATCGTCGAAATTAGAGACTACTCGCCGTCTGCTTATTGATTGTAAGTACAGGTGAATTATTCAGCATTGAAATCATTAATTTACTCCTTCCTGACGTCTCTTCATAACAACTTTTCCTTCAAAACTGACTCCGCTCAATATTGTCATGACTTTTTCGTTAATCGGTTCTAAAAGAAACCACCCCCGTGGAAAGCGAGGCAGCTGCTCGAGGGATCACTGATGTGGATAGCGTTGAAGGGCTCGCGATACGTTTGAACGTCTACTGTAAATTTGTCAAGACCTGAGGCGCGCATTATTGGCTTTCAGCAATGACTAGATGAGGGTGGAGGGGATGGATAAATATTTCCAGTAACAGGTGTTTGAATATGTGTTAATTAAACCATCAATTACACCGGTTCAGCTTCCCTCGATTTAGACAAAGTAGAATTCACATGGCAATCATTGGCGTTTGAAAGTACTCCGAAGCTACCAAATGAGACATTAAAGTCACGAATCTGTTCGTCGCAACTTCCATAGCAAGCGAATTAAGTAGACAAGAAGTTTTACTGGTTTCAACAAAAAGAAATCGGCAATGGGATTTGAAACCTACTGCCGCCTTACTCTACCCCTATCAAAAGGACTGGACACAATCATTTACTCAGTATCGCCAAAAAAAAAAAAGCCTTTTCACTCTCACTGTGTAAACATTCTTTCATAAGAAAAATAGCGAACGTTAAGGAAATTTAAGAGTTGTCTTACTCTCCCACAAACACATTAAACAAATAGTAGCGCGACCTCCTTATCCCCAGGTAGGGGATACATGGGGAGACAGGGTGGGAGGGAGGGTGGGAGGCAGGGTGAGAGACAGGGCGGTGGGAGACAGGGCTGTGGGAGGCGGGGTAAGAGGAAGGGTGGCCGGGCGTTTAAGGCGCTGGACTTGCAATGCGGAGGCCCCGGATTCAAGGCCCCTTTCTAGCTCGGCCACGCTTGTAAATAGCCAACTGGTCTACCCCCTGCCAGTTGGGATTCTTAACCTCTGATGTGTTTTTGAATTATCTGTTTCATGTATTTGCTCGGCCCCACTAGCCTTTATGTGCCTTAAAATTAATACTGCCGAGGGTAAGGCCGATAACTGACTCTTGTCAAAATGTTCACGACCGTTTGCGTCACTCAATCCCTTAACTCTTTCTCTACCAGCGATTTGGTCGTTTTTTAAGGGGTTAGCACGGAGATTTCGCTGGTCCACAACACCGAAGACTCTAAACGATCACTGCGGCCGCAATTCGTTACTTGTTTGATTTATAAGTGTGTTTTTCGAGCCATTTCCACCTCAGAAAACCCCTGCCTGGCATCATAAAGCTAGGTTGATGGGTAGAGGCAATCCTTTGAAAGAAAACAGAGGTAAGACGCAATTTCATAGGAAGGGTGCCTCTCAAAGTATTCGAGCGACTGATGGCAATTCACGGAGTGAAGTCGTTTTGTGAGTGGATTCCGGGACCTGGCATGGCAATTTCGGCGAGTTTTGACTTGTAAATAACACAATCGGTGCAATATTTTGTCAGCAGGACCGGGTGGCTCGACACGGTTCTAAAAAATTTCTGAAATGGAAATTGGCGGATATTCACCCACCCGGTATACAAGTTTCCCATAATTCCTCTGGATCACAATCATGAAATGACAGACCAGTAAGAGCAACTGAAATCAAACGCCTTATCCACGTCGCGCTAAAGAAGTGAACAGAAATTGTGGAACAGATGGTAACAAGTGGAGTCGAAGTTTGCTGGCAATGTAGACTTTTAGCTTTAAGAGGAATTTTTGTCTTAAAATTTTCAAGACAAAGTTGCGTATTTTACGGTGTTGTCAGGGCCCGTGTTTGGTTTTGCAACAGAATAAAAGGTCATACTCAATGAAAATTAGGATTATTTGGCAATAATAATGGTTCACTTCAAACATAATCCGGGATTTGAGAAAGTTGTGGGTTTTCAAGGCAGGGTGAAAAAATGCACCATATGTGGTAAACTTGTTGGGAAAGAGTTGATTTATTTATTTACCAATACAGCAACCCCTCGAGATGAGGATTATCAGCCGGTGTGGTCAGCAAAAGAAAACCAAAGCAAACAAACAAAAAAAAAAAACTTACAGGAACGGGGTTATCAAAATAACTAATTTGTGGATTGTTTTGGACTCATTGATTCGAAATTGAGTAGGATCAGCAGAGGGAGTAAAGACATCTGGAGGCAGAGAGTTCCACTGTACTATAGTTCTAGGATAAGAGGACAGTCTGTGGGAGGTAGTAGAAGTGGAAATCGGGATAAAGAATAATCATGGACATGTCTACTTTTGCGGGTTGGTGGGCGCAAATTGACGCCTGAGCTTACTGCAACTAGTTTGTTTCTGATCTTGCACAACATAGTCAAGCGCGCATCGACTCTTCTCTGCTCTAAGATTCTCCCTTTGAGCTCTTTGAGCATCTCTGTCACGCTTGCTAATTGCTGGTATCTCCCTAGTGCCCATCTGCGGCCCAAGGCTGTACCATTTCTAGGTAATTAACACTACAAGGAACAACCCGCCTAAAACAGCGGGGCATCTGCTAAAACAGCCGTTGACGTGGGCAGACCATCAGCGGAAGGATTTGCGATCTGCACACGTGTTCACAAACAGACGTTTTAGAAGGCAAGCCAGTACTACTGTCTAACAGAATTGAGAAACCGTCTTGTAGTTGGTAAATAGAGACAATTACCCCTCATTTCGAAGAAGCAGTGCATTTTAGATTAGTAAAACTTCATAAACACCTCAGTGAAAGATTGTTCTTCATCCGAATAGTTTAGTCTTTGCCATTTTACGCAGTTACATTTAGATATCTCATACAGTTGCCCTCGAAAAGAAATACTCGATTTATTCGCAGCAGAAAAATAGCGTCTGTGATTTCTTAAAATATCCCGGGGCTGCCGAAAAACAAACTTCAAAAGGCATCTCCTCGAATCCAGATCGATAGCCAGGTAATTGGTAATGTCATCATCGATGTAGAAAAACTTTTGAAGACTTCATACTGCCATCAACTTTAACGCCGACGTTCACGCATATCGACTTAAATCGGTCAACATTTTCCGGTTACAAGAGACTTGTAAACTGTAGGCTTTAGCGTGGAGGCATCAACTGACAAAAGAAACGATCGAAGTGACATTGAGCATCAAGGCGAGAGTGAAAACGAATTACATATAACAGGAGCTCATTAACCAAGAGTGCCCGACTCCCTTACTCAGCTTGTCACAGACAGGGGTACTTTTAGACTGGTTTTACGTTACTTTTGCGGGCGAAATGAAACTTCCGGGACTCATAATTCCGCATCAGGAGCAGGAGCAGATAGTCGGGATGGGACTAAGAATTCAAGAGCAAGCTAGGGATTAGCGTGAACTCTTGACTAATCCCGAATTTCCCCGTGAATTCTTCGTCCTGACTCTCCGAGGATGGGCCCTTCTACTCCCCTCTCCCCTTCCCAATTGCACCTGTTCACATGCAAACAGTAACCTTTCTTACCTTCACTCGCTGAATAAACGCTGCCAACACAATAACAATAAAAGACACAATAACAATAAAAGATACTAACTTTAATAACCAAATTCTCCTTACTATCTCTATACACTAAACCTAACAACCCATTGGGAGACGTTTGTTGATACGTCTTGAGTCGGTGATGGGTCACTGTCTCCCCATTTTGTGCTGTCGCTACTTCTTGTATTCATGAAATGGGGAACAGCTGTCATTCAAATTCACAGGACTATTTTTAGTTCCTTGATCGAATTTTCATTGGATCAGATGCTCAAAAATAGAATAATTATGGAATGGCTCTCAGTGAATTCATGAGGGCAGGGTTGTCACAACGCAAAAAAGAGCTTTAACTTAAAATGGTATTCCTCTTACGGGTGCGGACTTTTTTTTTAATTTGTTTATATCAAGGTTTTCCCTCAGGTGATCAATTCCTTTAATTTCACGTATTACAAGCAATTCATATTAGCCGGCTCTTATGTCTTCGATTTCTAGCAATGGCTACATAAAATAAAGCACGACCACTGAACACATAAAGATGAAAAGTTAATGCTTTTGCTCCTGATAGCGAGCATGGACAACGTTTCAACAAACTAGTCTCCAGGATTTCTCTTACGCGCCCCTCTTTCGCGGCGGCGCGGCGGCAAAAGATCTGGCCCCGGGGGCAATTATTGGCGTAGTATGGCGTAGAATTGTGGCCTACTCGGCGAACATTTTCTAAGCCCTCGACGTAACTTCGGAGTGGGGTTTATGCGGACTGCACCCTAGTACTCCCTCCGATACTATGGCTGTTATAATGGGATCTGAAGTAACTAGTTTTCTATTAATCGTAGGTAAGGAAAATGGCGAGAAATCAAAGTTAAAAATTTGCTGGTGTCTTTTCATAAAATCTACTCTTCATATTTGAAATCTGTCACTATTGTCTCTAATAGTTGTGTCAGTTATTGTGCCTGGACAACCTCCTATAGAGGCGAGCCACCTGCTCCTGAGCTCATAAGTACTAAGGGAAAAATCGATCGTACGTGTCTCGATACAACGCACCTTTCTGCCAGTCTTTTCCAGGATTATTTACTAAACTTAAAGGCCAATCAAATGTGTTTGATTATGTAAGAGCTGAAATATTTATTTATTCATTTGTTTGGTTGTTTATTTGTTTATTCTTTCCTCTAGGTCCTGTTATGCTTTCAGTTTTGGTCGGTGCCAACAAATATTAAGCTACTGAATTAATTAATTAATTAATTAATTAATTAATTAATTCTCTCCTCTAGTCAACAAGAGTTCCTGATTTTAATTTCTACCTAAGGCAAGTTAACTCACCAATCACATGTACTGGCTAGTTTCACAGAACAGAAAAATAAACATGGGGTGTTGATTTCGAGTGTCAGCGATGTGCAGTTTTTTCTCCACTTTGCGCTTTTGATAATTTGACGAATTTCTCGATATCGCCAGCAGTGAACAAAAGGATTTGACGACGAAATGAGGAAAGACAAGAAACTTTTGGTGTTAAGAGCCACCCAAAATGAAATTCGAGAGCTATATGTTGTCACTAACATTGTGCGCAAAGTTTTGGAAGGCAACAAGCGATACAAAATACATAAAGTACAAAGCACTAAAGGTTGATTTATTTTCTCGGATAAGGGGCATTGCTTGCGTACTGTGCAGCTGAAACTGATCATTCATTTGCTTTTGATGATATCTTGCCACTCTGTAAACGAGAATGTACGCCACCGTTGTGAAGAGAAAACCAAGAGATCCAACAGCTACAGTTACCACACCATTGTACTTAGGGAGAGAAACGAATGCGGAAGCAACGACTCCACTTGTGAGCCACACTGACACTATGGCTGTTATGGCGCGTTTTGAAGTAACTAGTTCTAGTCATCGTAGATGAAGAGAAACGGCGAGAAGTCTGTCAACAGCAATGGCGGTTACAGTTAGAAACGAAGCACAAGCGAGAGGTAATGAGCAGAAAGTACAAACAATGATAACTGTTGGACACAGTTCGTTTAAGTCAAATAATCCCAAAGCAAGATCGGAGATCGAGCAAGACTCAGGAACAACTTTTTTACATTAGCGGGTAACGATGACGCTTTCCACAGGGCGCGGATAACAACAGCATTTCCAAACGCTGCCACGGGAGAAAAGATGAAGTGTAACACGCACAGCAACAGTACGGTCGTTTTATCAAATTCAACAATAAGTTCAATTACATTCAACTGCATGGTAACTTCAACTGCATGGTAACTGCAGAACTGGTCGGCCATTTTCACCGAAGGATTAAAATGCTTCACGGACTTGTCTGTAGGACTAATGAACGACTTCGGTTAAGTCACCGAACAAGCAGGATATTAATTGACGCAGCTTAAAGAACGTTTTGTCGACTTAATTGTTAAATAGTCTTTAGTGAACGCAATCTCTGATTGGTTTAAAGCCATGTTTGCTCATTTCCATGAAAATACTACAAATTTAAAAAGAGGAGGTGTTATTTCGTGAAGAAAATAAAAAACCATTTAGTGAGAACTTCCCTGAGCTGAATGAGCATTCCAAGAAGAATAAGAAAATTGCGATGGAATCTCTACAGCTCACCGTTCGCGTTTTCACGACAGCATCTCGCCGATGTTATATTTGTAATACAAAGTAGGTTCATACTGCACTTTATCACCCCGTTAGCCTCCTTTGGATGTCACTATTCAATCGCATGCTCAGGTAAAATAAGAGATTTTTTTCTTCCAAACTGCTCTTCCTGTTCATATAACCACAAGAAAATATCGTCTAACGTTTATTCATTAAAAGTAATGGTGATACGAAATTTGAATGAGTAAAATCGATCACTCACTCCTTCCTGGCGTCTCCTCATAACAAATTCTCCTCTCATAATTGACTCCTGTCACTATTGTCATGACTATTCCATTAATCGGTGCTAAACGGAAGCACCACCCGCGGAGAGCGAGGCATCTGCTCGCCTAGTGTTTTCGTGGAAAGACTCAAGTTACTGATTTTAAAGTAATCGTCCGATAACTTGTGATCACTTGTTATCTGTACCTTTCCGTTCTATACAGTTCAGAGGAACGGAAAAGGTTATTCTCTAACGTTAAAAGGCTCATTAATAGTTCATGAGGGAAATACAAAAGAAATTAATTTTTAACGGGTGTCTTTATATCTGATAAAGCGAAAATAACCGAAATCTAAATTTTAGTATAAGAATGAATAAATGTACAAAAACACTCAGCTGCGCCTCGTGTTTAAACTTTGTAAAACATTCCTGCTCATTTATTAAACATTACTTAGAATTAATGAAAGTAAAGAACATACCGATTATGCAAAGTTATAAACAATAAACACAATTTGTTGATGTCTTTTTATAACATGTCCTTTCAGTATTGTCTAAACTATTTGCGCCAGGAAAACCCCCTACACGTGCGGGCCATCTGCCTCCGTCAGTCTTCCTGAATAACTTCCGGTGGACTGCGGTAGGTAATTTCACATGAATTCCACGGAATTTCTCTGGCGTTTGTTGTCATATGTTGGTAGTTTGGCGTCGTTTGTTCTTCGTATGTTTTATCAGAAATGTTGCGTCCTCACTAGTTAGGGTGAAGGTTTCCGACGACCTTGAAGGGAACATTTAAGAATGCAGGAACGCCTTCGGTCCTAAAGAGAACGTAAACAAATGGAGAGCCTAGGAGAAAGTGCTCGCACAAACGTCCAGCCATTTCTTTCGACACCTAGCTTCTGGGTGTAGGCCGTGTCGCCGTTGCATCTTGCTACAACCCATCTTTCTACCAACTTTATTCAGGATTATTTACTGCTCTAAATGACCATCAAAATTTATTTATTGTTTTATTTTTATATCAATCTCTTTCCTCTCGGCTTAGATAAAGGAAAAACATTATCTATTGGTTGTGTTTATTAATACTACTCATATTAAGCTCCTGACTCGATCAATTCTCTCCTGCAGTCAACCACAGTGCACTTTAAAAGCGTTACTGAAGACAAACTGTACAACTAAATCAGTTTGACAAGTTTGACAGAAATGAAAAATTTACGTAACGTGCCCAATATTTTCTTCAGTGTGCTTCTCACAATTTGACGAATTTCTCGATATCGCCAGCATTAAACTACAGGATTTAACGAGGAATTTTTGTGAAGAACAAAGAATAATGTGGCGTAATAAAAACTTACCCAAAACGAAATTTGAGACTCATCTTTATTATTAAAAACAACACTGTAGAGCATAAATTTGGAGTATAACAAACCACAAAAACTACACTGCAGAGGCGGACCATCTGCGCCTGTGATTATGGATGAGGTAAGGGAACATTCGTGTTCCCCACATGCGCAATCATTTATACCTGCCTGTTTATTGGTAGCACAAGTCAAATTCCGTCTCAAGGCGAGCTCGAATCACACATTAAAATAGTTCGCACGCGTTTCGATCGCTTTCACCTTGACCAATCATTACTACCAACTTTATACGTCGTAACCTTAGTGGCATCAAACATTGCTCAGTCATCGGTGAACAACCTATGGAAAATTTTCCACCTAATTGGTTACCATACCAACACTATAACCTGTCCGAAATACCCCTAATTTTAGCCTCAAGCGATGAAAACTCAAAAATTAGTTTGGTGTCTTTCAGTTTTGATTGTTGAAAAATCATAAGCATGTCAAGATCCAACAGTTTACAAAGTTAAAAAAAAAAACGTTCTTTTGACAGAATTCAGAGCCACTTTAAAATTTTGAAGAAACCTTCGTTGCTTATTCACCAATGATTGGGCTTTTGTTTGATACCACTTTAAAGCCAACAGCTGGAAACCGGAACATGTTAGCTACCTTAAATAGCAAGTCTTTTGAAAACCTGGCGGCGTTCCTGAAAAGCCGATAAACTATTACCCGATTAAGGGTTAATTCAGGATTAGAGCCGTTCTTACTCGTGGAATAACAAAGCGGGGGATATAAAGGTGCTCCTGAAAACAGATTTATCCTTCGATGAACTATCACTCGATTAAACTCAGTATAAACCAGTTACACCATTCATTTGCATGAAAGAGCGTTTTCAAATGACCAAGTGCAGGAAAACATACGACCATGGGCACGAAGCGTTTATTTGTTCTCTGACTAAAATAAAGGTGGCATAAATTTAATTGAACAAACCCTCTTACGCTTTGTCATAGTTAACGAATAAGCTAAATTAAAAAAATACTCTTCCGATATTGTTACAGGAAACGGAATGTAAAATATGATGCAGTACAAGGCGGCGAAGGGTTATTTGATAAAGCCAGAAAAATTCGTGCAAGCTTCACTGAGCTGAATGAGCATTCGCTGTGTGTAAAGAAACTTTAGGCTGGAAGCTCTAGTTAAACGTTTCTGTTTCACACGACAACATCTCTTTTAATACAAACTCGGAAACTGGTTCATACTGCGCTGAACTGACCCAAATTCCCAAAGCCATCTGACGTCTTATGTCTTTATTTAATCGAAGGCTGAGTATAAGTAAGAGCTGTATATTCTCCAAAAGTGCTTCTCGTGTTTTTTATGACTACTCAGTAAAATATTGTTTAATTTTTATTCATTACTAGTTAAGGTGATACGGATTATGCATGGGTAACATTAATACCTGTCTTCTTCTTGGCGTCTCTTCATAACAACTTTTCCTTCATAACTGGCCGTCCTGTCGACATTATCACGACTATTCCGTTAATCGGTTCGATCAGGAACCACCTCCCGCGGAGAGCGAGGCATCTGCTCACGTAATCATTGATTTGGGTAGTGTGGATGGGCTTAGGTTACACTGGAGCTTCTGGTCGCAATATCTCGAGACTTCGAGAACGCACTATTGACTTATAGATCCAAAGGTACAAATGGAATTGCTCTTTCCTACCCAACCATTTTTACTACTTCTGCTGATATATAAAAATTTTATTTGATAACTTGTTACTCACTTGTAACTTTAAATTCCGTTGCCCACAGTTCAGGTGAACGGAAAAAAGTTATTCTCTCATTTTAGCTACATTTCTTCTTTCGGCAATAGGTAGATTTTTTTTTAAATGACCTTCGTCTTCCAATTTGCCCAAAAGCCTTTGAAAAAAACTATTCAAATGTGTTACTTTTCGAAGATTAACTGTAATTATTCTGCTCAGCTCGTATGAGCGTATATTCATACTTTTCAGTCTGCACAATTGTACACATTAACAGTAAGTTATAATTAGGAAAAAGTGTTGTTTTTCTCTTTCTAGCTCTTTCTGTTTATCCGTTTGTATTATGTAGAGACTGGGATTCAGAGTGGGGCGCGGACGGTTGTGGGATTGTTCGGGAGGACGCTAAGCGGAAAAGACAAAAAAACAAACAAACAAACAAACAAACAAACGAAAGGGCAAAGCATTTTGCTCTTGTGATATTGCCATATGTTTATTTTATGTTACATGCCAGTAGTAATTTCAACTTCCAGGGAATGAATAAAGTAATCACAGCTCCAATGTTAGTCCATTTATGGAACAGAACGCGAATATTAATTGCTGCAATGACATAACTTCCCTGCTAGCAGGGGCCTCTTTTCCTTGTATTCAGCTTGCAGGAGAAAAGAGACCTCTGCTAAGGGTCGAAACGATCTGTGTTGAGCATGCGCCACGGTTTCTTAGCAACCGAACCATCACGTGATGCTTTTAGCATATGATCGGTCAGCAAACAATACAAGGAGCATGCGTATTAAAACCTCCGTCCACGACCGCGGACGGCGGCTTAATCAAAGACCATTTCGACCCATGGCAGAGGTCACTTTTCTTACGCACGCTAAATACCAAGGAAAAGAGGCCTCTGCTACCAGGGAATGACACAACTTGATACACACACTGATACTATGGCTGTTATAATGCGATCTGAAGTAACTATTAATCGTAGCTAAGGAACATGGCGAGAAATCAAAAATGTTGGTGTCTTCATAAAATGTTCTCTTCATATTTGAAATCTGTCACTATTGTCTCTAATAGTTGTGTCAGTTATTGTGCCAGGACAACCTCCTGTAGAGGCGAGCCACCTGCTCCTGTGCTCATACGTACTAAGGGAACAATCGATCGCACGTATCTCGCTACAACGCACCTTTCTGCCAGTCTTTTCCAGGATTATTTACTAAACTTTTAAGGCCAATAAAATGTGTTTCATTATGGAAGAGCTGAACTTTTTATTTATTAGTTTTTTCGGTTGTTTATTTGTTTATTCTTTCCTCTAGGTTCTGTTAATGCTTTCAGTATTGGTTGGTGCCCACAAATATTAAGCTACTGAATTAATTAATTAATAAACTCCTCCAGTCAACAAAAGTTCCTGATTTTAATTTCTACCTAAGACAAGTTAACTCACCAATTACATGTACTGGCTAATTTCACAGAACAGAAAAAATAACATGGGGTGTTGATCTCAAGCCTTAGCGATGTGCGGTATTTTTTCCACTGTGCGCTTTTCATAATTTGACGAATTTCTCGATATCGCCAGCAGTAAACAAAAGGATTTAACGATTAAATCAGGAGTGCTCGATGGAGCCGATCTGCAAAATAACCGCTCTGCAGGCCGATTTTGGGCTGGCTGGCAAAATGTTTGCTGAAATAAAAATCTTGCTGGCAGTGTTATTTTAACGAAATCTTGCTAGAATTTGTGTCCGTAATGAGTCTTACTGGCTGACAGGAATCAAAACACGTCATTTCTGGCAGTTGCCTTATTTCAGTTTTCATGCTGGCTGAGAGTACTGACGGCGCACTTTTTATCTGCGTGAGATTGAAAATAAAGTTAATGTAAAACAAACTGTCCTTGGGTTTGTAACGCAACTTTCAAGAGTCTCAACTTATTAAATAGCATGTGCTGTCAGATGGCTTCGTATTTTGGTGGATTTTTATCTGCGAGAAGATAGGACTTCGGGGAAAAAACTAAAAGTAAACAACACGGGATACAGATAGAAACCTACTGCCCGTCTTGGGAACGATCTGACTACGAAATATTAAAACCCCAAAAATTAAGTTCAAATCAATACTTAGCTGGCTGGGTATTTTTCTTCCTTACGCGACTGCTGGCTGGCAAACTGGAAAGATTCCACCCGTGCTGGCTGGCATTTCGCGTTTGTGGCATTTTCAACTTTGCTGGCTCGTTGAGGAACGACACGCTCGTAGCTGGCTGGGATTTTTATTTCTCAAAATTTTTGCTCGCTGGCATTGAAGAGCGGTAATTTTTTTCCCAGGAAAGTTAAATATTAACGAAGATTGACAGGGGGACACTCAGCTAGTGTTTAGTACATCGTACGATAAAAATTCTCAGAAAAGGTCGTTGGGTACTCCTGTTAAATGAGGAAAGACAAGAAACTTGTGGTTTTAAAAGCCACCCAGAATGAAATTTGACAGCTATATGTTGTCACTAACATTGTGCCCAAAGTTTTGGATGGCAACAAGCGATACAAAATACATAAAATACAAAGCACTAAAGGCTGACTTATTTTCTCGGATAAGGGGCATTGCTCGTGTACCGTGCAGCTGAAACTGACCATTCATTTGCTTTTGAGATATCTTGCCACTCTGTAAATGTAAATGTAAATGTACGCCACTGTTGTGAAGAGAAAGCCAAGAGATCCAACAGCTACAGTTACCACACCATTTTACTAACGGAGAGAAACGAATGCGGAAGCAACGACTCTACTTGTGAGCCACACTGACACTATGGCTGTTATGGTGCGTTTTGAAGTGACCAGTTCTCTAGGTGGGTAGTTCTCTAGGTAGGTGAAGAGAAACGGCGAGAAGTCTATCGACAGCAATGGCGGTTACAGTTAGAAACGACGCGCAAGCGAGAGGTAATGAGCAGAAAGTACAAACAATGCTAGGTTTTGGACACAGTACGTTTAAATCATATGGGCTATTAAATCCCACAGCAAGATGACAAGATGGCTCAGGAACTACTTCTCTACATTAGAGGTTCCGCTTTCCACAGGGCTCGCATAACAAGAGCATTTCTAAATTCTGCCAAGGGAGAAAAGATGACGTGTTACACGCACAGCAGCAACACGGTCGTTTTATCAAATTCAACAAGAAGTTCAATTACATTCAACTGGTAACTGCAGAACTGGTCGGCCATTTTCACCGAAGGATTTAGATCGATCTTTGTTTGGCTGAAAATACGCCAAAAGGTGTCTTTCTGGAACAAAATGCTTCACCAAGTTGCCTTTAGGACTAATGAACGACTTCGGTTAGCTCACCGAACAAGCAGGAAATTAATTGTCCGAGCTTAAAGAACGTTTTGTCCACTTAATTGTCAAGTAGTCTTTAGTGAACACAATCTCTGATTGGTTTAAAGCAATGTTTCCTCATTTCCATACTACAAATTTAAAAAGAGGAAGTGTCATTTCATGGCGAAAATAAAAAACCATTTAATGCAAACTGCCCTAAGCTGAATGGGCATTCGCAGAAGAATAACAAAATTTAATATGTGAATGATCATCGCACTGCAATGGTCATTCACATATTAAATCATTAATCCGCAGTTCCGAAATATGATTTTCATATATTCATTGTCAATAAGAACATTGCTGGAATCGCTATAGCTCACAGTTCGTGTTTTCACGACATCTCGCCGATGTTATTGCAGTTCTCAAGCATTTGAAATACAAACGCGAAAGTAGGTTCATACTGCACTGTATCACCCCGTTGGCCCGTCCTTTGGAAGCCACTCTTCAATCGCAGGCTCAAGTAAAAAAGAGATTTTTTTTCTTCCAAACTGCTTTTCGTGTTCATATGACCACAAGGAAATATCGTCTAACGTTTATTCATTACAAGTAATGGTAATACGAAATTTGAATGAGTAAAATCGATCACTCACTCCTTCCTGCGTCTCCTCTCATAACTGACCCCTGTCAACATTGTCATGACTATTCCATTAATCGGTGCTAAACGGAAGCACCACCCCCGGAGAGCGAGGCATCTGCTCACGCAGTGTTTGTGTGGGTAGCGTAGAAGGACTCACGTTACACTCGAGCGTCTGGTAGCAGTATCTCAAGATCTCGGGAACGCATTATTGAACTTATAGACCAAAGGATACAAACCTCAGAAGCCCCCTGCCTGGCATCATAAAGCTGGGTTGATGGGTAGAGGCAATCCTTTGAAAGAAAACAGATGTGAGAAGCAATTTCACACGAAGTGGTCCGCTCGAAGTTCACGGAGTGAGGTTGTGTCTTCACAGGGGGCCCAGACAATCTGTTTGTGCGTTTGTGTGACCCTTTGTTATTTTATAGTAAATGTATGGGAATTACCGTATGTTTCATGCTTTAGCGACGAATCGCTAAATATATGTATTGAACAACGCTAAATAAAAGTGAAATTGTCTTACCTGTGCTGTACTGTCGTCCTTTTGCCTCAATACTGATATTTTAAGCGATTTTGTCGGGTTTTGTCTTCGCCGCCGACTGCGCCTCATAAGAAATGAGAAGGGTTAACTCCCTTTCCTCGTTATATTCAAAGTTCACTTCCGTTGCCACACGGTGACCATCGTACAGTAGCGACTCCACACGTAAGAAACTGACTGAGGAATCATTGTTTACCGCGGACTGCCAGCCGTCATAAGTAATGCTTGGTAAATCGCCCAATTCAATCACACCTGGTTGAGATGCCTCTGTGGGAGATACCGAATTTCTCTTTAGATTTACAAAACCACGTTCTCGCACTCCGCCTTTCGATCTTCGACGTTGAGATGTTAAAACGACTCCGCTGTTCAGCCACAGCTCTTTTAAGGCCCTCGCAATTACACGTATTGACACATCACCAGCATCAACCAAAATATTTTCCTTCTCTCTTTCGACGTGGTCATAAATATCCTGGCTATAGGAGAAGGCTTCCTTTTCTACCTTGTAGTTTTGTATGAGCCTGAACATAAAAAAAATAACCGATAAACTAATTACCTTCATGGTCATACAAAAGTCATAAGAAATCGAAAGAGTTATGACTCGGAATAAAGTTAACTTACCAAGCCTTAACAGAGACCAATATCTGATCAGAATTTGTTCCAATTTTACGCTTCTTTGTGATTTGTTCGTTGAAATTTGACTTGAGACAGGGGCACCCAACGAGCAAAATCAACCAAAAGCTGTAGAAACGCATTTTCGAGTATCTTATGGTGTTTGAAGTCTGTTTAAAGCGATGTTTTCATAAGCAAGAAGAAGTTCATCTGTTCGGATTTCCTAGCTGAAATTTTAATTACCCGAAAATATTAGGGAACAAAATCCTCCTTTGATAAAATGCAAGCTGAAATTAACTTTACGCGAACTTTCTAGGGAACTATTTTCTTTCCAAAAATGCTAGCTGACGTTTTTGACTGCCAAAAACAGCAATTACGACCCTTCCGAAAACCTCAGGGGCTTTGATTTTCCCATTGCGAATCTTTTAGGCCACGTTTTAGTTAAGACAATCAGATTGCACTCTTTAATCGACACCGAAAGCGCAAGGCGAGTTACCCTCCACCGAACAGATATCTACCAAAACTTGTCGTTGGGTGCCCCTGTTGAGAGTGGACAACATATCTTTTCCTGTTGATCTGCCCAGTGAAACGGATATGGAATATTTGAATACATAAATAAGCGCAATCTTGCTCGCTCATTGGCCTGCGCGAACAATGAGCGGAAGTCTTTATGGGCTTCCGAAAGTCGCCACTCGCACGACCCGACTCTGGTGAGTAAATAGTTCGACGTTACTGAAATGCCTATGGTTCCCCACCCTCGGTACGTATTTTGAATCGGTTATTGTTTAGCGGTGTCCAATCAGAAAGAGGCAATCAGCAGGACGGTTTCTAGCTGGCACATGAAGATCTTGCTACGCATTTCGATCGCTTGATTTTGATTTTCTTCGAGGCTTTGCTCGGGACCGCTTGGGCGGATTTTCGATCGAGAGGCACGAGAAGAAGCGTGAATGTTTCGGCCTTTGTGTTGCGTGGTTTGAAAGCTGAGCGATGCGATTTTCTGGGGAAAAATCGCCTCGGCGCTGGCTCGGTGCTGGAGCCGTTCAAAGGTCTTTCCACCCTTCTCATTTCTTATGAGGCACAGTCGGCGGCGAAGACAAAACCCGACAAAATCGCTTAAAATATCAGTATTGAGGCAAAAGGACGACAGTACAGCACAGGTAAGACAATTTCACTTTTATTTAGCGTTGTTCAATATATATATTTAGCGATTCGTCGCTAAAGCATGAAACATACGGTAAATCCCATACATTTACTATAAAATAACAAAGGGTCACACAAACGCACAAACAGATTGTCTGGACTCCCTGTGGTGTCTTAAGTCGTTTTATAAGTGGATTCCGGTACCTGGCATGGCAATTTCGGCGAGTTTTGGCTTGTAAATAACGCTGTCGGTCCAATATTTTGCCAGCGGGACCGGGTGGCTCGACACGGTTCTAAAAAATATCTGAAATGGAAACTGGCGGACTAACACCAGGGGCACCCAAACGTATCGGTAGATATCTGTTCGGTGGAGGGTAGTTCGGCGTCAATTAAAGAGTGCACTCGGATTTTCGTAAGTAAAACGTGGCCTAAAAGATTCGTAATGTGGAAATCATAGCCCCTGAGGTTTTCGGAAAGGTCGTTATTGCTGTTTTAGGCTGTCGAAAACGTCAGCTACCATTTTCGGCAAGAAAAATGGTTCCCTAGAAAGTTAACTTCAGCTTGGATTTTCTCAAAGGAAGATTTTATTCCCTAACATTTTCTGGCAATTAAAATTTCACCTAGGGAATTCGAACAGATGAAATTCTTCTAGCTATTGAAAACATCACTTTAAACACACTTCAAACACCATAAGGTACTTAAAAATACCTTTCTACAGCTTTTGGCTGATTCGGCTCGTTGGGTGCCCCGGTAACACGCGGCAGTTATCCAAGAATATCTCAGAATTCCTTTGGGTCACAAGGCGAACATGTCAGACCACTGAGAGCAACTGAAATCAAATAGCGTTACCCAGGTCGGGCTAAGGAAGTGAGCGGGCAAATTTGAACAGATTGCAAGAAGTTGAATCGAAGTTTACTGCCAATGTGGACTTTTAGCTTGAAGAGGGTTTTTTGTCTTCAAAACTTCAAAACAAGGTTGCTTATATTTGGCGCTGTTCTAGAGCGTTTTTTGGTTTTGCAATAGAATAAACAGTCATATTCAAGGAAAATCGGGACTTTCAGTAGGTTTACGGGGTGATAAAATCTCAGAAACGCAGTATTTGGCAATATTAATCGCTCATTTCAAACATAGTCCGGGATTTGGAAAAGTTACAGGTTTTCAAAGCATCCGTCTTCACTGAGTGACCGAAAATTGCAGAGCCCGTCGTGAATGAGTTAAGCCGTTCAATGAATTTGCAATTCGTGTTTTATGTAGTCCTAGAACACTCGGCTGTGCGTCGTGTTTAAGCTTGATAAAACACTTCTGCTCATTTATTAAACATAACTTAGAATTAATGAAAGTAAAGAACATGCCGATTATTGATGTCCTTTCAGTATTGTCTAAACTATTTGCGCCAGGAAAACCCCCTACAAGTGCCAGCCATCTGCCTCCTTCAGTCTTCCTGAATAACTTCAGGTGGACCGCGGTAGGTACTTTCACATGAAGAAATTGCACGGAATTTCTCTGGCGTTTGTTGTCATATGTTGGTAGTTTAGCGTCGTTTATACTTCATACGTTTTATCAGAAATGTTGCGTCCTCACTAGTTATGGTGAAGGTTTCCGACGACCTTGAAGGGAGCTTTGTGCAACGGTTTAGTTTTAGTTTTTGTGCCCGTATTTTTTTTTTCGGTCTACCACGGCCGCGAAATAAGAGGCGGGGACGCCTTCGGTTCTAAAGAGAACGTAAACAAATCGAAAGCCTAGGAGAAATTGCTCGAAAAAAAGTCCAGCCACTTCTTTCGACACCTTCTGGGTGTGGGCCGTGTCGCCGTTGCATCTCGCTACAACTCATCTTTCTGCCAATCTTTACTTGTATTAAGGATTATTCACTGCTCTAAATGACTGACAAAATGTGTATGATCGTTCAAGAACTCACCTATTTAATCATTCATTTATTTGTTTTATTTTTATATCAATCTCTTTCCCCTAGGTTTTGGTAAAGGAAAAACATCTGTTAGTTGTGTTTATTAATACTCATATTAAGCTACTAACTGACTCGATTAATTTTCTCCTGCAGTCAACCAGAGTGCACTTTTAAAATCGTTGCTGAAGACAAACTGTGCAACTAAATTTGACAGAAATAAAAATTTACATAGCGTGTTAATTTCATGTTAAGCCTCGGCGATGTGCAATATTTTCTTCACTGTGCTTCTGACAGTTTGACGAATTTCTCGATATCGCCAGCAGTAAACTACAGGATTTAACGACGAATTCAGGAGAACTAAGAAAAATGTGGCGTACAAACTAACCCAAAACAAAGTTCGAGAGCCACCTGCTACTAAAAACACTGCACTGGCGCATAAATGCGGAAGATAACAAGAGACAAAAACTACATCGAAAATCAAAGTACTAAAGGTGGCCTTCCTTTCTTGGAGGAGCTCCAAAGCCTGTGCATTTGGTTGCAGGCATTGCATTTCCATTTCACTCTTATGATATCTCACAACTCTATAAATGTGAATGTATGCGACTGTAGTCAGGAGAAAACCAAAAACTCCAATAAAAACAGTTACTACATCTCTGAGCTGATGAACAGTAACGAATACGGAAGCAGCGACTCCACTTGTGAGCCATACTGATACTATAGCTGCTATGACGCGTTTTGAAGTTACTAGTTCTTTGTATCGTAAGGGAAGAGATATGGCAAGAAGTCTATCGACAGCAATGGCGGTCACAGTGAGAAAGGATGCACAAGCGAAAAGAATTGATGAAAAATAACAAACAGTTAGAAACGTTCGACACAGTAAGTTATAGTTTCATTTACCGCCATCCTCAACATTGCTGCATATATTAATTAGGCAAACAATCCAACGGCGAGATCAGAGAAAGAAAGACTCAGGAACAGCTTCTTCACATTAGCGGGTATCGATGAGGCTTTCCACAGGGCACGGATAACAAGAGCATTTCCAAGCGCTGCCTCGGGAGAAAAGATGAAATGTAACACGGACAACGACAGCACGATGGTTTTATCAAATTCAACAACACGTTCAATTCCATTCAACTGGTAAGTGCAGGCCTGGTCGGCCATTTTCACTCACCCTGAAGGATTTAGATCGATCTTTGTTTGAATGAAATGCGTCAAACGGTGTCCTAGGGATGAAAATGCTTCACCAACTTGTTTGTAGTACCAAGGAACGACTTCGTTAGTTCACCGAACGAAAAGGAAATTAATTGACCGAACTTAAAGAACGTTTGTCAACCTAAGTGTCTAGTAGTCTTTATTGAACGCAATCTCTGATTGGTTTAAAGCCATGTTTCCTCATCTCTATGGAAATACTAAAAATGGAAAAAGACCAGGTGTCATTTCATGACGAAAATAACCAAACATTTAATGCAAACCTCTCTGCGCTGAATGGGCATTCGTAGAAGAATAAGAAAATTGCTGGAATCGCTGCAGCTCACCGTTCGTGTTTACACGACAGTATCTCGCTGATGTGTCACAGTTGTCAGCAACCGAAAGTTGGCTTATACTACACTGTGTTGAACCGTTAGCCTTCTTTGGGGGCTCATTATTAAATCGTAGGCTCAGTCAATCTCCCAACCTGATTCTCGTGTTTTAGGACCACAAGAAAACATCGTCCAACGTTTATTCATTACAAGTAATGGTGGTACGAATTTTGCATGAGAAAAATCGATCACTCACTCCTTTCTGGCGTCATCTCACAACAAATTCCCCTATCAAAACTGACTCCTGTCACTAATTGTCATGACCATTCCATTTCGGTGCTAAAAGGAAACACTACCCGCGGAGAGCGAGGCATCTGCTCACGCAGTGTTTGTGTGGGTAGCGTGGAACAGACTCACGTTACACTCGAGCGTCTAGAAGCAATAACTCAACATCTCGGGAACGCATTATTGACTTATAGACCAAAGGATACAAACGGAATTACTCTTTGCTGTCCAGACAAGTTCAGTACTTTTACTAATTTTAAAGAAATCATCCGATAACCTGTTGCCTGTAACTTTCCGTTCTCTACAGTTCAGGTGAACGGAAAAACGTATTGTCTCATTCTAGCTACACTTTGTCCTTCAGCAATAGGCAGTATGTTTCAAATTATCTTCGTCTTCCCATTCATCCAAAAACCTTTGGGAAAGCTATTTAAATGTGTTCTTCAAGGGTATTACTTTTCCCAACATTAACTACAATTATTCTGCTCAGCTGCTGAGTGTAATTAACGCTTTAGTTTCTGCATCGATTGTATACATCAACGAATAAGGAAGATTCGCCCGCTTCCATATCTTCCATAATACACTCTGTTCACTCCCCCTCCTCCCCCATTGTTTTTATTTGTCTTTCCTTGTCTTTCCATTTATCATTTTGTAATTAATTCAAACCGGAAAAGATTGGGCTGGAGAGTGTCGTGATGGCGAATGTGGGATTGTTTGAGAGGTCGCTCAGACAAAAGAAAAAAACAGGCCGCGGGAGATTTCAGTGCTCTTTTGACATTCTGTCATATGTTTGCTTGCGTTAATTGCCACTGCTAATAGACCTTTTTAGCTTGTAGATTTTGTTTTCCCAATATAGACCATGTGATCTTCCCAAGAGGATTTGCCTTTTGTCTTTTCATAAATTCTGCGTACATATGCACGTGAATAAGGCGAAATTTCAAGGAAGGAGTTCACTAGGGTAACATCACATGACCTACATTGGGAAAACAAAACATACAAGCTAAAAAGGTCTATTACAATTTGCGAGGAACAGAAATCCCAACAAGGCTTCTTTATGCCATCCTTCGTTTCAGTGTTAAGGGCTCTATGACTTTTTCTCCTTCCTTGTCTTTCTATTTATCCATTTGCAAGTAGTTCAAACTGGAAGAGACTGGGATCGAGAGTGGCGCGGGGACGATTGTGGGATTATTTGAGAGGTCGCTAAGCTTAAAAACAAAAAACAAAAAAAAAAAAACAAACAAAGAAACAGTAATAGAGTTTGCTGTTCTGGTTTTCTGTCATATGTTTGTTTCACGTTATCTGCCACTGGTACTTAAAACTTCCATGGAACTGAAAGCCCAACAAGGCTTCTTTATACCATATCTTGAAGTTTCATTGTTACGGAAAACTCTTCTCATTGTCCTTGTCGCAATTTGACAAAATTTCTGGATATCGCCAGCAATAAACCAGTTTATTATATAAAGGGGATTAGTTTCTAAAGAAACTGTGGCGCTGCGTCGGTGGGGGAGTGAAACACGAAAATTTGGTCTATCAACGGAGTTGATAATGTAAATTGACCACCGTACAGGGATTCGATTAGCTGACGTTTCGAGCGTTAGCCCCTCGTCGGAGCGAATCGAGGAATTGTGGGTTGTGTATGGTTTATATACAGAAAATGGAGCTACGCTATTGGTGGTAACATGGTAACGTGAAAAAGTGGAATAAATTAATTGAATGAAAAAAGAAATAAATTAATTGAATGAAAAGCAAATTGGCACTCTTAATCCAAACGGTATCAACGAGCGCTTTTCATTCAATTAATTTATTCCTGTTTTTCACGTTACCATGTTACCACCAATAGCGTAGCTCCATTTTCTGTATATAATCCCGCTCGGGATAGTCCGTTCGTTGCGCGTTTTACTGTCTTTTAATAGCGTCCTTTGAGTTATATAATATATTCTTTATTGACCAAGTTTGTTCGGTCAAGATGGCGGAATATTGGCCTCGTTCATTTTTAGCGTGTTTATAGACCTCGACTTTGTCTCGGTCCATAAAGATGCAAAAAAAGAACTTGGCCAATATCCCGCCATCCTGACGTCACGCTTGGCCAATAACCCATACGGATTTAGCGATGAATTGACAAAAGGGAAAAAATATTGCGACATGATACGCCACACAAAATGAAAGTTGAGAGCTATCTATCATCAGATATCCATTATTATTTTTGAGCAAAGAAGGGGAAGATAACGTAAAAATCATCGACACTCCATTGTCAGATTGAAAACCACTGACAACAACTGCAAATTTTCCTTCTCTTAGAACTGCACCAGCACCTGTTTTCCCGCACTTGGAACATCGCACGCGGTTTTCGTTTGAGATACGTTTGGCTCAAAACACTTTTCATTGCTAACTCTCGTCCCAGTGCATTTCAGCTGTAACTTAATGTACACTTCGGGCGTATCGGACAATTTTGTTTTCGTCCAAATTCCTTTTCGGCTTATGCGGTCATTTTTTTTTTTAAGAAGTCACTTTCATTCTGTCATCCAAACAATAGCAAACAGTTGGTTGCTAACCTTCAACGCCACAATGAAGTGTAAGCGTAAAGTACCTGTGAAAAGCACTATTTCTATTGACTGTCAGTTCACTGGTCTGACTGAATGGTCAAATACATTTTCGTTTTACGAAAGTTGACAACAAATCGCTTGATTTGCAAATCCACGTATCCGTGTCTCCACAAACTGGAGCCTCCACATTTATTTCAACTTCTAGAGCATGATTAGAGCTATAAAACAGCTACATCACAACACGAGAAATGTTAACAACTTTAATATTCAAAGGCTATGAATCCATTTCGATTATAAAGATTGTACGAAAGTTACCCATTGCAATACGTTATTTCAGTTGCATTTCTTAGTGACTAATTTCCATATACATTCCGGCGATAATAAATATTTGTTTTGTCAGGAGCTTATTCAGTTACGGCGTAAAAAGAACCGCAAAATGTTGAAGAGATTAAACAACAAAATATAGTGGTTTTGAAACAGCTTTCCCGGATGTTCGGGGAAGGTTTTTTTTGCAGAAGAATTGTACGTGCACTGTGTACCAGGATGGGAACCCAGCATTGACGGGAAACTTGTGCTCAAAATAAGCTAACTTACAACACACTGCTCCAAACACACAAAGGACTCTCCGTGTAATGGTCTCTTGGACTGCTAAATTGTACACGAAAGTGAAAACCTCTATTTTGTTTCTGTGTTAAACGTCAGTGCTTAGTGAACTGAATATGGCAGTGCATTCAAAAGTGTTGGATCTAAACGTTTTCTTGGTTTCAGATAAGGTTATCTGCACGAGGTTAATTTCTCAGCCGTTCTATACGTGAAACAAGGACACATGAAAGACGACTTAAGGATAGCCCACGAGGACATACGATTTTCTGATTTACGTGTGACCTTCTTGGTTCCAATACATCAGCCATGTCGGCAACACCCTCCTCTTGCTAAGTTGAATCGGATTCTTCGCCGCTGGCAAGTCGACCAAACCTTCGGTCGGGCTCTCGTTGAGCTGAGAGAAATGAAAATCTTAAGTAAGACTTGTGCTAGTTTAGCGACAGAATTCCAAACCATCAAGAGCCCGGGTGTACAAAAGCGCTTTTCTTTTACGAAGCAAGAAATGTTGATTCCAATTGATGTCGCCATATAGCATAGCATACAAACGCTCCGACCCCCATCCCCTTCACACCCATTGGATTCCAGTCCATCGCAGGGTTACTATCAAGATTTGTCGTCGATACGCAGTACCACACCTGGATAAAAGGATCATGTGGAGTAGGGTTTATTGTTGAATGAAACAACAATGAAATGGTCAGTGTAGCTTCGAACCAAAGGCGCTCTCACCCTTCAACCGAAAATCCAACGCGCTAATTATATTTTTCCAAGGCATGGCTGAGTGGACTCACCTTGTCTTGGGTCCCAGTCCCTCTTGCTGCCGCTCTCAAGTTGAGCCCGGCCCCAAGGCCGACTTCCACTCAATCCAGGGGACCCTACTCGGTCGTAAATCACTTCAGTCTAAATTAAAGACAGTAGAAATTAAAATGCTAACTTGAGCTGGCTCTTTTTGCTTAGCAAATGATTCAAAATCTTAGGCACATTAGGTCCAAGGATAAGAAACTTCAAGGTATATGTAACGAAATAACGTGAGCACTTTACACACATTTTAGTCTTTAAACACTGCGCGTCATGGAGTTCAAAGTCCTGAGTCTGTGAAGTGTGAATGAAATAATCAAGTGTGATCATTCAAAAGAAAGCTACTGAGCAGTATTTTCTTATCGTACCGATCATTATGTCGTACACCGTGCTTCTAACTTTTAAGGCGTATGGACTAAATTCTACCGTATTAACCATTCAAATGAAGGCCACTGAACATCACTTCCCCGTGGTGTTGCTTAATATGCTGTGCAATGCGACAATAACTTCAGTCGGCTGAGAAATACCCATACGTGTGACAGCTCAAATTAAAACCTGTGAAATGTTGTCTGGTTTGGTCCTTTTTTCAATGAATCTTTTAAAAGAACATTTGGGAATTTTGTCCAGTTTCTACGAGCGAACGAGATTCTAGCCACTTTTATATTCATTCTATGCTAGCTAGAAAGTTGTTACCACATTATGTTGACAAGAGTTTTTACGGCATTTAGTGAACTTACAACATTTTTATCAAGTGCATGCCCCCTCAATAGTCTTTTAATTCGTACTTGGCGTCACAAGGAAAGCACACTTATCAAACGCAAAGGTTTGTAGACGCAAAATTGTAAGAAAGGAAACTGCAATTCGATCGTTTGGGTTGAAACGAAACGCAGTGAATATAAGCCTCGGTATAACGTTCTGATTCCAGGCGGACCACTTTTGAAATTCCCCGGAAACGACAGAGTAAAATAGTTTAAATGAGCAAGACACCGCAACATTACATCGTTATCGGACGAGTATCCGTCGAACATCGAAGTTTTTTGTGGTCGTCTTGAGTATACCAGATCACTACGGCTGGAGGCCGGAGGCCGTTGGAGACCTGGAGATATCGCATTGGTCATCGGCGAAAGAGCCGCCCCTTGAAAGGGAAGAAGTGTCTGAAACTGTGGTTGTTTATATTCGTATTTTTCGTGATTGCGGGTGATTCTCAAATACAATTGTAATTAGGTGCGAATCAATTAGTAGAGAGATAAAAAGAGTTGTATTTTTTGAGCGACCAAGGAAAAAAACTATGACAGTAACCGAACATTCCTGCCCGAGGCGTGTTGACACATGTTTGCTAGAGATAAGAGAAATCCTAGACGCTAGTTTTTTAGGGAACACCAAAAGGTTGTAGCCGACGTATTGAAATAAAAACAAGAGAATTCATCGAAACCGCCGTACCATTTCCAAAGCTTCACGGTAAAAAGTCTCAAGGAAACCAAACGAGGTACAATTAGGAAATCAAACCACTTTGTGATAACAAATGATGTACCAAGGATAGCTACTATAAATGGTCTTGCTTGGCGTAAGTCATACAGTCTGTTGACATCTTGATTACATTATCTGGGCCCTGAACCCAAGAGTCCACACTCGATTCCTGTATGGTGCCTTTTTTCTTTATACCAAACTCGTAACTTGATGAACGCACCTTTTTCATTTAGTACGGTA
>JAEMWC010000300.1:145000-207500 GCA_016490735.1 Pachyseris speciosa
TCACATAAACAAAGCTCCATACGCATGGTCATCTGGTCATCTCGCAACAACGCACTTTTCAGCCAATCTTTTTTTCACGATTATTTACTGAACTAAAATATCAACAAAATGCGTTTGGTCGTTCAAGAACTAGGTTCAGATGGAGGAAAAGCATGCTCTCTTGGTTGTGTTTTATTAACACTGCCACTGGACTAATATTAAGCTACTGAATCCATTAACTCTCTCCTCCAGTCAACTAAAGTTCGCTTTTAAAATCGTCGCTGAAGACAAACTGAATAACTACATGAGGTGACAAGCTTTAAGAAAATGAAATAATTGCTTAGCGTGTTAATTTCATGTTAAGCCTCGGCGATGCGCAATATTTTCTTCACTGTGCTTTTAACAATTTCACGAACTTCTCGATATCGCCAGCAGTAAACTATAGGATTTAACGACGAATTCAGGAGAACGATGAAAAATGTGATGTGAAAACTTACTACAAATGAAATTCGAGAGGCATCTGCTATTAACAACACTAAAGAGCATAAATTTGGAAAATAACAAGCGAGGAAAACTATATAGAAATACAAAGTACTAAATGCGGACTTCCTTTCTTTGAGGAGCTCCATTGCCTCTGCATTTGGTGGCTGGCACTGGTTTTGCATTTCATTCCGTTGATATCTCACTACTCTGTAAATGTGAATGTACGCCACCGTTGTCAGAAAAAAACCAACAACTTCAATAAAAACAGTAACCACAGAAGTGAGCTTATGAGGAGAAACGACTACGGAAGCAGCGACTCCACTTGTGACCCACACTGATACTATGGCTGCTATGACGCGTTTTGAAGTAACTACTTCTCTGTACCGTAGGTGAAGAGATATGGCAAGAAGTCTATCGACAGCAATGGCGGTTACAGTTAGAAAGGATGCACAAGCGAGAAGAAATGAGCAGAAAAAATGAACAGTTAGAAAAGCTGGACAGAGTAAGTTAAAGTTTTCATTCACTGCCATCCTAAGCACCACTGCGAACATTAACTGGGCAAACAATCCCACGGCAAGGTCAGAGATAGCAAGACTCAGGAACTGCTTCTTCACATTAGCGGGTATCGATGAGGCTTTCCACAAGGCGCGGATAACAAGTGCATTTCCAAGCGCTGCAACGGGAGAAAAGATGAAGTGCAACACGCACAACGAGAGCAGGGTCTTTTTAGAATATTCAGCAAGAAGTTCTAATCCCTTCAGCCAGTAAGTGCAGAGTTGGTCAGCCATTTTTACGGAAAGATTCCGATTGAGTTGACTTTGGCAAAAAAAGCTTTATCGGCTGTTTGCAGGACTAATGACCGCCATCTGGTAGCTCACCCCCAAAAAAGACAAAATAAAATAAACCACGCACAAAATAAACCACGTTCTGCCAACTGATTGAAAGCTTTGTTTCGACATCTCCATGGAAACAAACTATATTTAACAAGTCGAAAGGCCATTTGATGAACAAATTAAACCAATTAATAATAATAGCAAACATCTGTGCACGTGAGCTTTTTCTTTTCTGAGCTGAATGGGCATTCGTAGAAGCCTAAGAAAACTTTCAAGTGTTGGAAGCGATTGCTCAACGTCCGTGTTTAACATCTCGTCGATGTCATGACAGTTGTTAGCAAAGTATCATAAAGCGAGGAAGCTGCACTGCAGAGGCCCGTTAGCCACGCTTGCATGTCATTACTTAATTGCGGGCTCAACTAAAATAAGAGCCATTCTCCAAAACCGATTCTTCAGTTTCTATGGTTACCCAGAAACAGGGAAAATTCTGTATAATTCTTATTCATAGACGGCGAGTAGTCTCTAATTTTGGCGATGGATTGTGAGGCTGGAAAAATACACGCGAGGGGAGCACCGAAAATTATGATTTCCCCTCGCGTGGCGTCTCCTCACGATTTCGCGTGCGCGTGTATATGTTCTCCCGCCCCACAATCAGTCGTCGAAATTAGAGACTACTCGCAGTCTACTTATTCATTACAAGTACAGGTGAAACGAATTATTCAACATTGCAATTATTAATTTACTCCTTCTTGACGTCTCTTCATAACAACTTTTCCTTAAAAACTGACTCCGGCCGATATTGTCATGACTTTTCCGTTAATCGGTTCTAAAAGGCACCAATCCCGTGGAAAGCGAGGCAGCTACTCAAGGAATCACTAATGTGGGAAGCGTGGAAGAGCTCGCGATACGTTCGAACGTCTACTATAAATTTGTCAAGACCTCAGGCGCGTATTACTGGCCTACAGCAATGAAAAGGTGGGGATGGAGGGCATGAATACATTTTTCCTGTAACAGGTATACGAATATGCCTTAATTAAACAAACACTTACACCGGGTCAGCTTCCCTCAGTTTAGACAAAGTAGAATTTGAAAATAATCCGAAGCTACCAAACGACATATTAAAATCACGAATCTTTTCGTCGCGACTCGATAGCAAGCGAATTAAGTAGACAGGAAGTTTTACTTGTTTTTATCAAAAGAAATCGGCAATATGATTTGAAACCTACTGTCGCCTTACTCTACCCCTGTCAAAAGGACAAGACACAATCATTTACTCAGTATCGTCAAAAAAGCCTTTTTCGCTTTCACTGTGTAAACGTTCCTTCATAAGAACAATAGCGAACGTTAAGGAAGTTTAAGAGTTGTCTTACTCTCCCACAAACGAATTAATCAAATGGTACCGCGAGTTGCTTATCCCCATGGAATTCCAAACATTTCCGAAAAGAGAAAACCGTGAATGAAAACTACAATCTTGGACAAAACTGTCGAGAAAAATACGTTCTGCGCAATTTAAATGCAGAATCCAAACAGTAAATAACGACTTTGCGGGACCCCCTTCCCCAAAATCAATGTTATTTTCGTCTTGAGAATTGCGTTCAGTGCAATGGCAGGTTACCGCACATCAACACTGTAGAGGGGAGGAGGCAGAGAAAACCTTTTTAAGTACTTTGTTGCCGACATCTAATTCAATCGGTTTTTTTTTAGTTTTGTCCAAGATTGCAGCGAGGTACAGTGTGAAAATGGATTATAAGATCGGTTTGAAGTATAAAAGAGGCAGCTGTTCGTTCCGCGATGCATTCCTTTTTAGACGTAAGAGTTTACTTTTGGAATGCAGGCTACACTCAAATAAAAGGTGTTCTCTTAAAATGGTTTGAGTGTTTTGGAAAATGATGCCCTTTTTCATAACCATTGCGAATACGGGTGAACGCAAATGACGTAAATTATGCGCAAAATTAATTAAACATGATACTAACTATGCAAAGATAAAAACTAATCGACGCTTACTTGTTGATTTTATTTAAAAAGAGGGTGAGAGGCAGGGTGACCGAAGTCCCGTTCTAGCTCGGCCACGCTTGTAAATAGCCAACTGGTTTGTTTTCCGTCAGTTGGGATTTTGTTATGTTTATTAGAATTATTTCTTTCACGTATTTGCTGGGCCCCACTAGCCTTTGTGCGCTATAAATACTGTCGAGGATAAATAACGGTCATTTTTTATCAATTTTTTTTTCTAAAACAAGTCTCTAAGATCATTTTCACGATCGTTTGCGACAGCTAGCAACAGAACCCGGGGAACGTCATTTGAGGACGTGAGAGCGCGCGCAAAGGACTAAAAACGACTTCCGGTGCTCAATTTGCCTTAATTAGTAGTTCAAGCAACAACCCGCCAGGCCTAAAAAAGCGGGGCATCTGCTAACGCAGCCGTTGATGTGGCCTTACCATCAGCTGAAGGATTCACGCTCTGCACAAGTGTTCACAAGCAGATTTTTTAGACGCCAAGCCAGTATTACTGTCTTACAGAACTAGACACCGCCTTGTAGTTGGTAAATAGAAACAATTACCCCTCATCTCGAGGAAGCAGTGTAATTTAGACAAAACTTCATAAGGACACCAGGGGAAGATCGAGCTTCTTCCGAATGGTTTAGTCTTTGTCATTTTACGCAGTCATTTACATATCTCATGTATTTGTCCTCGGAAAGAAGTACTTGCTTCAGTCGCAGCAGAATCAGTAGCGTGTGTGATTTCTTAAAATATCCGAGGCTGCCGAAAAATAAACTTCAAAAGGCATCTGCTCGGCTCCAGATCGATAATCAGGTAATGGGTAATGTCATCATCGACCTATAGTAACATCCAATACTAATTTTTAAAGACGCCAAACTGCCATCAAATTTAACGCCGACGTTCACGAATATCGACTTAAATCGACCACCATTTATCGCTTACAAGGAACTTTGAAACTGTAGGCTCCGGCGTGGATGCATCAACTGACAAAAACGCGATAGACGTGACCTTGAGCATCAAGGCGAGAGTGAAAACGAATTATGACAAACAGCAGGAGCTCGTTAACCAGGAGTGCCCAACTCCTTTGCTCAGCTTGTCACAGACAGGGTTATTTTTACACTGGTTTTACGTTACTTTTGCGCGCTAAATGAAAGTTCCGGGACTCATAATTCCGTATCAGTAATACAATACACGGAAAATTCTTGATTTTCATCAGCAATGGTAAATACGTTTGCTTGCATAAACAAGATTCGGACACAAGTTCAGTTAAACTGAAGCCCCTGGTGCAGATAGTCGGGATGGGACGAAGAATTAGTGTAAACTTTCGATATTCCCGAATTTGCCCGGAAATTCTTCGTCCCATCCCGACAATCTGCCCCTAGGTCTCCGAGGATGGACCCTCCTACTCCCCTCCCCCCTTTCCCATCCAAATTGAGCCAAAATTGCTCCTGTTCACATGCAAACAGTGACCTTAACGGGGCACTGTCACGCAATTTGGATAAAGACAAAGATGTGTTTGGAACAGTAAAATGTTTCGAAGATTTTGTAATTTTCCTGCAAAATACTTTTACGTGCACTGAAACTGTTTGCGGGTGTCTATGGTCACCGACGACAAAGAGGAAATGGATTACAACTTTAAAAAAGGTGGGTTAACAATTTTCAAGTTTTTTCATTGTGTCTTGGAAAAATCACTGTAAAATAATACTAATAATTGTGAAAACTTGTGAATAACTTGTGAAAACTTAACTTGTGAAAGCTGTAATGGCTAGTCTGACAACTGTTGTTTCGTCGCTGCCAAGCGACTCTTCAGAGACCTTCCTGATGTCTGGCAAACTCGTTGAGCATCTCGCTCAAAGTCCCGTTCGCAATCAGTTCAGCAGAAGCAATCTCGCCTTATATCGCATAGGGATTCCCGACCGGTAAATATTCACGAGAGCATACTAGTTTCCTTTCTTCCAAGAAATGATTTGAAATCAAACTTTTCGTGTTACTTTGCCTATTCATGTAATAACAAACGTATAACAGGAATTTTCCTGACAGTGCCACTTTAACGGATTCCCTTTCTTACCTTCACTCGCTGAATACATGCTGCCAACTGGAACACAATAACCATAAAAGACACTAACTTCAATAACCAAATTCACCTTACTATCTTTCTACACTAAACCTAACAACCTTTTGGGAGAAGTTTGTTGATACGTCTAGAGTCGGTGATGGGCCACTGTCGCCAAATTGTGTGCTATTGCGACTTCCTGTATTCATGAAATGGGGAACAGCTGGCATTCAAATTTCCCACTTATAAGGGGAGCAAAGTGCATACAATTTTTGACAGGGTGTTTTAGTTCCGGTTTTGATCGAATTTTCATTGGATCAGATGCTCTACTAGGTCACAACTTACGCCATGGCCGTACTTATTGATAAGCTTCACAATAATCTCTGTGTTATTACACAGGGCCTTTACAACAGAAGGAAATAACACGCTTTTGGAAGTTTTCACAACCCCATTCGTCACAGAAAAAACAATATCTTGTGCGAAAGACTCTTTCAGCCTTTTTGTTCTTTCTGTACTACTGCCCTCACTGTCGAGTGATTTCCCAGAAATAAGCACAGTCAAAAAGACGTCGAGTAGATGTGGAATGTAGTCACTGGTTCTACTTGGTTTCAATCGTCTTCTTTAGGCGGCCAAGACATCTGCGGGTTAAAATCTTTTATTTCATTGCTAATTGTGCAATCTTTATCACATTCTTTTCGTCATCACTCCTGAGACCTTTAAGCGACTTCAGCTCGGCTTTGACCTCAAAGAAATCCAGGACGGCTTTATCTATCGACAATGTGTTTGGATACATTAACACATTGTCATACTGGCAAGTAATAAAATTAATTTCTGGAAACATGTTTGAAAGTTTTCGCATGAGGTTCTTTTTGTGTGATTCTGATACAGTTGCTCCTAGTTCACTAGCTTTGTTCAGAAACAGTTCTTTGACAACTTTATATTCGATTATTTTAGGGTAGGCTATCAACTCTTTGCACAAATCGTACATAGATTCATAAACAGGTTTTAATTGGCAATCTGTTTCATTCGCCCTTTCACCTTCGTTTGTATTGGAATAAATTATTCTCACGAAACTTTTGTAGCGGGAAGCGTGGTACTTCGCTTCGCTAGAAATGAGATCTTAAGCACATATTCCAATCACATCCCGAGCCACCTCACTCATAGCAGTGTTTTGTTGTACATGAAGAGAAGCACATGTTCTTACCGTATCATCGGCGCGAAATTCCTGCACAGTGTGCAGCTTCTCTCTGGTCTTTGCGTTTGGCTTGTACTTTGACTTTTTACAAAACAAACATTGATCTGGCAGAATCGCTGCATGAGCTTGGCTGATATCCGGCTCTGGAGCTTCTTCTAGGCACACTTCCAGTTGCCGCATCATACATTGGTTTGTTAGCGACTTGCAAATCTCTCTTGTTGGTGAACTCAAGTCTGCAGTTGCGATGATATTTGATGGGATTTTCGGGGAATTCGCTTTCAGTCGATCACGGCAGCGCGATATAAGGTTGTCCATGAAGAAATATCTCTGCACTGGGTTAGCTTTGAATCCGAACAACCGCATTGTGCAGAGGAAACACATTCGCGCTGGGGTGAAAACCTGTTGAATGTTTGTGCGACCAGGTGTTTAGGAAGAAATAGGCAGTTGTTTTTGAGGGGCTTTATTCAACACACTGGCAATGTATACATATATTTATCTACTTGCTCTCTTTTCGAAAATAATTTTGAAAAACCCACTATTTCTTTTTCAATGATTATAATTGCAAACTGGTCATGTAGTAATGATATTGTGACCAATAATCAGCCATTGCGTCGTCGCAAATGACGTCACGTATTTATATTTTAAGCACTAGAATAAACGGAAATCATGTTTGTAGTTCCAATATGATCTAAATTTGAGCTTGAAACGCATTTCGTTCGCTTTAAAAGAATACAAGCAATTTTGAAGCCTTCCTCAAAAATCCAAGATGGTGGCCTAAAGGAAGATATGAGGAACAACTGTAAAATTCGATTTACAAAGTGAAAGCTACCGTTCTATCCTTGCTATCATACATTTTTATGATGCTTAATAGTCAAGGATTAAGATTACACATGTTTCGGCTGTTCCCCTTAAGTGAGCCATAAACCTGAATTTTAGGGTCTCAGCTGATGGACTATATGACGTGTTGATGATGCAAGTTAACATTTTCAAACTTGTCTCCTAAACCTCGATAAAATACTGGATAACCGATACGTTCACACAAACAAAGCTCCATAGACAATCACATGGAAGTGTAGTTTCAATGACAATTTGCTGGCGTTTGTTGCCATATGCTGGTAGTTTGGCGTCCTTTACTCTTCGTTTTCTATCAGACATGTTGCGTAGATAACCATTTTCCTTGCCTTCCTTTCATATTTTTGGTGCAACTTTGTGCAACTTTTTATTTTTTCTCCCACATTTTTCGGTCTACCTTGGCCGCGGAATACGAATGTGGGGGCGCCGTAAGTCCCAAACAGAAAGTAAACAACTGAAGAGCCAAGGAGAAAATGATAGCGCAAAAGTCCAGCTATTTCTTTCGACACCATCTGGTCATCTCGCTACATAACAACACACTTTTAAGCCGATTTTTTTTTCAGGATTATTTACTAAACTAAAATATCAACAAAGTGCGTTTGGTCGTTCAAGAACTAGGTTCAGATGGAAGAAAAGCATGTTGTGTTGGTTGTGTTTTATTAACACTGCCACTGAACTAATATTAAGCTACTGACTCCATTAACTCTCTCCTCCAGTCAACGAAAGTTCGCTTTTAAAATCGTTGATGAAGACAAACTGAATAACTACATGATGTCACAAGTTTTACGGAAACGACAAAATTTACATAGCGTGTTAATTTCATGTTAAGCCTCGGCGGTGCGCAATATTTTCTTCATTGTGCTTTTCACAATTTGACGAATTTCTCGATATCGCCAGCAGTAAACTACAGGATTTAACGACGAATTCAGGGGCATGTACTAAAACCCGAAACAACGAAACGAAACGACCGAAACGAAACCACCGAAACAAGCGAAACGAACGAAACAAATAAAAATAAATAAATAAAAAAGTTAAAAAACAAAACAGCCTTGATCTCTGGCACGTTACTATGGCAGCCTGATCTCGTACCCAGATCCTGCTCTTTAGCCACATGTGTAACATCATGACATTTTGAAAGATGGATGAGCACAAGGGTGTGGACGACATCGAGAAAAAGGTGGGTATTTTTCACGTTTTGAATGGTATTCTAGCTAAAACAAGAAATCTAATATTTCAAAAAGAAAAAAGGTTTCCCGGTCATATTGTTCATTCTTAGGCGGTGGCGAATCGAATGGTCCTTTCAAGAAAGACTTTGCAGCATTCTTCGTGCGAACCGAGACTTTCTAGAGAAAAACGAGAGCGACTTAACAGGCTTTTATCATTTTAACGTCAGGCCTTCGTGACTCCTGAAGTTCTCAAAGTAATTTCTCAGGCGCTTAATAGCTCTTCATGGATATTCTTGCGATTGTGTTTCCGTGCATCCTGTGTTCGGCGTTGTGGGTGGTCTAGAGGTCTAGAGTGTTTTCGAGTGTTTGCTCGCCGTCTGTTTGACTTCTTATGCGTCGTTTGTATCATGCAGTTGTTCTCGGGTCGGCGGTTTTCCTTGAGAAAAGGGGCCCTCCACACTAGCGGATAAATTAAGGGCTGACTGGAATGAAATCAGGGGTGTAATTTTGTAGGAACAACTTTTGTGAAATCTACTTGTGTTGCAGTATCCGCATTCAAACTATTTTTAACTCTGTAAATCTGTCAAACATGTCAGCACGTTTCTCATTATTGAATTTCGTCTTCGTGGTATGATGGAAAACTTTAAGTAGTGCAACTTTTTATATCTTTGTTGCAATAAATTTTCGTCATATTGGTACAGGAATTAATAATGTGGTGCATTTTAAGAATTCAAATTCGCCTAAATCAAGTTGTCTGGCTGGAGAGGCGTTTCGCAGCATCTGACTGATTGACAGGAAAACCAGATTTGTGGGTTTGTCCTCGTTTTACTCGGGACAAATGTTGTTGGCTGCGCGTTTGAGGATCTGTTCAATTCGTTGTATAGCGTCGGTAAGGCCAAAAATATGTCAAGAAAGATAGGTTTGTAATTCCGAGACAGCTATCTAGGAGTTTCATTCATAGTTTTCTATACAAAAAATATATTTGCAGAGCAACATGTCTTATATATTCATAAGCTTGCCTGTATAGAGTAAGTCTACGCGCTTCGTTTTGCTTCTGAACTGACACATGATTCCTTAACCTAACAGATCTGCGAAACTAAGAATTTATTGGAACAACTAGACGGGAAGAGAAAAAGGTTTGTATACTTTTATATGATATCATGAACTGTAATATTACTTCAACAATTTTTACCATTTTCCTCAGGGTTGTTTCCCGGAAAAATCTTGTCAACTGTCAATTTCAGTGCATTAACTGACAAAAAAAATTACGGTTTTTGTGAAGGGTCGAGCCCATTATTTTTTTGAGGGGGGATGGGTAATTTCCGAACAAAATTCCTCCATAGCAAAAACTGCTAAAATAATTCGTGCAGGGAGAGCCATGGGAAAACAATTGAGCAAGTGCTTTCTTCTATCCATGTCCTGTGTTTTACTTTTAAAAATCATGCACAACTTAAATGCCACAGAAAATTGTCCACACCCCCTCCCCCTCCAAAAACTTATGATCCATCCCTTATCAGAATGTTTCCTGGAACCGCGCAGACGGAGAGGCGGGTAGGGTTAAGCCCCTCTTTTTTTGCCGAAAAAAGAAAACTACTGAGTAAAATATAAATTCAGGGAGCAAAAATTTTCCTCCAAATTTCATCAGTCCTTGACAGAAAAAGTTACAATTCCCATTGGGAAAGTAGACCCGCATCCATACATGGAGAATAGCATGTGAATGTGTAAGCTGTAACATTTATTAAAGGACTTTTCAGTTCTAACTATGCGCTACTACAGTTTTACACAAAGTTAATAGCCGTTGAGTTAACTGCAGTTCAGGCAAAATTATTGCATCTGTGGTTTATTAAGGAGATATCTTTCACTAGTGCTACAGTGGAGGAGATTTGATTGTTTTGATAGTGAATTGAAAGATCGGATAACAAATGTAGTTTGTATTACTTACAGAGCCTTGTATAGAGCCATCATGTTGGAGTTGCTCTGAGGTACACCACTATGGCGGCCGTAAAGTAATGTAAACTTACTTTCGCTATTTAGAACATTGATTGTGTCCACTGAACGTACTATGACGTCTTAAATGGCTAAAAATGACGAAATAATTTATTTTCCACAAACGCGGACGAAGCTTTATGTCACGCACCGCCAAAAGTGCGCTGGTTTCCAAACGAAGGATGCCATTGAGCTGGAAAGTTGTAAACAGCTATAAATACCTCTTATGCCTGATGAAGACAAAAACTTTGGTGCTCTTTAGTTTTGGATTTGAGAATTTGATGACGTCAAGTGAAAAAGTTCTATTGAAATCAAAACTTCCCATGTCCCCGGACTTCCCTAGATGGCTCACGCTATCCCTAACGTGTTCGCCTTTAAAAAGCCCCGCCCTTACTTAAAAGCTTCACTACTGCGTGAGCCCTGTTTCTCTTATACTCTTGAACTCACCCATAATTTATTTAGGAAGTATTTACGGGTTACGGAATATTTATTTTGCAGTGCACAAGTTATTGCTAGAAAGGTTCCTAAGCTTGAAAATTCAAACCAAGGCGGAACACCAGGCGTAAGTATTTTACTTTTATTTTCCAGTTGAGAAGGTTAAATTAAGGACGTTTGCGGCCAAAATCTGTAGATGAACCAATTTCTTTTAAACTTTGATTGCAATTAGAAAACAACTGATGATGGGCTTTGCCGTAATTTTAAAGATTGCTCTTCTACACATTATACCTCGGCAGGGGAGTAAATCAGAGCCAGTGTACGTGGACAGCAGCTCAGATAATGATAACCTTGATAACTCTGAAGATCTCGGTAGTCTCAATGAATTCGATGACTCGGACACAGCGACTGGTATTAGACTACATGGAAGAGTAAACGAAGGTAAAGTTGATAAAGTCAAAGTAGAAGTCTGTGAAGAAGAAAACATTAGCAGCGACACAGTGGGGAGATCGTCTTGTCACAAGGAAGAAAAAGAGAATGATGATCCTGGTGGTTCTCAGCCGATTCTGGAAGCAGCTATCAAGGGCTTTACTGCGGAGCGCCTATTTAACATCATTGTGGGAGGAGATGTGCTTAAGAAAAAGATTTTTAAGCGGGTGCCACGAGGCATTCGGAATCATGCCACATTTGTCGTAGACACTACATCTCTAGAAGCAGATATTGTGAACTATGGAGACGATAATGGTAGCTGGACTGGACACGCCAAACCAAGACGAAAGTACCGTGTTGAAATTGATGACGACACTGGTATGTTAATAGAAGAGTTTCAAACGAGTGAGACCCATGAGTTAGAAGACAACATCTTTTATTTTCGACACGCACACACACCCCAGTTCAGAAAAGTGATCGCCACAGTGCAGGATTGCAGAGGCAACGTATTGCCGTTAGCAGTTGTTCAGTATTATTTCGAGGGAGGCGTAGAAGCCGCCCGTGAAACTGGCAAAGCATGGGCATTTCCTCCCCTTACATGCGCACATCACGTCCTGTTCTAGACAAGCTGAGGAAAAAATACTCTACAACAACTTGTCGAAAGGCTGTAGAGGAATGCTTTCAAGAGGGTGGAGGGACCTGTGGTATTAAAGCAGTGGCAGACGTTCCCAGAAATCGTAAGCAAGCATACAACCTCCATTATCAGTTGGGAAAAGAAAGTCAAAATCATGGTGGCAAGCAATCCCAGCGTCATGAGTTTTATGACGTATTAGAACTCTTGAATCAGAGAAAATTTGTTCGAGATTTCGCATTCCAACGCTCGGCATCAAAGAGTCGCACCCATCCTCGATCGTTTCAGGCAACAGATTTCCAGATCGCCCAACTTTCCCGCATGTGTTCATCCCAAAAGTACTCTTCAGTACTTGGAGTTGATGCCACCTTTAATTGTGGCAACTTTTTTGTCACCCTCACCTCTTTTAAGCACAAGATGTTTGTAAACAAACAATCTGGGAAACATCTAGTCTTTATTGGTCCATCCATAATCTACATGACAAAGGAGTTTGAAGACTATCATCATTTGGCAAGTCTTCTCAAGACCCACTGCAGAAACTTTGAAACCTTGACAGCTTTTGGAACGGATGGGGAAATTAACTTGGCTAACGCGTTCGTATGCGAACTCCCAGATGCAATCCACCTCAGGTGCAAGATTCACCTATCTGAGAATATAGAGAGGACATTGGTCAAATTATCGTTTGGCAAAGATTGTCGGCAGAACGTACTCGGTACAATATTTGGAAGGCGTAAGGGCGATTCCAGAACGAAAGCGCTGGTAGATGCTAATTCAGCATAAGAATTTGACGAGATGCTTGCAACATTGGAAACAGAGCGGCGCGTGCTGGAAACCACCGAACATTCTGGTGAACCTCAGTTTTTTCCATGGTTCAAAGGTCACATTTCAATGGTGATGAAAGATAGTATGATCGCTCCTGTCCGTAAAGAAGCAGGTCTGGGGTGCCCTCCTGAGTTTTATACTCAGAACACGTCAAAATGTTGCAACAGCATGGTTAAAAGAAAATGCTGGGAAGAAGAAAGAGTGGGCAGATTTCTGCATTTCCTTAGAATCAGCTGTGCAAACCCAGGAGAAGGAGTTAGTCAAGGCAGTTCATGACATGGGAGAGTTCCGAGTCCTGATTTTAAGCACCTGCAAATAGATGCGGACAAGTGGATAGGGATGACCTCAGCGCAACGTGATTCGCATATCAAGCGCTGCTTAACCAACCCATTGGACACACTTGCGAAGTCGCGTCATACAGAGCCTGAGGTAACGGACCGTGATACCTATTGCCTCTCCGTAAGCTATCAGGACTGTGCTATCTCAACGCTGTCTCGCACCAACCTCCAGCGAATGTGGTCTTTGGCGTCAACAATCTTAGAAGAAAAAAATGGCGTGTTGTCACTGCCCTGGGACAAGAGTGGAACTCAGCGCTTAGTATATGATGGTGAAGGTGCACCTCCCTGTCAAATCATTGTACAGCACGCTGGAGCTCTGAAGTGTTCGTGTCCCAAATTCAAGTCTGCCATGATTCGTACCCATTCCTTGGCAGTTGCAGAGCAAGAACTGTGTCTTCCAGAGTTTTTGTCCCTAGTTGGGAAGAAAAGGAACGAGCCTGATCCTTATCAACTCGTGGGAGACGACTTACCAAGATCCGCAGGAAATAAACCATCTACAAAAAGGAAAGGCGAAGCCAACGAGAAAAGAGCGCCGCTTATGGATATTCGGCCTTCCCTTCAGCTACTGCAACAAACAGCCTTCCGGTTGACGATTCCAGCTCCAAGGCAGCTTCTGCCCTACTAGCCTTGTCGGGATCCAGGCCCTCGCCTACGGAAGACGACTATTTCTCCTTGAAGTCTCTGGAGGGTACCCAAGTCAGAATGTGTTACGGCAGTAGCCAGGCTATACGAGTACCGCCAGAAGTACCCCCACCTCCAAAAATGACCTGTGTGTCGTTAACAAGGAATTCAGATCTTACAGGAAGGCAGATGGATCACTTAAGGTGTCCATTGAGCGTCAAAATTGCCACTACCACCTAAAGCAAAAGTGCATTCAAAGAAGACACCCAGACTTCATTCCATCGGCTGTAAGAATTCCACCCCATATTAGGTCAAATCTGACAGCAGTGCACTGGAAATGGCTGAAAACCGAATTTCAAATGATGGTGTAAGTTAGGATTCATTTGCCACTGCAAATGAACTGGAACGGTGATTTTTAGCTGTCATTTGAACTAAACCGTTATCCTCGGCAACGTTTGGCCATGCGCATACCTTCATTTACGTTTAACTCGTTCGTTTTATTAAGCCTTAAAAGGATTGAAACGTCTGCACATGAAATTTAAACCTTTAACTTGCTTTTGGATGAACTCGTTATGTTAATTTAAGGGGACACCTGTTCAATTTTCGAAACGTCTATGTGGCTGTATGCAATTGGGGGAACTTGTTTTTACCTTTTAGAAAAATTTATTTACACCCCCAGCCTCTCAGTTGTACGACACATGTTGGATTGTTTTTATATAGTTGATTTAGTCAAAAAAACAAAACAAAACAAAACGCTGATCGCATGATGGTTAAACACAAATAGCAAACCTCACCATTACTCCTCGCTGATCTTTGAGAGGGGCAATTCGATCTGACCTGCACACTTAACCGATTTTCAATATTGTATCAAAAACAAAAAAACATTGGCAGGGGTGTGCAAAGGTTGTGTAAATAGGGTAAGCAATCTAAGTTTACTTGCGTTTTTGAGTCGATTTGTCATTAGCCTACTTATCAGAGTATCGGAGATTTCATTTTTGTGGCGTGAGCGGCTAAGAGTTGATCATGTTATTCGGTTTAACTGTAAAAAAAATTCCTACGCCCATAACAATCACTTAATCGGCTCAAAAACTCTGGCAAACCTAGAAAAGGGGTTTTCCCATCTCCTGTGCATGTTTCACGGCCATATGTGAAATCGGAACGGAAATATAAAGAAAAACGTACATTTAGAGCGTGAAGGGGTCTATTCTTAACGCTCAAATAATGAACTGTTTTTTTGTTTGTTTGTTTGTTTTTGTTGCTATTGCTTTCTCGTCAGCATTTGTCGCTGATATACTGTTTACAAGATTACCGTTAATTATAAGTTGTTCCAGAGAAAATTCATTAAAAGATCGTTGAGTTTGATTGTCAATTGAAGCTTTTTTTTTCATTCCTCACTCCCATGAAGTAACCGGCTCTGAGTTAACCCTAAAAAGCTGATCCCCTCTCTGTTGGTTTTGAAACTTGATGTTAACTCAGTTCTCGTCGTAGGAACTTTCTATACCGTCGATGTTATCAAGTAATTGTCACTTTCAAACAAGTGCTAACCGCTACATTTTACGTACGTGTGTTTGCGTAGATATATTCACGAGGTTTTCTCGGTTAGATCAGTTCAAGCGTAGATTTCAATGCGTCAACTACTTCTCGGCATTGGGCCATAGTTTCTCTATACACTGTTACTCATCTCTTCTATCAAGTTCAGTGCGTGTGCAAACCAAATTCGAAGAGGCATACGGTTTACGGCTAAGTTTACAGCCCGTGGTTTATTCTACCTTCGTCTTAGCACGTGATTTTGTATGGAACTTTGACCTCTGTCAATTAAACTATGTTTAGATCGTAGTCAGAAGTTCTTGTCGAGTACGGTTTTAACCCCACGCACTGTACTTGAGTGTGATTACATGGATTTTTGGTCTCCTATATTTTGTCCTTGTAATTCACAATCTCCTCCCATACTATACAGTTTAAACGTAGTCTCAGGGAGACAAGTAGCGATACTGACTGAGACGTTATCAGTGAATACTTCTTTCCCTAACTTTTCAATTATTTTCCTTTCTTTTCTTTTCCCATCTGCTTTGGTCGGTGCTCCGCCCTAAAAATACATACAAAAAATACGAAACCATTTTCTTTCTTAAAGTCCTAAATGTAAGATAATTCTCTCTTTTGCTGGCTCGTGGCTTCGTTTCGTTCGTTTCGCTTGTTTCGGTAGTTTCGTTTCGAGTGCTTCGTTTCGGTCGTTTCGGTCGTTTCGTTTCGGTCGTTTCGTTTCGTTGTTTCGGGTTTGAGTACATGCCGAATTCAGGAGAACGAAGAAACCTGTGATGCGAAAACTTACTGAAAATGAAATTCGAGAGCCATCTGCTATTAACAACACCGCAGCCCATAAATTTTGAATATAACAAGCGAGGAAAACTACATACAAAAACAAAGCACTAAATGCGACCTTCCTTTCTTGGAGGAGCTCCATTGCCTGTGTAGTTTGTGGCTGACACTGGATTTGCATTTCATTCCGATGATATCTCACGACTCTGTAAATGCGAATGTATGCCACTGTTGTCAAGAGAATACCAACAGTCCCAATTACAACGGTTACCACGCGAGGGAGCGCCGAAAATTATTATTTCCCCTCGCGTCTCGTCTCCTCGCGATTTCGCGCGCGCGTGTATTTCTCCCGCACCACAATCCAAATAAGAGACTACTCGCAGTCTACTTATTCATTACAAGTACAGGTGAAACGAATTATTCAACATTGCAATTATTAATTTACTCCTTCCTGGCGTCTCTTCAAAACAACTTTTCCTTCAAAACTGACTCCGGCCGATATTGTCACGACTATTCCGTTAATCGGTTCTAAAAGGAACCAATCCCGTGGAAAGCGAGGAGGCTGCTCAAGGGATCACTGATGTGGGTAGAACAACAACAACACTTTATTCACATTTCCATTACACGGTTTGTAAAACTTAAATAATTAGCAACTTAACACATAAAATAATCAATTACAATTTAAAACTAAATATTATTACATAGAAGGAAATGCCTAGCAGCTAGATAACCGTAAGGTTTTCGAGCTAGCAGCTAGCTCTTTGAAGGTAGTTTTGAATGTACAGGACATCACAATAACTAGACATACACAACATAGTAAGACATACACAACACATTACAAAAAGGAAAAAAAGAAAACACATAGATGGCAAGAAAAGAAAAGAAAACAGTCATAATAGTGCATGGCCATATAATTAGAATAATTTCAGTATGTTAATATTTCGGCCAACAAGTATTCTTTCAATTTTTTAGGAAAATTATAAGTTGAGAGGTTTTTAATATGGGTGGGGAGCTGTTGCCACATTTCAGTCGCCATAGCTGATGTTGTTTGTTTCCCTACGTTAGGCCTGAAACGTGGTTTGTAAAAATTACTTTTTGAAGCATATCTCGTATTATATGTATGGACTTCACTTGCATAGCGAAAATGCTGGCTAAAGATATCTGGTAATTTTTTAGAATGCCATTGATGAGTGAAGTTAAGAAGCTTTAATTTATAGATATTCTTAACAGTAAGTAAATCCAGTAAGTTAAGTAATGGTAATGCACTGTCTGTATCTGGTCCATACAAGGTGGCAAAGAACATAAGACGAATAACATGATTTTGTTTTGTTTGGATTTTTTTAATTTGGGTAGCAAATGCACTGCCCCAGGAGGTTATCGCATAAGAAATATAAGGATAGATGAGGTTATATAGTTGTTTAAGTTGAGAAAGGGAGGTGCAATGTCTAAGTTTGCTGATAAATCCTGCGTTTCTAGAGATTCGAGTACAAAGATAGGAGACCTGGTGTTTCCATGATAGCGTATCGTCTATAAGTACGCCCAAATATTTTATGTAAGTCCTCTTTTTTAAGCCATAGGCAGAGCCATCATTGTTAGTTAGTTTTACATCCCATGTTATGTTTGTCTTCCTTTTAGATGATTTAATTGTCATACAATTAGTTTTCGTTAGGTTAATGGAAAGCTTGTTTAAGTTACACCACTCTTTAACTTTGAATAATTCTTGATTAATTAAGTTTTGTAATTCCGCGGCGTTTGAGGAAGACACAAAAATATTAGTATCATCTGCAAATATTCTAAAGGACAGTTTATCGGAGCAGTTAGGGATGTCATTAATGTATAGTATAAAAAGAAGGGGACCAAGAGAACTGCCCTGCGGGATACACATTTAACAGTTTGTTTAGAAGATTCCACACCATCAATGCTAACATATTGCTGTCTATTGGTAAGATAACTAGTAAACAAACTCAATGGGAGTCCACGAACCCCATATTTCTCTAATTTGTTTAACAGTATAGCATGATTGACGGTATCAAAGGCCTTAGCGAAGTCGAGAAAGACTCCGCATGTAAATAGATTATTACCTACTGCTTACTTTAAATTGTCAGTAATTTCTAAAATGGCTTGTTCAGTCGATCTGCCCTTCCTAAAGCCAAACTGGTATTGACTTAAAATGGCATACTTTTCAACATAGCTTGTTAACTGCTTACATACCAGTTTTTCAAAAATCTGTGTAAATATAGAAAGTACTGAGATAGGGCGAAAGTTAGTCGGGTCAGTGATATCACCACCTTTATCCACTGGAGTTACTTTGGAAATTTTGAGAATGTCAGGCATAAAACCTTGCACTATGGAGAGATTGTAAACTTCAGTCATTGCCTCATAGATGTGGTCTCCGGCCAACTTAAAGCACTTTGCGGGGACTCCTATACACGACTTGTCAGGTGTTAGGTTAGAGATTAAGTCGCGCACTTCATACGAGTGAATATACCTAAACATAAAGCTATTTGGAAAATTTTTAGTAATATACCTTGTGGAAGAGCTCGCGATACGTTCGAACGTCTACTGTAAATTTGTCAAGACCTCAGGCGCGTATCATTGGCTTGCAGCAATGAAAAGGTGGGGTGGAGGGCATGGATAAATATAAGGCGCTTCAACTTCAACATTAACGCCGACGTTCACGAATATCGACTTAAATCGGCCAATGTTTTCCGCGTACAAGGAACTTGTAAACTGTAGGCTCCGGCGTGGAGGCATCAACTGACAAAAACGCGATAGACGTGACCTTGAGCATCAAGGCGAGAGTGAAAACGAATTATGACAAACAGCAGGAGCTCGTTAACCAGGAGTGCCCAACTCCCTTGCTCAGCTTGTCACAGACAGGGTTATTTTTAGACTGGTTTTACGTTTCTTTTGCGCGCGAAATGAAAGTTCCGGGACTCATAATTCCGCATCAGTAATACAATACACAGAAAATTCTTGATTTTCATCAGCAATAGTAAATACGTTTGCTTGCATGAACAAGATTCAGACACAAGAGAATTAAACTGAAGACCCTGGGGCAGATAGTTGGGATGGGACGAAGAATTTAAGGGCAAACTAGGGATTAGCGTAAACTTTCGATATTCACGAATTTGCCCGGAAATTCTTCGTCCCATCCCGACAATCTGCCCCTGGGTCTCCGAGGATGGACCCTTCTCCTCCCCTCTCCCCTTCCCATCCTTACAAATTGAGCCAAAATTGCTCCTGTTCACATGCAAACAGTGACCTTAACGGGGCACTGTCACGCAATTTGGGTAAACTCAAAGATGTGTTTGCAACAGTAAAATGTTTCGAAGATTTTGCAATTTTCCTACAAAGTACTGTACACGTGCTCTGAAACTGTTTGCGGTTGTCTATGGCCACCGACGACAAGGAGGAAATGGATTACAACTTGAAGAAAATTGGGTCAACAGTTTTCAAGTTTTGTCATTGTTTCTTGGAAAAATCATTGTAAAATAATACTAGTTCGTTTCCTGTCTTCCAAGAAATAATATAGAATCAACCTTTTCGTGTTACTTTGCCTATTCATGTACTAATAAGAGTATAACAGGAATTGTCCTCACAGTACCCCTTTAACGGATTCCCTTTCTTACCTTTACTCGCTGAATGCACGCTGCTAACTGGGAGGAACACAATAACAATAAAAGACACTGACTTCAATGACCAAATTCTCCTTACCATCTCTGTACGCTAAACCTAACAACCCGTTGAAGAAGTTTGTTCATACGTCTAGAGTCGAGGATGGGCCACTATTGCTCTATTATGAGCTATGAGCGTAATTAACGCTTTAGTTTCTACATCGATTGTATACATCAACGGATAAGGTAGATTCGCCACTTCCACATCTTCCATAAAACACTCTGTTAACTCCCCCCCGCCCGCCCCCCCCCCCCCTCCTCCCATTGTTTAGAAATGTCTTTCTTTGTCTTTCCATTTATCATTTTGTAATTAACCCATTGGCGGCCGTGCCGGCCAAAACCGGCCGCAAGAGACTCCCATGCTTCAAAACATTGCAACTTTCTCAATCGCACGAATATTACCTTAACTGTCAGTTGTGAGCACGAAATGGAATGTCCTTTAAATTTGGATATCCAATAAACGTAAGAAACGTAGCGATTTTTACCAAATATGGCCTTTTGAATTTGGACAAGAACGAAACTGACCGTTTTTAACGTCAAAGAGAAGCGACGAAAATGCCCCTTTTTGCCTTTATGTTTATTAAAGAAATCATCGTCGAAAAACCAAACTTCAACCATCTTAACAAAATTCAGTCCTTGTTCTAGCTTAGAAATGACTTTTTTTTGTTCATATTCTCCTCCCGGGCGTAGACACAGCGTTTTGTTCCAGTGTATTCGGGCCTTCCCGCCATTTTCAACATCTCGAGCGCATTATATGCTGGGAAATAACGAGAATTTTTGACAGCGCCCGTTCCTCAACAGCTACTCCGATCTACCGCCAGAAATTCGTGTTTGTGGTCATCTCCAGTGCTCACAAATTCCAAAATATGCGACGGTAGGTCGAGAAATTCATCCATAGTCGAGTCCCAAAGGTACTAAGTGTCCGGCCGGCAAAATCCCCAGTTCGTCGAGTAACAAGCCAAATTCGACAACAAAGTACATCACCTTGCTCGATTCTTTGAGAAAGTGGACTCTTTAGTTAGCTACCGTCACGCTTAATGATGCTCATCAGGCAGCCAATAACGATGAAAAATGCCTGTAAACTTAGCAGAAATCGCAAGCAAACCGAACTTGGCCCGTTCTCGTAGCTCCACGGATGAAAAATAGCTACGGCAGAATGACGTTTTCAGAAGCCTTGAGCCTCCAGTGCCTTAGGACAGCACCACTTTTCCATGGTAGTTTCAAATAAAGAGTCACGAAATGCTATGGATCGTTTATAGGTTGAAAATCACTCCGAAAACGTTAAAACGGCTAGGCGCCAATGGCTTAATTCAAACTGGAAAAGAGTGGGCTAGAGAGTGGCGTGATGGCGATTGGGATTGGGATTGTTTGGGAGGTCGCTAAGACAAAAAAAAGAAAAGGTCGCGGGATATCTCAGCGCTCTTTTAACATTCTGTCATGTTTGTTTTGCGTTATTTGCTACTGGTAGTAGACCTTTTTAGGGTGTAGATTTTGTTTTCCCAACGTAGACCGTGTGATCTTTCAAAGAGAATTTGTCTTTTGTCTGTTCGTAAATTATGCGTACATATGCACGTGAATAAGGCGAAATTTCAAATAAGCAGTTCTCTAGGGTAACATCACATGATCTACATTGGGAAAAAGAACATACAAACTAAAAAGGTCTATTACAACTTGCGAGGAACTGAAATCCCAACAAGTCTTCTTTATGCCATCTTTCGTGTTATTGTTAAAGGCTCTATTAGTTTTTCTCCGTCTTTGTCTTTCTATTTATCCATTTGCAAGTACTTCAAACTGGAAGAGACTGGGATCGAGAGTGGCGCGGGGACGATTGTGGGATTGTTTGGGAGGTCGCTAAGCGAAAAAACAAACAAACAAAACAAATGGCAAGAGAGTTTGCTGTTCTAGTTTTCTATCATATGTTTGTTTCACGTTATCTGCCACTGGTAATTAAAACCTCCATGGAACTAAAAGCCCAACAAGGCTTCTTTATACCATATCTTGAAGTTTCATTGTTACGGAAAACTCTTCTCATTGTCCTTGTCGCAATTTGACAAAATTTCTGGATATCGCCAGCAATAAACCAGTTGATTATAGGACTGGCTCTTTCAGGGGTCAAGGTGAGTCAATTCTCTTGCTGTGATTGGCTACCCGCGAGGTCAACATGGAGCCATCTCGACCGCTCGGGATAGTCCGTTCGTTGCGCGTTTTACTCTCTTTTAATAGCGTCCTTTGAGTTATATAATATATTCTTTAGTGACCAAGCTTGTTCGGTCATGATGGCGGGATATTGGCCTCGTTCTTTTTTTTTTTTTTGCGTCTTTATAGACCTCGACTTTGTCTCGGTCCATAAAGACGCAAAAAAAGAACTTGGCCAATATCCCGCAATCCTGACCTCACGCTTGGCCAATAACCCATACGGATTTAGCGATGAATTGACAAAAGGGAAAAAATATTGCGACATGATACGCCACACAAAATGAAAGTCGAGAGCTATCTATCATCAGATATCCATTATTATTTTTGAGCAAAGAAGGGGAAGATAACGTAAAAATCATCGACAATCCATTGTCAGATTGAAAACCACTGACAACAACTGCAAATTTTCCTTCTCTTAGAACTGCACCGGCACCTGTTTTCCCGCGCTTGGAACATCGCACGCGGTTTTCCTTTGAGATACGTTTGGCTCGAAACACTTTTCATTGCTAATTCTCGTCCCAGTGCATTTCAGCTGTAACTTAATGTACACTTCGGGCGTATCGGACAATTTTGTTTTCGTCCAAATTCCTTTTTGGCTTATGCGCTCAATTTTTTTTAAGAAGTCACTTTCATTCTGTCATCCAAACAATAGCAAACAGTTGGTTGCTAACCTTCAACGCCACAATAAAGTGTAAGCGTAAAGTACCTGTGAAAAGCACTATTTCTATTGTCTGTCAGTTCACTGGTGTGACTGAATGATCAAATACGTTTTGGTTTTACGAAAGTTGACAGCAAATTGCTTCATTTGCAAATTCACGTGTTCGTGTCTCCACAAACTGGAGCCTCCACATTTATTTTTTTTATGATTAGAGTTATAAAACAGCTACATCACAACGCGAGAAATGTGAACAACTTTAATATTCAAAGGCTATGAATCGATTTCGATTATAAAGGTTGTACGAAAGTTACCCATTGCAATACGTTATTTCAGTTGCATTTCTTAGTGACTAATTTCCATATACAATCCGACGATAATAAATATTTGTTTTGTCAGGAGCTAATTCAGTTACGGCGTAAAAAGAACCGCAAAATGTTGAAGAGATTAAACAACAAAATATAGTGGTTTTGAAACAGCTTTCCCGGATGTTTGGGGAAGGTTTTTTTTGCAGAAGAATTGTACTTGCACTGTGTACCAGGATGGAAACCCAGCATTGACGGGAAACTTGTGCCCAAAATAAGCTAACTTACAACACACTGCTCCAAACACACAAAGGACTCTCCGTGTAATGGTCTCTTGGACTGCTAAATTGTACACGAAAGTGAAAACCTCTATTTTGTTTCTGTGTTAAACGTCAGTGCTTAGTGAACTGAATATGGCAGTGCATTCAAAAGTGTTGGATCTAAACTTTTTCTTGGTTTCAGATAAGGTTATCTGCACGAGGTTAATTTCTCAGGCGTTCTATATGTGAAACAAGGACACATGAAAGACGACTAAAGGATAGCCCACGAGGACATACGATTTTCTGATTTACATGTGACCTTCTTGGTTCCAATACATCAGCCATGTCAGGAACACACTCCTCTTGCTAATTTGAATCGGATTCCTCGCCGCTGGCAAATCGACCAAACCTTCGGTCGGGCTCTCGTTGGGCTGAGAGAAATGAAAATCTTAAGTAAGACTTGTGCTAGGTTGGAGACAGAATTCCAAACCATCAAGAGCCCGGGTATACAAAAGCGCTTTTCTTTTACGAAACAAGAAATGTTGATTCCAATTGATGTCGCCACATAGCATAGCATACGCTTCGACAACCATCCCCTTCACACCCATTGGATTCCAGTCCATCGCGGGGTTACTATCAAGATTTGTCGTCGATACGCAGTACCACACCTGGATAAAAGGATCATGTGGAGTAGGGTTTATTGTTGAACGAAACAACAATAAAATGGTCAGTGTAGCTTCGAACCAAACGCGCTCTCACCCTTAAACCGAAAATCCAATGCGCTAATTATTGTTTTCCAAGGCGTGGCTGAGTGGACTCACCTTGTCCTGGGTCCCAGTCCGTCTCGCTGTCGCTCTCAAGTTGAGGCCGGCCCCACGGCCGACTTCCACTCAATCCATGGGACCCTACTTGGTCGTAATTCCCTTCAGTCTAAATTAAAGACAGTAGAAATTAAAATGCTAAATTGAGGTGGCTCTTAGCAAATGATTCAAAATCTTAGGCACATTAGGTCCAAGGATAAGAAAACTCCAAGCTATAACGAAATAACGTGAGCACTTTTCACACATTTGAATCTTTAAACACTGCGCGCGATGGAGTTCAAAGTCCTGAGTCTGTGAAGTGTGAATGAAATCATCAAGTGTGATAATTCAAAAGAAAGCTACTGAGCAGTATTTTCTTATCGTACCGATCATTATGTCGTACACCGTTCTTTTAACTTTTAAGGCGTACGGACTAAATTCTACCGTATTAACCATTCAAATGAAAGCCACTGAACATCACTTTCCCGTGGTGTTGCTTAATATGCTGTGCAAGGTGACAATATCTTCAGTCGGCTGAGAAATATCCATACGTGTGACAGCTCAAATTAAAACCTGCTGATTTGGTCATTTTTTTCTATGAATCTTTCAAAAGAACATTTGGGAATTTTGTCCAGTTTCTACGAGCGAACGAGACTCTAGCCACTTCCAAATTCATTCTAAGCTACCTAGAGAGTTGTTACCACATTATGTTGACGAGAGTTTTTGCGGGATTTAGTGAACTTACAACAGTTTTATCAAGTGCATCCGCCCTCAATAGCCTTTTAATTCGTACTTGGCATCACAAGGAAAGTACACTTATCAAAACGCAAAGGTTTGTAGACGCAAAATTGTAAGAAAGGAAACTGCAACTCGATCGTTTGGGTTGAAACGAAACGCAGTGAACATAAGCCTCGGTATAACGTTCTGATTCCAGGCGGACCACTTTTGAAATTCCCCGGAAACGACAGAGTAAAATAGTTTAAATGAGCAAGACACCGCAACATTACATCGTTATCGGATGAGTATCCATCGAATTTCCAATTATTCTGTGGTCGTCTTGAGTATACAAGATCACTACGGCTGGAGGAGGCCGTTGGAAGCCAGGAGCTATCACGTTGGTCATCGGCGAAAGAGCCGCCTCTAGAAAGTGAAAAAGAAGCTTCAGGGTAAAAAGTCTTGAGTAAACCAAACGAGGTATAATTAGCAAATCAAATGACTTTCTGATAACAAATGATGTACCAAGGATAGTTAGTAGTGTAAATGGTCTTGCTTGGCGTAAGTCTTACAGTCTGTTGACATTTTGATTACATTATATGGGTCCTGTACCTAAGAGTCCACACTCGATTCCTGTCTGGTGTCTTAGATTTTTTCTTTATACCAAACTCGTAACCTGATGAACGCATCTTTCTCATTTAGCACGGTGCGTACGCCACAGTCCAAGATAACCTGACAGTCTCAGTGATACAGAATACAGGGACGTAAAACCTCTAACTTGACGTTAAGTACGCCTGTATATGAACATCAGCAAGAATAGCTCAAAGATCAAAACACGTCAACTTTGCTAATTATTTCATTCGTTCTCAAGACCTCCATGTTTGTACGGCTATCGCATTGATATCACAAGGAGCAATTTAAGGACTTAATGAGTTAAAACAGGAGTCCAATCATACCTAAACATGTGCTTCCCTTTTATTGGCGATCTACTCGGGTATTGCCACATGTGTTGACCTCTACGTGGACTGGAATCACCTATGAACGGAACAAAAAACATCATGACACACTGAAGATGGCAAAGAACAAAGTAATTTGTATGCAAACCATTGATCAAGCCAAATGTTCCATATTTACGGTATACCACGAGAAAGCATTGCATATACTACCCCTTACTTTTGAAAAACTGTCAGAAGAAAATTTCAGTTACGTTGCAATTGCATAAAGAACTCTTAAAAATAGCTTTCTGGGCATCATTGGGTTCATCGACCACTTCCGGTCAGTTTGGCATAATTTCCAATTATTTTCGTTGGTTCCCGATAGTTTTCCGAAAACGTCTAAATGCGGTTGCAAATTCTTAAGAAATCAAAGAAAGTTAACGACATCGACGAAAAGATTACGAGGGAAGACCGACAAGTGTTTTGAACAGACTTCACATACATTTTAAGCTCAAATTACCATCACTTCATCAAAACAACGCACTGAACATGCAGGGGAATTTCATACTTTTCACCGGGTTTTATTGTTGCGGTACTTACTTTCCGAGTCAAATCCTGATAACCACACAGGAGGTCTACTTAAACCGGTCTGACAACAAAAGAACAACAGATAAATAGGCTAGTTTCGAATACACCATTTTACCACAATTGCTAGTGATCTCGCAATCTGATTGGCTAATTTGCCGTTGTCGATAAGAGTCTAGACAACGCTGCTCGCGTCAACTTCAACGATCTTCCTCGCGATCTGAAATAAACATTTTCTTTGAAGTTCAAATTGTGGTAAAAAAAAAATGGAATGTGGTGTAGCGTTGTCTGTACTCTTAAGGACAACGATATTGGTCATGACAGTGGTCAAAATTTGTTGTGGACTCACTCGGCTGCGCCTCGCGAGTCCACAACATTTTGACCACTGTGATGACGACTATCGTTGTCGATAAGAGTACAGACAACGTTAAACCCTATTCAATTATTTTGTTAATTTTGCTAATGATCAGGTCCTGGTGAATTGTGGGCAGATCCAGTCCTTTGTGGGGGAAAACGCTCATTTTAAGACGTGATTTGAAATTGTAATTGTGACCGTTGGCCCGACAAAGGAATGGATCTACCCACAACTCACCATGAACTGATCTTTAGCAAAATGGTGTATTCGAAACAAGCCTATCGTGACCAAAAATTGCAGGAACAAACGATGCAGTAAAGGATGAAATAATTAAGAGGCGGTTGTTTAAAGCAAGGCTGGGCTAAACCAGGATTAAGAAATCGTTGACACAGATAGCCAATGTTGTTTGTTCAACACAAAGTTTGCCGTAAAATTTACAATGTAGTTCCACGTTAAACTTGAACTAAAAATCTGCAAAAAAAACAAAAAAAAAAATGACTTAAGAACGCAAATGTGTCATTATTTAGGGCACGTTCTAATCCCGAATAAGAATACTTGCAATAACCGCTCATCACCGTGCTCTTTGGATTTTATTCTGATTTTGAAATAACCGGAATAGTATTTATTTAATCTGCTCCCCATAGAAGAATTACCAGAAGGAATAAAATACGGCTTACTCAGAACACGCGAAAAACGTCTTCTTCTGGGAAAATTTTGGCGTAAGAATCCGGCGCTCCCGCTAAGCCCGCGGCGTGGTACTGAACGTTAGGCTTGGACAACCAATCCAAAAAATTTTGGGTGCTGGTCTCAGGTCGCCTTCGCGAAGTATTCTTCTCTCTCGTGAGTTCTTTTTGCATTATCCTTGAGGCGCCTAATTTCTCTAGTGCATGCGATGATACCATATAAACGGGTGAGCTGGACGCAAGCTCTGCTATTAGGGTATCGTTTGTGATACAGTATGCGTAAAGATCCCTATAGGAGAGCTATCTCACAAAGTAGAAAACAGGAGGACTGTGAGCAGACTAGTTTTGGAAAGAGAAAAATGGAAAGCCCTACCGTACTCCCTACTTGAGACACACTCTCAAAGTTGTCATCAACTGTGATAAACGTGGATAGAAACAAGTTAATTAGTTAGAATAACTGATTTTTCATCAAATAGCACCATTGCCTTAATGTTTTTTACTCCATCTACTGTCACTCAACTGACAGCAAATTTGGCTGTTTTATACAAATGTTACGACAAAGACAACAACAGGCTATTCCTGTTTGAAATAATTTGACTTTAGCAGAGGTTGAAATCTAAGCACAAGGCAAATGGTCACCCAAGAGCGTCACTAAAATTGATTACAAATTGAGATAGCCTGTGTACAGACGCCCCCTCCCCTCTGAGGGGAGGGTGCGTCTGTACACAGGCTAAAATTCAGATAACACGACATCGTTGGCTTTGTAATAATTCCCTTTGGTATTAGGGTGATGCCGACTGATTTTCATCTCTTCACACCACACATTTGTTACGACAAGCCGAGCAGAAATTTAGAAACGGCAATTGAAGGAAACGGGGACTGAAAAAGGGAGTGACCTAGAAGAATCAATGCACATCGAAAATGGATTTTATTCATAGAATTCGCCGGCCTTCATCACATCTCCTTCACCAAGGCTTCAAATCTACGCTGCTTCGTAACTCGTTGACTGAATTCTTGAAACGCCACGGTGCTATCGATGAGATGTATGGTGCGACACTACAGGAGATGAGATTAGCAACCCAGGATTGGGACACCGCGCTATCCTTTGTTATTTTTCATCCTTTATATTATCCTGACGCCCAAATTTGAGATCTATGGTGCATTCATTCCTCTCAATTTAACGCTAGTGTGCGCGCGTAATTTTCCTTAAGTTGTGCGCGTGCTTCGCTTATTTAGTTCACTTGTGCTTATTTCGTTATTTAACGTACTCCTATTATTTTACGTTGTTTTTCTTGGTAATATGTACTGTCAATAACTGTGCTCACAGTGTGGGTGCCTCCTCCTAAAATGTTCTGCAATTGGTATAGGATTTGATGGAGCCCAAACCAATTGTGAAATTGCACACATTTTAGGTATCCTACTGACGAACAGTTATTACATGCAGATATTTTTAGAAGCAACATTTGTTTGCGGTCTGTCGCCTTTGAATACGATTTGGGGGAACAGAGCTCAATAAACAGTCCATGAATAACAATCCCGTGTAGGGCGTATGCACGTTGCGTCATCACCGCCATGTTGGTGTACCGTTAACAAACGATTTCTCGCGAGCTTCTTTTGTTATTGTCCACCAACATGGCCGCCAGCCCTTTGTCATTCAAATCTCTGGAGACTGGTTGCATACCCTCTATTGGAGAGTAGTGGTGCACGTTTTCGACAGCCTTAATAAGTAACCGAAACAGTGGTACTTACTTTTATTTCTTTGACCAACACAGTTCTATGTAGTGGGCATAACACAAGCTAACCTAGTTTACCAAAGTTTGTTAAATAGCTTTCTAGGATGCAAACTGGAGTACTTCAACGCCAACTCAAAAAGCGAAAGGCCGGCCCGAATCCTCGACGATGAAGGCAATTTAAGAAATATTACTGAACGATATTGATCAATAATTTTGCCATAATGTATTGTTTCTGTGGTATGTGATACACATCTTCAATGTCCTTCTTTAAGAAACCTCCGAAATAACGCATTTGCTTCATGCTACCGTAACTAAAAGAACAACTAAATGAGATGAGTTGTTCATGCATTTATCTATTCATACACTATAAACACTCAATTCATTTGCTTCCACTATATTCCGAAAGACGGGACCTGCTTTTTTTCGTACTACTTCAAGATATGAAAGTAAAGGTAAAGAAACGCTATTTATATACGGTTACAATTTAAAGCTGCAAAACTGTGGGGCCGAGTGGGAAAAATGTTGGTTTTTGAGGCGAGGGGAAAACCGGAGTACCCGGAGAACAACCTCTCGGAGCAGAGTAGATAACCAACAAACTCAGCCCACTCATGACGCCGATTCCGGGAACCCCAACCGATATTGACTAAACCACACAAGAAATTGTGGATTCAAAAGAAGTTCACTAGCTTTACCTATATAGCAAATTTACTTAATTAGCATAATTAGAGATGGTCACACGTTTGACAGCACTGACAGTTGGAAAAGAGTCTTTGTTTTACCTCAAGTCTCGGTAATGCGAAGTAACTTTTTCACTGTGCTTTTTATAATTTCTGTCACGAATTTCTCTATATCACCAGCAGTAAACTACAGGATTTAGCGACGAATTGAGGTGAACGATGAAAAGTGTGTAGTAGAAGTTGTATGTTAGTAGCCATCATGTTGTTTTCTGATTTTCAATTTTAGTAGATTTCTAGTTCGATTCTATGTTGATTCGATTTGTATTTTTAGACTGCATTTTAGAATAATTAGGTGTCCCCTATTAGCAGTGGGGAATCCCCTCTGCTAGATTTTGCCGACACATTAATAAAGTCATCATTCAACCAATCAAACCCAAAAAGAAATTCAAGAGCTATCTGTTATTAGTAATACAGCAGAACACAAATGCGGAAAATAGCAAGCCACAAATCCTACATAGAAAGACAAAGTACTAAATACGGACTTCCTTTCTTGGAGGAGCTCCATTCTTTGCGCACTTGGTGGCTGGAATTGCATTTGCATTTCATTCTGGTGATATCTCACAACTCTGTAAATGTGAATATATGCCACTGTTGTCATGAGAAAGCCATCTGCTTCTTTGGCCATTTATGAGGGGACAAGCGTGTTCCGTTCATGCGCAGTCATTGGTACCTAGGAGTTAACCGGTAACACGAGTCAAATGCAGACTCGAGCACCGTAGTTTGACAGCTGATAGTGGCGTACAAATCAGCGACTGTTTGTGACAAGGGACGACTGAACAGGCTACTATAAATAGGAATAATAATAATAGTAATAATAATAATAATAATAATAATAATAATAATAATAATCTTTATTATGCTTTTGTCAATGTACACACTTCTTATTATAATCTAGAAAATTTACAAAATATATGATTAATCTAAAGTTAATAAAAACAATGGGCAAGCTAGGAGCTAAATAAACCAGTAGGCTTTCTTGTTAGCTCTATGAACAATTTAGCTTCTAAGTGGCAGGTAAAATAAAATAAAATAAAAATAAATGAACAAAAGAATTGCAAAGAAGGAAGAACTTATTTACATAAAGTAAGTTTGCTTCATCAGTAAAACGAACGTTTATTTTATTTGTTGTTCAGAGCGTAGATACCGTTTAATTTTCTTAGAAAATGTGAACACACTTGAGTTTTTTAAAGAGTTAGGAGGTCTTTCCAAATGTCCATAAAAATGATTGATTGTTAACCTACGTTAGTTCGTACACTTGGCTTATAAAGATTTTTCTTGGCTGTATATCTCGTGTTGTAGTGATGTGTATTACTAGCATATTGAAACATGTTGTCGAATAGTTCAGGCAGACAGCCTTTATGGCATTAATGCAAGAATTTTGAGACTGGTATCATGACGTGTTGATAATGCAAGTTTTCAAACTCGCCTCGGAAAAACTCGATAAAATACTAAAAATATATTATAACCGGTACGTTCACATAAACAAAGCCCCATAGACATGGAAGTGTCGCTTTAATACCATCTTCCTGGCGTTTGTTGCCATATGCTAGTAGTTTGGCGTCCTTTATTCTTCGTATGCAATCAGACATGTTGCATACGTAGCCTTTTTCCTTTCCTTTCTTTCATAATTTTGGTGCAGCTCTGTGCAACTTTGTGCAACGTAGTCTTTATGTGATGAGTGTCCCTTCTCCTTTACATCATCCGTATTCAAAACTATAAGATATTTTGAAATTGAATATTTTTATCGTTTCTTTTCTTTCCAGTTGAGTTCGTCTGCAATTCCAATTGTATTCGACAACATATTGGGAGTTAATGGCGGTTGACACATGTAAATTAGTCTCTCTAAATGCGAGGGTTATTAGTAATTTTCGAAAAAGAAGAATGATTTACAAGTGGTGCCGTAAGAAAAACGCGGATTTTATTTTCTTGCAAGAGATTCATTCAAAAAAAAAAATAAGGCGGAAATATAATGGAAAAAATGAATGGGGAACTGAGATGATTATGTCTCACGGGAGCTAACCCAGACTCCTGTAGAATGGCAATTCTTTTCAACAAATGTGTTGATTGTATCATTCATCATAAAATTCTAGACCCCTTAGGGAGATATATAATTCTCTAGGCAGATATCATCACATCTATGCTCCCAACAAAGATAGGCGCGTTGTCAATTTCTTCAATAACCAGCTCACTAACACTGAAAAAAGAAAATTTAGACAAGGAAGAAAACATTGCCATGGGAGGAGATTTCAATTGACCCCTAAACATGGCTCTAGATAGGAAAGGAGGGATATTAATACCAAGAAAGTCTTTTATAGCGAGCATTAATTTATCCAGGACGAATTGGATCTCGTAGACATTTGGAGAATTAAAAAACCGGACGTGAAAAGTTTTATGTGGAGCCAAAAGTCCCCAGCGATTTTCTGTCGACTAGATTCTTGGATGATCTTGAACAATTTACATGATCTAGTTACATCGAGGGATATAATCCCAGCTATTAAAAGTGATCACGCAGCAATTATTATTGACTTTAGCAATGGTGAAAATTCTGTTAGAGGCCCCGGTTATTGCAAAATGAATGCGTTGCTTTTGGATGATGATTAGTATATTGAGGATGTCACAAAAAGATACCAAGTTGGTTAACTGAGGGTCGTGAAGAGTTGTCTGACCATTGAAGTGTCTGGGAGTGGATTAAATACAATATCAGAGCTCATGCGATACCACATTTAAAAAGAAGAGCTAAAGAGAGGAAGGAAAACGAAAACAATCTCCAAAATAAATATTCCAAAGCAAAACAAATCTTTGAGACAGATCCTAATGATAAAAACGCGAATATGTTCACTCGGCTAAAGAAGAATTGGAACTATTTTGTGAAGAAAAAACAAGAGGAATTATTATGGAAGCTAGAGCTCGATGACATGAGCATGGGGAGAGAAGCACAAAATATTTTCTTAATCTAGAAAAGCGAAATAATGTTAAAAACATATACGGAAGTTAAGAATTAGTGGGCGATCACGACAGACCCGTTCGATATACTCTCTGAACAAAAACGTTTTTATCAAAAACTGTAGACAAGTGAAAATAAAGGCGTAGATCATTTACTAACAACAGCATCCTTCCTGAGAGATTCGAATATTACGAGTCTCACAGATGAACAAAAGCTATCTTATGAAGGAAGAATTACATTCCGGAGGAGTGCTCCACGCTACTGGGAAGTTTTGAAAACAACAAAGTGCCAGGTAGTGACGGCATACCGATTGAATTTTATAAAAGGTTTTGGTCACTAATTTGTGACCCTTTTGTTAAATGTGCGAATGAATGTTTCGAGGAAGGCAAAATGTCAAACTCTCAAAAGCAGGCAGGTATAACGCTTATTGAAAAAAAAAAAGGAAAAGATCGCTCTCTTTTAGAAAAAAGGTGCCCCATCTCTCTTGTCAATGTCGATGCAAATGTCGAAGATTATCGCTACTGCTATTAGCAAGGTATTGCCAAATATTATCCATCATAACCAAACTGGTTTCATTAAGGATCGCTGCATTGGGGAAACTGCACGATCGATTTTTGATCTAATGGATTTTACGGTTAAAGAGAACGTCCCCGGTGTAATGATTTTTTATTGATTTTCAAAAGACTTTCGACAGCTTAGAATGGGATTACCTTTTATGTTGTTTGGAGAAGTTTAATTTTGGTCCTGATTTCGTTCGTTGGGTTATGACTTTCTATAAAAATATACAAAGTTGTGCTATTAATAATGGATTTACATCTGACTATTTTGCACTGGAACGTGGAGATAGACAAGGGAACCCACTATACCCATATCTATTTGTTACAACGGCGATTGCAGTCCGCCAAAACGCAGCAATTAAAGGGATTACTATTGTTATATGCGGATAACACGACAACGATCCTCTCTGATATTAACTCGGCTCACACACTCTTCAACCTTCTTGACGTTTTTTGGTCATTATCTGGTGTATCAGTGAACGCCACTAAAACTGAAGGTATGGGGATCGGTTCGTCTAGAGAAAACAAGATGAAACTTTCTGTAATTAAATGGCCAAATGAACCGATCAAATCCCTTGGGGTATATTATTCTTACGACCAAATATTGCTACGCGAGAAAAATTTTATAGAAAGACTTGACAATATTAAGAAATTAAAAAATATATCGTCATCAAGAGGCCTCTCTCTATATGGGAAGGTAACAATAATTAAGTTCTTGATTTTACCAAAATTCGTTTATTTCTCTTCCTTGCTGCCAACGCCCAAAGATCTTATCAAGGACCTAAATCAGTTGCTATTTAAATTTTTCTGGAAGGGCGTCGATAGAGTAACAAGACTGTCTTTTATAAACGAATCCGAGAAAGGTGGTTTAAGAATAGTAGATAGTATGATCAAATCCGTAAGATTAGCGTGGTTCAAAAGAATTTTTGGCGCATCAAAAGGAGCCTGGAAGAGTTACCTAGAATACTTGCTGGAAGGGTTTGGAGGCCTCTTTCTTTTTCACTGCAATTACGACGTTAAAGATTATTCCATCCCTTCTCAGTTCTATCTTGAGTTATTACAATGGTGGTCGGATTTTCGAGAGAAATTTGCCACCGGAAACGATTGTCAAAACATCTTATGGAATAACAAGAACATTCGAATAGGTAAGATGCCAGTCTTTTACAGGAGATTCTTTGAGGGTAATATGATTCAAGTAAATGATCTTTTTTTTTTTAATTAAACAATGTAGATTCGTTTAACATTATCTCCAAGATCATCAAAACTTCCTTGCTTGGGCTGGACTCCGTTACTCGATACCACCTTATTTGAACAATATTAATACCTCTTCTCTTCCTTTTTGCTTTGCATCTTCTCCCTCATTAAAGACCGATGAGAAGGTTTTCGATGTTTTAGAAAAGAAATCGAAAGATTTTTATACTTTGTTTATGCGTACTAAGGCACAATACCCTAATAACTATGAAAACCTAAAACGCGAATTTAAGTTAACAGATGTCCAATTGGAACAAGTCTTTTCTTTGCCCTACCTTGTGTCTATTGAATCGTACGCTAAAGCGTTTCAATACAAAGTTCTTAATAACATACTTTACACCAATACAAAACTATATAAGATAGGCTACACAACAGACGATAGATGCTCCTTCTGTAAAACTGAACCCGAAATCTTAAACCATCTTTTCTTCAGCTGTAACTACACATAGCGATTTTGGAAGGATTTTGAATCTTATTATTCTTTCACAAATAAGTTTATATCTATTGGGTTGCAAGAAGTGTTGATAGGTATTATAAGTTCCACTTGCTCCTTACTTAATTACTCCTTACTGATCGCGAAAATTTATATAGGGGATTGCAGAAGAATCCACACCCTATCCAGTATAAACGGTTTTAAGTTGAAAATAAGAATCAAATATGAAACTGAAAAATATATATACACTAACAGAAAAATTAGACAATTTTAAAAAGAAATGGGCTTTACACTCACACCTTTAATTTAATAGCAATAACTGAATAGCAATATTATAAGTTCCCCTTACTTAATTATTTCTTATTAATCGCGAACATTTATATATGGGATTGCAGAACGCACACTCCACTTGCCCCTTACTTAATTATTTCTTATTAATCGCGAAAATTTATATATGGGATTACAGAAGAACCCATACTCTATCCAATATAAACGGTTTTAAGTTGAAAATAAGAATCAAATATGAAACTGAAAAATATATATACACTAAGACAACAATTTAGACAATTTTAAAAAAAGAAATGGGCTTTACATGCACTCACACCATTAATTTAATAGCAATAACATTGTTTTTGTAACTTCAGTGTTTATGATAAACGTTTTGTTTTGTAGTCATTTAACTAAGAATATTGTATTAGTATTGTTTACTATTGTAATTATATTTATTTCTTTTAGTATCAAACATTGTGACCAATGGCCAATTAAGACAGTTAAGATAAATAGTAATTAACTCCAAAAGATCAAAGATCTGTTGGTTGGCCACTGAACTGATATTAAGCTACTGACTCGACTAATTCTCTCCTCCAGTCAACAAAATCGTTGCTGCAGACAAACTGAATAACTACATGAGGTGGCAAGTTTTACGGAAATGAAAAATTTACATAGCGTGTTAATTTCACGTTAAGCCTCGGCGATGCGCAATATTTTCTTCACTCTGCTTTTCACAATTTGACGAATTTCTCGATATCGCCAGCAGTAAACTACAGGATTTAATGACGAATTCAGGAGAACGAAGAAACCTGTGATGCGAAAACTTACTGAAAATGAAATTCGAGAGCCATCTGCTATCAACAACACTGCAGAACATAAATTTGGAAAATGACAAGCGAGGAAAACTACGTAGAAAACAAAGCATTAAATGCAGACTTCCTCTCTTGGGGGAGCTCCAAAGCCTGTATAGTTTGTTGCTGGCACTGGATTTGCATTGCATTCCGATGATATCTCACGACTCTGTAAATGTGAATGTACGCCGCTGTTGTCAGAAGAAAACCAACAACTCCCATAAACACCATTACGACAGCTCTGTGCTCATAAAGAGCCGAAACCACGTACAAAGCAGCGGCGACTCCACTTGTGATCCATACTGATACTATGGCTGCTATGACGCGATTTGAAGTAACTAGTTCTCTGTATCGTAGGTGAAGAGTCATGGCAAGAAGTCTATCGACAGCAATGGCGGTTACAGTTAGAAAGGACGCAAAAGCGAGAAGAACTGAGCAGAAAAAAAGAACAATTATAAAAGCTGGACAGAGTAAGTTTAACTTATAGTTTTCATTCACTGCCATCCTGAACACCACTGCGATCATTAACTGAGCAAACAATCCCACGGCAAGATCAGAGATAGCAAGACTCAGGAACAACTTCTTTACATTACCGGGTATCGATGAAGCTTTCCATAAGGCGCGGATAACAAGAGCATTTCCTAACACTGCCACGGGAGAAAAGATGAAGTGTAAGACGGACAACGAGAGCAGTGTCTTTTTAGAATATTCAGCAAGAAGTTCATATCCCCTCAGCCGGTAAGCGCAAAATTGGTCAGCCATTTTCACGGAAATATTCCGATTGAACAGACTTTGGAAGAAAGAAGCTTTATCGCCGCTGTTGGCAGGACTAATCACCGGCATCTGGTAGCTCAGCGCACAAACAGAAGATTGACCAAAATAAACCACGTTTTGCCAACTGGTTGAAAGCTTTCTTTCGACATCTCCATGGAAACAAACTATATTTAACAAGTTGAAAGGTCATTTGATGAACAAATTAAACCAAATAATAGCAAACATCTGTGCACGCCAACGTTTTCTTTTTCTGAACTGAATGGGCAATCGTAGAAGCCTAAGAAAACTTTAAAAAGTGTTGGAAGCGATCGCTCAACGCCCGTGTTTAACATCACACCATCTCGTCGATGTTATTACGGTTGTCAGCAATGTATCATAAAGCGAGGAAGCCGCACTGTAGACACCCGTTAGCCACGCTTGCATGTCATTACTTAATTGCGGGCTCAACTAAAATAAGGGCCATTCTCCCAAATAGTTCTCTAGTTTCTATGGCTACCCAGAAACAGGGAAAACGCTGTATGATTCTTATTCATAGACGGCGAGTAGTCTCTAAATTCGGCGATGGATTGTGGGGCGGGAAAAATACACGCGCGCGCGCGAAATTGGCAGGAGACACGACGCAAGGGGGGCGCCGAAAATTATTATTTCTCCTCGCGTCGCGTCTCCTCGCGATTTCGCGTGCACGTGTATTTCTCCCGCCACACAATCCATCGTCGGAATTAGAGACTACTCGCAATCTACTTATTCATTATAAGTACAGGTGAAACGAATTATTCAACATTGCAATTATTAAAGGTCAAATGAACCAAAATTTCAAAGTTTTTTTCTTAAGTCAATTTTTATTGAATTTTGTAGCTTAGGTAAGAAATAAACATATTCTGGAGCTTCAGAGTGATCGGGTATTGCATCCCAGAGATATTGGATGCTGAAAAGTGCTTCGTTTTGGCTGTGATATTCGTAGAGCGGTCGGGTCAATTGTCGGGAATTTGTCGGAATTAACAGTAGTGACGTCACTATTGGCGAGCTGAAAAATTGCGGGAACATTAAAAACTACAAGTGAGTCTTGAAATTAGTGTCGTTTTTTTAGCGGAAAGCACTGTGTTTTGTGCTGCAATAAACTGCAGCAACAATTCCAAGTGTAAAGTAAGTACTTTCAAGTTTCCACATGACCCAAAACTACGGAGGAAATGGCTAATAAGACTGAAGAGGGAATCGCTTGTGCAGACCATTTTACATTTCACACCACACATCTTCAAACAAAATCTCGTGGCAAGGAGTTCGCTAGTTCCAGCTTTCAAGCCACGAAGACTGACTTGAAAGATGATGCCGTACCAACTTTTTTAAAGTATAAAAACGTGGAATCCGAAACAAAAATCGGCCAGAAAAGAAGCAACACCGACAACAATTCTAGACCGCCGAATAACGGGACGACTTCAAGCGGCAATTCCTAATGTATTCGCTCAGCGTTTGCAAAACGGCAGAAAGTTAGCAGTAAGCATTTTCCATCTTGTTTGAAATAGCTGGAAGTAGAGTGATCCTTTTGCTCTCTCTGATAATTAGATCTTATATTAAGTTTGTTGGGATGTGAAGAGCTGAGACGTCCGTGCAAACCATTGATATTCTTATAAGTGGCGTACAAATCGAATTTACGTAATGAACAGTAGCCGTAAATATATTTGGCCAGAGCCTTTCACTTCGCATCCTTTCAGAAAAGTAAGCGCTTGTTAACATTCAAGGAGGATGATCTTAGTGGTTGGATAATAATATCCTAGAAAGCGGAGTAACTGAGCGTCCTCTTCACACGGCAACCTGGACGGGAGTTTGACCTCACGGGAACAAGTTGTCTCAGATTTATAAGCCGAAAGCTAGGCAATTGCTCCAAATTGAAAATTAATTATGTCGCCTTAGCTTGAGATATATCGGCAAGCAGAACTTCAATTCAACTTGTTCAAAACTGGTAATGCGAGATAAAAGAACATCGCAAGTATTTTCAAAGCAAAGCCGTCTGTTTGCATATCGGACGTGCTTAAAAGCAGGTGCTCTGTAATGTGATACTTAAGTTATAGTGCTAACATAGCAAAAAACCTCCATTGCGAGATATGGAAACTGATGTTTTTTTGTTAAAGAAATTAAACAAACCTTTGTCCATCCATCCATTTTTGTGCACTGACATTTGTGGTCAGTTACTCGAGCGTTCTCGTCGCTAGTGTTTACGCTACTGAATAATCAAGGTGAAGCAGTTTTTATAGTTTTATTCGCCCGCGCATGTGACAATTTCGCTCGAATCGAATCAGGATGCAACGTTCTTGTTTTATTTACAAACATTTGGTTATTTCGTAGGTTAAAAGCACATAAACTTAATAAAATGTGTTCCCTCTACTTTTTTGGCTGTTTATTTATGCACGGTTTTTTGTTCCTGTTTACTACAACTTCGTTGTCGCTCCACGTGTATTTCTAGTCCTTCTGATGTTACTTTCAGTTTATGGTGCGTTTTTTTAACAAGTGTTGCTGAGTTTGGGGTGTGTTTTATAGCCGAGTGCACCTTATAACCGAAAAACTACGGTACTTTCACGTGGAAAGCTCTCTCTTAATTTTTCTTTTTTATTTATTTTATTTTATTTTTTTTACCAAAAACAAGATGACAGCTTCTCATGTATCCAATAGGTATGTTGCCTTTTGGCAACATATCTGTATGTACTGACAGAAAAGAGGAAAAACGTACTCAATCTATATATAATACCATAGAGGGTGGTAAAGGGGGAGGGGGGGGGGTCTTGACCACGTTTCACGGGAAATAAAACGGCTGTTTCACATTTCACAGACAATAAAATGGGGACTTCACGTTTTACGAGAAAAAAAAAAGCGATTTTCTTAGGGAGTGTACGTAATGTGGCGGGGGGGGGGGGGGGGAGGGGTGGCGTGGAGGTGGGCTGGACTAACTATGCAAAAGTTAAATAGGATACCCTTGGCCCTCCACTTATGTCTTGAAAATAAAGCATGGCCCTTCACAGACAGTCAGAGTAAAAAGGAGGCCCCCCCCCCCCCCACCGAAAAAAATAAATAAAAAACGCTGTAAGTTTCCTTTTGCCTATTTTCCGTTGTTTTCGAAAATTTATTCATTCGAAACTGTACAGTAAAGGAAACCCACGAACCCATAACGTTTGAGACGTTTGAATTGAGAGTAAAAATGCTGTTTGATAAATGGATGACCCTCCCCCTAAGGATGATTTTTTTTTTTCGGTGATCCTCCCCCAAATTACTCCAGCCCACACTCCCATATGATAAAACATACAATCCCTTACTTTGGTCAGAAGAAGAACTACAGTCAAAGCACTCACTTGTCTGATGTGTTTTTTTTTTTTAAACTAGTGAACAGTACACAGCCACAGCTTTTGTTAATATCTTTGCTATTCGACCGGTTTCCTCTGATCACACAGACTTCATCAGGGATTGTAACGAGATTGGTGAAAGAACATGTTTTTTTACTAAATGTTTACAGTACAATGCAAGTTTAAATTAGGGTGTGAACAGCGAAAAAACGACCACAAACAAACAAATGCACACAGGATATAAGGTAAGAATGTGCTTGCAGTTGTTTAATTTTGGAGCTCATGATTTAACGTGGCAAACATTGAAAAACAGACCTTCTCCTTGTGGATTAAGGATTTCTTGTTACTGTCTGCCATATAACTCATCAGAACAGTTACGTTTGGTAGAATCTCGCGACCTTCAGAGGCTGTTTTTATTGATGAGCAAAGCTATCCCAGACAGGTTTCCATGGCAATCACGGCCCAGGGTCAAGAATGACGTTTCAGATTGCAATGGAACACAGTATAGTTTGTACTGTACCATATGGCATCTATTGTTAAAATTTCTCTCAAAATTAAAGAAACATGAAACGAAATCACAGTTCACAGTCAATTAAACACCCGATTCTCATTTGGCAGACAATTATAATCAAAAATCACGGATCACGGTTATTACCACAATCACATTTCACGAGGAAAAAAACGGCCATTTCACATTTCACGGGAAATTAAAAAGGCAATTCACGGCTCATGAAAATACCCTTTACCACCCTCACCATACTCTCAAACCTTGGGTGACAAAATTTTCACACCTTTTTCCTCATTTGGTTCATAAAATTCTTAGTGGCATGAATTATATACCCTCTGGAGCTACATAATATTTCATTTTACAGTCAAAGGACATAATAATTTATCATCTAAGTATTTTTAATCCTAAAGGAATGCTTGATTTGTTTTGGCAGCAGTTTTGGTGGTATGACAAATACATGTATCTGTACAAATGGTGCAAGTAACCACATCTAGATTGGATGGAGTTTATGGGACAATGAATTATGTTAAATCACTTTGACATCATGCAAGTTATTGCAAGTAGTGTAATGATACAGAATATATACCAAATGGAAAACTTTCAGGGAGGTTGTTAATGGCCATGAGATAGCATCAGTGTACAGCCCACCCATTCACAAGCTTGCTCATTTCTAGACCAAAATTTTGACTATGCTCTTTTCCGTGGCCATTTTGATACTGACATACACCAATTATAGGTGAACTCCTTACATGACAATCCCACATAATTCATGCATTACCCAAAATCAGAAACCTTTTCCAGACACACATACTTGTGTTGGTGATGGTCTGAAAAAAAATATGACAATGTTTACAAGCATACACATATATTCCCATTTAGTGGCTCATTATAAATCGGGCCTTCATTCTCTAGATACTGGTTATAAGTTATCTAAATAACAGCTGCACACAGCAGTAAAATTCTCATTCTCAGTAATACAGGACATGGAATGTGGTATCTTCTCTGTTGACTTTGAGATTTCACGACAGCAGACACTTTACTGCCCAGTTTGCATGGGCACACAGTTTCCAGAAATGCACCTGCATTTTAAGTGCAAGTCAAGATTGTAAAGAAAAGTAAACATTTCATTAAAAAAAGCATATAAGATTTAATCACTGGCATTTTGTCAATTCACGGATACCCCTGTTACAACGATTGTACATGTTATCTAGCCTTTGGGATTGTTCACGCAGTGTCATCGGAATGAAATCGGACTCACAAAAACAGCTGCATGGAAATTATGGTATTGCATAACAATAAACAGTGAAAATGTACAAAAAACACAGGGAGCAGATAAAATGCGTGAAATAAAAGCGAACAGCATGCAGTTGTAATTTTATGGCCACCTTTTCATAGTATGGTGAATATTAATATAGAAGAAACGCGGATCAAAACAACAGTAGCGCATGGAAGAAGTATGGCTTCACAGTATACAGCGACAATACAATTAAACACCACAGAGAACAAAGCAAATGCTTCAAGGGCGATTCCAACGTATTTATTGACCATTCTACGGCGATCTTTTACAGTATATTGAGTAAACAAATGCTCACCAATCCACTTGACCGATTCGGTCCTTGTTTACATCGTATTCTTTGCAGTCAGACGAGTCATCGGAGGTTTCAACATACGATTCCGTTGCCATTAATCAGTGCATTAATTGGTTCATACTAGTACCGCTCTACGTTAAAAACCACATGTTCGACTTCCTCGGCCTTTTTCGAAGAGAGAACGAAAGGTTAAAACGAAGAACTTTTCAGCAGATCGCAAAGAGTAAGTGTAGCATTGAGCTCCTCATCCACTCGCCAATAGTGACGTCACAACAACACGTGCTTGTTTCCATTCCTTCCATGTCAAGCGCGCGGCCATTTCAGAAACGTTTTCGTTTGTTCTTCGGATATTTCCGTACTCCCTGTTGTTTTACTCCCTTAAAAGCTCAGAGAGGACAATTTCTACGTGATTTTGTATTCCAGTAGTCCTTTTTAGTGTTCGGTCACTTTGAAATGACACAAAGAAAAGTTTTCGAAATTTTGGTTCATTTGACCTTTAAATAAATTTACTCCTTCTTGACGTCTCTTCATAAAAACTTTTCCTTCAAAACTGACTCCAGCCGATATTGTCATGACTATTCCATTAATCGGTTCTAAAAGGAACCACCCCCGTGGAAAGCGAGGCAGCTGCTCAAGGGACCACTGATGTGGGTAGCGTGGAAAAGCTCACGATACGTTCGAACGTCTACTGTAAATTTGTCAAGACCTCAGGCGCGTATTATTGGCTTGCAGCAATCAATAAATATTTCCTGTAACAGATGTTTGAATATGTCTTAATTAAACAACCACTTACACCGGGTCAGCTTCCCTCAGTTTAAACAAAGTAGAATTTGAAAATACTCCGAAGCTACCAAACAATATATTAAATCACGAATCTTTTCGTCGCAACTCCATAGCAAGCGAATTAAGTAGACAGGAAGTTTTACTGGTTTAAATAAAAAGAAAGCGGCAATAGTATTTGAAACCTACTGTCGCCTTACTCTACCCCTGCCAAAAGGACAAGACACAATCGTTTACTCAGTATCGTCAAAAAAGCCTTTTTCGCTTTCACTGTGTAAACATTCTTTCATAAGTACAATTATAGCGAACGGTAAGAAAGTTTATGTTTTGTCTTACTCTCCCACAAACGTATGAATCAAATGGTAGCGCGACCTGCTTATCCCCAAGTAATTCCAAACATTTCCGAACAGAGAAAACCGTGACTGAAAACTACAATCTTGGACAAAACTGTTGAGAAAAATACGCTCTCCGCAATTTAAATGCAGAATCCAAACAATAAAGGACTTTGCGGGACCCCCTCCCCAAATTAATGTTGTTTTCGTCTTAAGAATTGTGTTAAGTGCAATGGCAAGGTGACGCACATCAACAATGTAGAGGGTGAGGGGGCAGAGAAAACCTTTTTAAGTATTTTGTTACCGACATCTAATTCAATCGTTTTTTTTTTTTGGAGTTTTGTCGTCTTTGATTGTAGCGATGTAGAGTGTAAAAATGGATTATAAGTTGGGTTCGACATATAAAAGAGGCGAGTTCGTTCGGGGAGGCATTTCTTTTTAGACGTAAGCATTTATGTTGGGCTGCATGCTTCACTCAAATAAAATGTGTTCTCTTAAAATGGTTTGAGTGTTTTGGAAAATGATGCCCTTTTTCATAACCATTGAAAATACGGGTGGACGCGAATGATGTAAATTATGCGCAAAATTAATTAAACATGATACTAACTATGCAAAGATAAAAATTAATCGACGCTTACTTTTTGATTTTCTTTAAAAAGAGGGTGGAAGGCAGGGTGACCGAAGTCCCTCTTCTAGCTCGGCCACGCTTGTAAATAGCCAACTGGTTTGTCTCCTGCCAGTTGGGATTTTGTTATGTTTATTAGAATGATTTGTTTCACGTATTTGCTCAGCCCCACTAGCCTTTGTGTGCTATAAATACTGTCAAGGATAAATAACGGTGATTTTTTATCTATTCTTGTATTTCTAAAACAAGTCTCTAAGATCATTTTCACGACCGTTTGCGTCAGTTAGCAACAGAACGGCAACGTCATTTGAGGACGCGAGAGCGCGCAGAAAGGACTGAAAACGACTTCCGGTGCTCAGTTTGCTGCTCTGCTATTGGTTATGTCGGTTTTTAGATCAGCTGAAGGATTCACGCTTTGCACAAGTGTTCACAAGCAGATTTTTTAGACGCCAAGCCAGTATTACTGTCTAACAGAACTAGACACAGTCTTGTAGTTGCTAAATAGAAACAATTACCACTCATTACGAGGAAGCAGTGTATTTTAGACAAAAATACTTCACAAATTAAAGTGATCAAGTAAGCTGAAGCCACTCAAAAGGCACTAAGGCCACAAGGTAGCGGGCATTACCCCTTAAATCTACCAAAGCAAAGATTGAGCCCAAGCATTAGCAGCCATGGACAGCTGTTTCGGCCTTGTTAGGCCTCATCAGCATGGCATAGCTAATACTCAGGCTCAAGAACCCACATATCAATAAAACAAGCAATGAAAACGTAAAGCTTGTGGGATGTGGCTGGAGTGACAAGGATACTTCACAAATTAATGTGATCAAGTAAGCTGAAGCCACTCAAAAGGCACTAAGGCCAATTTGTGAAGTATCCCTGTCACTCCAGCCACATCCCACAAGCTTTACGTTTTCATTGCTTATTTTAGACAAAACTTCATAAAGACATCAGGGAAAGATCGAGCTTTATCCGAATGCTGTAGTCTTTGCCATTTTACGTAGTCATTTACATATCTCATGTAGTTGTCCTCGAAAAGAAGTACTCGGTTCATTCGCAACAGAATAAATAACGCGTGTGATTTCTTAAAATATCCCGAGGCTGCCGAAAAACAAACTTCAAAAGGCATCTGCTCGGCTCCAGATCGACAATCAGGTAATGGGTAATGTCATCATCGACGTAAAGCAACATCCAATACTAATTTTCAAAGACGTCATACTGCCATCAAATTTAACGCCGACGTACACGAATATCGACTTAAATCGGCCAATATTTTACGATTACAAGGAACTTGTAAACTGTAGGCTCCGGTGTGGAGGCATCAACTGAGAAAAACACGATCGAAGTGAACTTGAGCATCAAGGCGAGAGTAAAAACGAATTACGACAAACAGCAGGAGTTCATTAACCAGGAGTGCCCAACTCCCTTGCTCAGCTTGTCACAGACAGGATTATTTTTTGACTGGTTTTACATTACTTTTGCGCGCGAAATGAAAGTTTCGGGAGTCATAATTCCGCATCAGTAATACAATACACGGAAAATTCTTGATTTTCATCAGTAATGGTAAAAACGTTTGCTTGCATGAACAAGATTCAAACAAAAGAGAATTAAACTGAAGACCCTGGAGCAGATAGTCGGGATCGATGGGACGAAGAATTAGCGTAAACTTTCGACATCCCCGAATTTCTCCGGAAATTCTTCGTCCCATCCCGACAATCTGCCCCAGGGCCTCCGAGGATGGACCCTTCTAATCCCCTCTCCCCTTCCCATCCTTACAAATTGAGCCAAAATTGCTACTGTTCACATGCAAACAGCGACCTTATAACGGGGCACTATCACGCAATTTGGATAAAGTCAAAGATTTGTTTGGAACAGTAAAATGTTTCGAAGAGTTTGCAATTTTCCTGCAAAATATTTTATACGTGCACTGAAACTGTTTGCGGTTGTCTATGGCCACCGACGACAAGGAGGAAATGGATTACAACTTTGAAAAAGCTGGGTCAACAGTTTTCAAGTTTTGTCATTGTTTCTTGGAAAAATCACTGTAAAATAATACTAGTTAATTTCCTTTCTTCCAAGAAATGATATGGAATCAACCTTTTTGTGTTACTTTGCCTACCGTAAAGGCTCTATTAAGCCCCCCGTCTCTATTAAACCCCTCTCTAATAAGCCCCCCGTTTAGAAGCCGTTTTTTGTAATAAGGCCCCCCCCCCCCCCCCCCACCCCACTCACCTCTAATAATCCATCCACCTCTTTTGGGACATCAGATTTTGTAATTAGTCCCTCCTATCCTCTCTTACGAATTCCATTTCATGAAGCCCAGTGGGCTTATTTATTATAAGACGAAACTCCGGCGGCGTGTTTGAGATTTCAAATAAGCCCTCCCTCTTTATTAAGCCCCCCTCTCTAATAAGCCCCCCATCAATGAGTCCTGAAATTAAATACCCCCCCCCCCCCCCACCTCGGGACTTAATAGAGCTTGTACGGTATTCATGTAATAACAAACGTATAACAGGAATTGTCCTGACAGCACCCCTTCCATAATACACTGTTTACCCACCCCGTGCCCCGCCCCCCATTGTTTAGAAATGTATTTCTTTGTCTTTCCATTTATCAGTTTGTAATTAACCCATTGGCGCCCGTTCCGGCCAAAACCGGCCGCACAAGACTCCCATGCTTCAAAACATTGCAACTTTCTCAATCGCACGAATATTGCCTTAACTGTCAGTTGTGAGAAAGAAGTGGAATGTCCTTTAAATCTGGATATCCAATAAACGCAAGATAACGTAGCGATTTTACCAAATATGGCCTTTGCGTTTAGAGAAGAACGAAACTGACCGTTTTCAAGATAAAGAGAAGCGACGAAAATGCCCCTTTTTGCCTTTACGTTTTTTAAAGGAATCAATGTCGAAAAACCAAACTTCAACCATCTTAACAAAATTCAGTCCTTGTTCTAGCTTAGAAATGACTTTTTTTGTTCATATTCTCCTCCGGAGCGTAGATACAGCCTTTTGTTCCAGTGCATTCGGCCCTTCCCGCCATTTTCAACATCTCGAGGGCATTCTATGTTGGGAAATAACGAGAATTTTTGACAGCGCCCGTTCCTCTACAGCCCCTCGGACCTACCGCCAAAAATTCGTACTTGTGGTCATCTTCAGTGCTCACAAATTCCAAAATATGCGGTGGTAGGTTGAGAAATTCATCAATAGTCGAGTCCCAAAGGTACTAACTGTCCGACCGGCCAACTTCCCAGTTCGTCGAGTAACAAGCCAAATTCGACAACAAAGTGCCATAGGACAGCACCACTTCTCTATGGTAGTTTCAAATAAAGAGTCACGAAATGCTATGGATTATTTATAGGCGGAAAATCACTCCGAAAACGTAAAAACAGCTGGGCGCCAATGGGTTAATTCAAACTGGAAAAGACTGGGCTTGAGAGTGGCGTGATGGCGATTGTGGGATTGTTTGGGAGGTCGCTAAGACAAAAAAAGAAAAGGCCGCGGGAGATTTCAGCGCTCTTTTAACATTCTGTCATGTTTGTTTTGCGTTATTTGCCACTGGTAGTAGATCTTTTTAGGGTGTAGATTTTGTTTTCCCAATGTAGACCATGTGATCTTCCCAAGGGAATTTGCTTTTTGCCTTTTCGTAAATTATGCAACTTAATGTAAACTTCGGGCGTATCGGACAATTTTGTTTTCGTCCAAATTCCTTTTCGGCTTATGCGTTCATTGTTTTTTAAAAAGTCACTTTCATTCTGTCATCCAAACAATAGCAAACGGTTGGTTAAATTGCTAACCTTCAACGCCACAATGAAGTGTAAGCGTAAAGTACCTGTGAAAAGCACTATTTCTATTGTCTGTCAGTTCACTGGTGTGACTAAATGGTCAGATACGTTTTGGTTTTACGAAAGTTGACAGCAAATCGCTTCATTTGCAAATTCACGTATTCGTGTGTCCACAAACTGGAGCCTCCACATTTATTTCAACTTCTAGAGCATGATTGGGGTATAACAGCTACATCACAACACGAGAAATGTGAACAACTTTAATATTCAAAGGCTATGAATCGATTTCGATTATAAAGATTGTACGAAAGTTACCCATTGCAATACGTTATTTCAGTTGCATTTCTTAGTGACTAATTTCCATATACATTCCGGCGATAATAAATATTTGTTTTGTCAGGAGCTTATTCAGTTACGGCGTGAAAAGAACCGCAAAATGTTGAAGAGATTAAACAACAAAATATAGTGGTTTTGAAACAGCTTTACCTGATGTTTGGGCAAGTTTTTTTTGCAGAAGAATTGCACTTGTACTGTGTACCAGGATGGAAACCCAGCATTGACGGGAAACTTGTGTTCAAAATAAGTTAACTTACAACACACTGCTCCAAACACACGAAGGACTCTCCGTGTAATGGTCTCTTGGACTGCTAAATTGTACACGAACGTGAAAACCTCTATTTTCTTTATGTTTTAAACGTCAGTGCTTAGTGAACTGAGTATGGCAGTGCATTTAAAAGTGTTGGATCTAAACTTTTTCTTGGTTTCAGATAAGGTTATCTGCGCGAGGTTTATTTCTCAGCCGTTCTATATGTGAAACAAGGAGACATGAAAGACGACTAAAGGATAGCCCACGAGGACATACGATTTTCTGATTTACATGTGACCTTCTTGGTTCCAATACATCAGCCATGTCAGAAGCACTCTCCTCTTGCTTAGTTGAATCGAATTCCTCGCCGCTGCAAAATCGACCAAACCTTCGGTCGGGCTCTCGTTGTGCTGAGAGAAATGAAAATCTTAAGTAAGGCTTGTGCTAGTTTAGAGGCATTAGGTCCAAGGATAAGAAAACTCCAAGCTATAACGAAATAACGTGAGCACTTTTCACACATTTGAATCTTTAAACACTGCGCGTGATGGAGTTCAAAGTCCTGAGTCTGTGAAGTGTGAATGAAATCACCAGGTGTGATCATTCAAAGAAAGCTACTGAGCAGTATTTTCTTGACGTACCGATCATTATGCCGTACACCGTGCTTCTAACTTTTAAGGCGTATGGACTAAATTCTACCGTATTAACCATTCAAATGAAAGCCACTGAACATCACTTTCCTGTGGTAGTTGCTTGTTATGCTGTGCAAGGCGACAATAACCAGGGGCACCCAACGACGTTTTTTTCCCAAATGCTCTAAAAAGCCATTTAAAGTTGTTTGGAGTGCTTTTAAAGCTAAGAAGATGAGTTTTGAGCTGCGCTATGAACATTTGATCTGTTCGGTCGTCCTAGGGGACATTAAGTCCTGTCGAATTTTTTAGGGCTTGTTTTTGCATATTCCGAAAATACCAGCTTTGCATAGAAGCTGCACGAAAACGTAAGGTTATCTAGAGACTCCATTGGACAGACGAAAATTTTAGGGATCGTTTTTGATATTTGTCCGAAAACCCTACCGATGTGGTTGTGTTATCGAATTTCTTAGGGCGACAGAACTTTTCTCGAAAATTCTAGGTGTACCAAAAACCAAATGTAATGGTTTCAACGCAACTGTTTGCTATTTGAACGCAGCTCAGACAGCTATCAACTCAGAAGACACTCAAGGACTAATAGACTAATGCAAAGCGGAAAAAGTGGCAGAAGTTGGAAAAGTGGATTTCCTCAAGTATTAAATATGCTGAGAAAAGCGCAAGAATACTGATAATGATAACTTATCAGTGACTTATGTTTTAGAAACACGGCAATCATGTAAAGCAGTTTTTATAGTTTTGATATTTTTAATGTTCGATATAGTTAGGTTATGATGTAATTACGATGAATTTTGATGAATGTACCGTGTCAAAATAAAGTTAACATACATGCACTCTGTGCACTGATCATCTGTCAGATCTGTTGGAAGCTCCCCAGGAGGAGGGGCGGGTGGAGGGTTGTCGCTGGAGATTTTAAACCCTGACCCGTGAAAATGGTATAATGTTCACTGATGACCCGCTGAATAAATACAGATTAAAGTCTCCGTTTTCGGATTCCGTTCTGATAGCTTGCGAGCAGGCTCTCCAGTTTTTTGTTGAGGCGCGAGTCATGTGGTCACGCCGCAGCTAAAAAAAACATGTTTAGGACGGGTACAGGACAACTCGCTTGAAATTATATAACCGGTTTAGGGCGGAGGAGCCAAAGACCATAACCTATCACTGACCCTATCCAGCGGCACGTCCCAGTATAAGCAATATAGGGAGTATCGCCTCCCCCTCTCCCGGGGTTGGAAGAAGCAAATGCTGCCAAAAAGTTTCTATAGCTGAACAACTGATCTGAGCAAAACCTCTGAAACCTTTTCGTAGTCAATTTCCCCAATGTTTAGGAATGTTTATTGCTGTCATTGACTAATGTGACTAATCACTGTGATCACGGTTAAAAATGGTATTCGTTTGCTAAGACTACTAGTAGTCTGCCTTTTCTGTTTTTAAGAAGTCTGTCGAGTTCTCATCCCTGTGCACACGTCAGTGACACGTTCGCAAGGCAACGCGGTTTGTATGAAAGGGATGAGCAAAAGGCATTGTGTCTCAAGAAGAAGCTCCGACTTATCACTGTTAACAGTATTAAGTTTAAGCTGATGTTCCTTCTTCCCCCTGCTTCCTGCACTTTTTTTTTTCGCTAGCACAGGCTTTAATCTGGGCAACCGCAGATGCTTCAGCTCATGCTTACGCTTTGTCATTTCGGGAATCGAACCAGATCAAACAACCCCACCTAACCGCCCGATCAAAGGACAAGTATTACCGGTTATCATCCGCATAAAGAAAATGAAATCCCATGTTATACCTCCGCACGATATCCCCAAGTGGTGAAGTTATAAAATAAGATGTAAAATAGGGCTTCGAACAGAACAGAACCCTGAGATCCTTCAAATACCCCGCTTGGAAATGGGCTGTATGAAGACTCAGGAAGACTTTGACCAGCTCGACTCTGATGATGAGAAACTGATACCCATTAACTAGCAAAGGACTACAACGCGCCAAAAACGATTGCGAGGGAGAGGGGACAACGGGAAGTCCATCCTTACTTCAGGCTACTTGTAATGCAATCACACCGAAAAAAAAAAGAAAAAAAAAAAAGGCTTGAATGGGCAGAGGTCATTTGTCTAACTGTCCTGACCTGTTTTAAGAACTTTGTGTGATAAGTATGAGAGTGAATGATAATCTGTGATTTACATGTTAACCACCCCCACCCCTAAGAATTAATGCAAAGTCTACTTAAGGGATCAAAGGGGTCAGGGGTGCGAAGACATTTCACGGTTGATGAAAATAGTTTCAAATTTTTGTTTATCGTCAGTATTATCTTTTATTATCAATACAACTTGACCCATTATTGTAAACATCTTGACAATAAAACCATAAATGAAATGAAAGGACCGTCGATTTTTCTAAAAATTTCAAATATTCTTTATCACAACACAGGGATCGAAATTAGAGCCTTGAGTTTGGTGAGGCGAAACAAATACTGAATTTACCACTTTTCTAGTAGAAAGAAACCTTTCTAGTAAAACTTTGCTAGCGACAAAAAATAAATAAATAAATAAATAAATAAATAAATAAATAAAAAGCTTATCTTGCTTATTGTGGACAACTTATAAAGGTCGGCACACACAACGGGACTAGTCCCTGCGACTAGTCCCTGCAACTAGTCCCCTGAAGAGTTTACACGAAGGGACTGGTCGCAGGGACTAGTCCCACGAACAGTTCACACGCAGGGACCAGCATAATTTGAGGGGACAAGTCCCTGCGACTTGTCATGTTTGAATTCGTGGGACAAGTCGCAGGGACCAAATTTTGGTCCCTGCGACTAGATTTTCTAATGAAAATGGGTAGTTCACACGATGGGACTTGGTTCCCGGGACTAGTCGCGGGGACTAGTCGCAGGGACTAGTCCCTCCGTGTGTGCCGACCTTAAGAGAAATAATCAACAAGGGCACAGTTCCTAAAACCCGATTTGGCTGAGTTGGGGATCATGTACCATTCTCTTCCAGACGCTTCTGAAACTTCGCTTGGCTTAACTTGGTGCCATACTAAACCATCTTTCATGAAAATGGGCCCCGGTTTTTAACAAATAAACATAATGACAGAGAAAAATGTACTAAAAAAGGTCCTTATCTTACTTAGTAAAAAAAACAAGCTAAAAATGATAACTTCTGTTTAATTCGTTCAAGTATAACATGAACAGAATCTTCAAAATTTGCCATTTCACTCTCAGAAGTGGCCGAAGACAAAATTTTGACAAACTTGCAAATTTCGTATTGTATGTAATTCCCTATAACAAATACTTAAGTCTGTGCAATTACTGCCAAATATGTCTCAATTGAGTGTGGAGTCTTGTATAGTTTCTCAGCTAGAAACACCATACAGGACTTGGGTTCAAATGTACGAGGCCTGATGCAAACGGCTAATGAAACTGAGCGAAAACAAATTTTTCTCATTTGCTTTAGATTCGGTACATGTGACGTTAGACATTTGAACCGTCTAAAGGCTTAAAGTTTACCAGTGATGTCTTATTTTTGTTTCATTTTTTAAATTAAAAAAAAGTATGCTTAATGCCATAATTCCATGAACTTCAATACCAATACTGAATACCCTCAAACCTTTCTATGCCAAAAAAATAAAAAAATAAAAATTAAAAAAAAGGCACTTTAAACACTAGTTGATGTAAGCCACACCTGTTACGGTGTGACTGACCATCTAGTGATAATATTGTTGTGAATTTTGTTGTACAGACTATGAACATTTGTTAGTGATTTGAAATAGGTGTGAGAGTTCATGGAATCAAGGCTTAAACATCTTGATAATGTAAAATTCCTTAAGTTATTGGAATCTTACATTATCAAGAGATGCATGAAAATAAAAATTATTTACAATGTGATTGTCTTTATTTCCACGTTTGCTGGCTTCCACCTGAGTTGCCTTCCGTCTTTGTGTACAGTTGGCTCGAATATGGCCAAACTGGTGGCACTTGTGGCAACGTACTGAAATAATACAAAAAGACAGGTATTTAAAATTTATTGACTTCGAATTTAACACTTATATTGATTTGTCGGGGGTTTCCCAAAGAGAACGAACCTGCAAAGGACAGTTGGTCATGTGATCTCAACATCATATGCTATTCGCTTCATATGTGTTGCAAGTTTGTGCATTGAAGGCTCGTTTTTATTCTCGTTGTTTGTCCTGTTTCATCGTCATCATGTTGAGCATAAGGTGCAAGACCCCCCCAAAAATATGCTAGTCTCATTTTTGTAATCGCTTGTTTGTATTGCTTTATCTGTAATTCAGTATTGCTTGCTCCAACTCGATATAATAAATCATGCTCCACATATTGCTCTGATAGGAATGATAATGTTTAACAGCTGTTGAAACTAAGACTAGACTGTTATCTGTGTTAAGTGCTGTTCATCACAATAGACAAGTATCACTGGATTCCTGGATTTTGAAAAAAAAAGTCTTAAGAGCCTTCTGCCTCCAAAATGCCTTGCATCTAATGTGATGTGGAGTATAACACTATAACTAACTTTTAAGTTTTTTAAGATTATCCTGCATACCGTTTTTTCTTCCTCCATTTCTTCTATCTTCCCCTCTATTTCTTCCTCTCTATTGTCTTCCTCTTTCCTCTACCCCTCTTCTCCTCTCATCTCTTCTTCTGCTGTCATCTCTTGTTCTGCTCTGTTCTCTTCTTCTCCTCTCGTCTCTTCTTCTCCTCTCATCTGTTCTTCTTCTCTCATCTCTTCTTCTCCTTGCTTCTCTTCTTCTGTCCTCTTCCCTTCTCTCCTCTTCTCTTCTTCGCTCCTCTTCCCTTCTTCTCTCTTCTTCTCCTCTTCTCTCCTGTTCTCTTCTTCTCTCCTCTTCCTTCTCTCCTGTTCTCTTCTTCTCTCCTCTTCCCTTCTCTCCTCCTCTCTTCTTCTCTCTTCTTCTCCTCTTCTCTCCTGTTCTCTTCTTCTCTCCTCTTTCCTTCTCTCCTGCTCTCTCCTATCCTCCTCAATGGCTTCATCCAGCCAGTCCATTCTCTCTGACAAGTAAGACAAAATTTGCAATTTTTTTTAAATCAGTTACATCAAGTCAGAAGTGTAAATTGGTGTGTGATAAAAGCAGCAAGCTAGTTCATTTCTTGAACAATATCGCAATACACTGGTAACAGGCTCCTTAGCCGAGGATAGTTGGAAAATAATAATATTTGGGGACTGGTCAAAAGAGGAGGGAATACCTTGCACACCAATTTCATTACCATCAACCCCCGTAAATTAACCTGCTCCCAGTTATACAGCAAAAACTTAGAATGTTACTGAAACCGAGAGTATATCTGTTTGTCTGGGTTAAAATCTTTCAGTCTAAAGTGATTCAGAAAATTGCACCATCTCCCAAATAATGTAAGGTAATTGGACTGCTACGTCATCATCTAATTTGCACCCCTGGCTCCAAAACCTGCCTGAAAACCTTAGAAATTAGCAAGAGATTTTAGGATTCCTCTTTGCATCGCATTTTCGAGATAACTGGGTGACAACTTGCTAGGCAATATTTCCTTCCTCAAACAGATATTTTTTTCAGAAAATTCCATGAACAAAGATCTATAAGAAGAACTAACAAAAATTAGGTTTGAAATTCCTACACAATAATGGCTTGGTGACCAAGACAATTGAGTTGTGATGATGAGAACTGCTAGATAAAGTTGAACAAAAAAAAAAAAAAAAAAACAAAAACAAAAACAAAAAAAAACAAAATATGAAAATAAAGAGGGATTATCTGATCATTTCATTCAACTTTGGACAAAAGTTGCGATTCCCTATCACTGATACATTAATTGCTGGAAAAAATCTTGTGCAATTTGTCTGTACTGATAACAATTAAACGTAGTTTAAAACCTTCACTGATTGGTTTGCCCTACCTTCTGAATGACGAGCTCCTTCCATAATAATATTATTCTTGCAGTGGAAAATTGTAAACCTATGAAAGAATACAATTATAATCAAAGTTGCTTTTAAAGACGGTGTGAAGTAAATTTATTTTTTTTTTAATTTGAAATCCCCACCCCAAACAAACGGCATTAGATCGTTTTTTTTAGGTAAACTTAAGTCTCACATGGCGCCAATTTTTACTGCAGCTGTAGCCGAAACTGCACTTTAATCAGCTTAATGAAACGAAACCGCAACGAGGCTAGCCCTAATTCCTCGAAAACTCGAAAACTAAGACTTCCTTCAGAGCGCGAGTCCCTAAAAGTGCTTTCATTGCTTTCAGCTGACTCACGTTCTTTTGAAAAACCAATGCACGCGCAAACGCGAAGAAATAACTCAGATTAAGCACTGACGTATATGGGAAGGCAAGGGATGAAAGAAGGGATTAAAAGTCAGAAAAAATGTGCAATTCACAGGTTTTTTCAAAATACAATGACTAGGAAAAAAGCAATAATAATAATAATAATAACAACTACGTCGAACACTTGATGTCATCGTATGTCCGACAAGTCAGATAAGTTATAAGCTTAAGTCCAAATTAAATGTCGTCGGCACATTTCGATGCTAGAAACTCCACCAATTTGTTTAACATAGAACCGCCAAACAGAGTAAAACCTCTAGAGTGTGTGTTTCTGTGTGTTTGTGTGGGCGCTTTTTACCGTTTGATCAGTGTACTGTGTACTCACTGTAATCTGTGTAATAGACTAGCTCTGATAGACTGTCACTGCTCTGTGCAGTGTATCAGTTGTATCGTTGACAGTTTGTAGAGTTTGTACGTATCCAACGAACTGAGATTGTGACATATGGTGGATTCAGTTCACTGAGTTCGAGAGAAAATAACTGAGAATAACGCTGATAACGCTTTAAACAACTTGACGCATGCAATAGACAGACTGCAAAACAGTCGGTTACCGGTAAACTGGGTAATACCCGTTTCCTTTCGTGTGCGGCGAGGTTTTCGGGAGATTTTACCCTTACGAGGCCATGAGATCACACCTGAGATCAATGTCTGAGATTGATCTCACAGCCTCGCGAGGCGAATTTCTCACCCAAATTTCTGAAATTTCGCCGAGGCATTTTGCTCAGCTGTTTACGTTTCCTCTCGTGTGCGGTGAGGATTTCGTGAGATTTTCGCCTCGCGAGGCAATGAGGAAAATATCAAACATGTTTGATAATCGATCTCGCGACCTCGCGAGGCGAATTTCTCACCAAATTTCGCCGCACACGAGAGGAAACAGTGTGGAAACGGCTGAGCCACCTGCCTGGTGAGGCAATTTGCTAAGCTTTGCTTTTTCGTCTTCAGAAGGCGCGAATCAGGCGAATTGACGAGACCTCAATCATACTTTTGCAGTCTACTCGTGTAATAGTTTTTTCGTTCACGAAAGCCAGGGTTTGCTCAAGACTGGTGCTTTGTCAGTGTTGAGAAGAGAAGCGAAAACTGGTCTTATTGTTCGACTTCTCAGCATTCAAAGTTCAAGTTTCAGAAGTTTTGGAGGTATAATAGCTTTCGAAGTTTCAGTGAAGTCTTTCCGGTCTTATTCTACACTATCGAAATCGCACTAATAACAGTAAATATAATAAGAATACTATGCATGCTACCGAATACATGACAGAACAAAACATTTTCGAATAATAAAGTCGTTGTTGTAGGAACTTCTGTTCCGTTTTTCATATCGAGCCTATCATGCTACTGATGCTAGCGCTATTTGGCAGATCTCTCTATTGATGTCTGACATAAATTCGATCGAGCGATCTTCAGTTTTCAGAGTTTTGAATAATTTACAATAAAAGTCTTGCTTATTGTTAGATATTCCAGGATACGATCAAACGAACACAGGCTTAATCTTGCTTAATCGAAAAGAAAAATTAAATGATTCTTACCTGATCAGCTTCGCTGTGGCCTTACGAACAATCAGATCAAATATCCAGCTCTCGGTTTGGTTCGCAATGAGACAAATCTGCAATCGCGCGTGCATTTTTATACATCGATAGATGTTCATGCCCAAAACAAAAGACAGCAGTCTGTTGGGAATAATCTGTTATGTGAGAATGTTTTACTCTTTCTTTTAACAAAGCACTCTTAATGGCGGTGTATGATCAATCGCAATCAATGGTAATAGGGTCGGTTGGATAAAAGACTGCACACTTTCATCGTTTGTTATGAAGTGACCGCGTTGGTTAGATTAGACCCTCTGATTGGTGTGGTATTACCCTAGATAGGTGCCTGTCACTCAATCGCAACTGTTGGCGAGTGTGAGAGAACACCTGAAACACCTGAAATCAACTGTCACCTGAACTGTGAACAGTGTGAAATCAGCAAAAACCGAGAGAAAAAAAAAAGAAGAAAAAAAGCCAAAGTTGCATACTGTAGTAAGCAGGGTAAGACTGACAGACGCGTGCAGGTTTTACGAGACGCCCGGCTATGCCGGGTCGCACGAGGAAATCGAGACAAATTTTCAGAATTTCATTTGATAACCAAAAAACTGTCACATTGCTGTCAGTTGACCATGCTGTCAGTTACCTGAGTTACTTGCCCAACGCGGACAAAACCATGTGGAGAACAGTTTGCCGTTACTCGAGGGTCACACAGTGGTTACCAATTTTTTTGACCTTTTTTCTCAAGTTAATTGGCCTTCATGATCACATGACCTGTTAAAGTTCCCGCAACATTCTTCATGTGGAGGACAGTTTGCCGTTACTTAAGGGTCACACAGTCGTTAAGAATTTTTTGACCTTTTCTCTCAAGTTAATTGGCCTTCATGATCACATGACCTGTTAAAGTTCCCGCAACATTCTTCATGTGGAGGACAGTTTGCCGTTACTTAAGGGTCACACGGTCGTTAAGAATTTTTTGACCTTTTCTCTCAAGTTAATTGGCCTTCATGATCACATCACCTGTTAAAGTCCCCGCAACATTCTCCATGTGGAGGACAGTTTGCCGTTACTCGAGGGTCACACAGTGGTTACCAATTTTTATGACCTTTTTTCTCAAGTTAATTGGCTTTCGTGATCACATGACCTGTTAAAGTTCCCGCAACATTCTTCATGTGCATGTGGAGGACAGTTTGCCGTTACTTAAGGGTCACACAGTCGTTAAGAATTTTTTGACTTTTTCTCTCAAGTTAATTGGCCTTCATGATCACATGACCTGTTAAAGTTCCCGCAACATTCTCCATGTGGAGAACAGTTTGCCGTTACTCAAGGGTCACACAGTGGTTAAGAATTTTTTGACCTTTTGTCTCAAGTTAATTGGCCTTCATGATCACATGACCTGTTAAAGTTCCCGCAACATTCTCCATGTGGAGAACAGTTTGCCGTTACTCGAGGGTCACACAGTGGTTACCAATTTTTTTGACCTTTTTCTCAAGTTCATTGGCCTTCATGATCACATGACCTGTTAAAGTTCCCGCAACATTCTCCATGTGGAGAACAGTTTTGCCGTTACTCGAGGGTCACACAGTGGTTACCAATTTTTTTGACTTTTTTTCTCAAGTTCATTGGCCTTCATGATCACATGACCTGTTAAAGTTACCGCAACATTCTCCATGTGGAGAACAGTTTGCCGTTACTCGAGGGTCACACAGTGGTTACCAATTTTTTTGACCTTTTTTCTCAAGTGAATTGGCCTTCGTGATCACATGACCTGTTAAAGTTCCCGCAACATTCTTCATGTGCATGTGGAGGACAGTTTGCCGTTACTTAAGGGTCACACAGTCGTTAAGAATTTTTTGACTTTTTCTCTCAAGTTAATTGGCCTTCATGATCACATGACCTGTTAAAGTTCCCGCAACATTCTCCATGTGGAGAACAGTTTGCCGTTACTCGAGGGTCACACAGTGGTTACCAATTTTTTTGACCTTTTTTCTCAAGTTCATTGGCCTTCATGATCACATGACCTGTTAAAGTTCCCGCAACATTCTCCATGTGGAGAACAGTTTGCCGTTACTCGAGGGTCACACAGTGGTTACCAATTTTTTTGACTTTTTTTCTCAAGTTCATTGGCCTTCATGATCACATGACCTGTTAAAGTTCCCGCAACATTCTCCATGTGGAGGACAGTTTGCCGTTACTCGAGGGTCACACAGTGGTTACCAATTTTTTTGACCTTTTTTCTCAAGTTAATTGGCCTTCGTGATCACATGACCTGTTAAAGTTCCCGCAACATTCTTCATGTGCATGTGGAGGACAGTTTGCCGTTACTTAAGGGTCACACAGTCGTTAAGAATTTTTTGACTTTTTCTCTCAAGTTAATTGGCCTTCATGATCACATGACCTGTTAAAGTTCCCGCAACATTCTCCATGTGGAGAACAGTTTGCCGTTACTTAAGGGTCACACAGTGGTTAAGAATTTTTTGACCTTTTGTCTCAAGTAAATTGGCCTTCATGATCACATGACCTGTTAAAGTTCCCGCAACATTTTCCATGTGGAGAACAGTTTGCCGTTACTCGAGGGTCACACAGTGGTTACCAATTTTTTGACCTTTTTTCTCAAGTTCATTGGCCTTCATGATCACATGACCTGTTAAAAGTTCCCGCAACATTCTCCATGTGGAGAACAGTTTGCCGTTACTTAAGGGTCACACAGTGGTTAAGAATTTTTTGACCTTTTGTCTCAAGTTAATTGGCCTTCATGATCACATGACCTGTTAAAGTTCCCGCAACATTCTCCATGTGGAGAACAGTTTGCCGTTACTCGAGGGTCACACAGTGGTTACCAATTTTTTTGACCTTTTTTCTCAAGTTCATTGGCCTTCATGATCACATGACCTGTTAAAGTTCCCGCAACATTCTCCATGTGGAGAACAGTTTGCCGTTACTCGAGGGTCACACAGTGGTTACCAATTTTTTTGACTTTTTTTCTCAAGTTCATTGGCCTTCATGATCACATGACCTGTTAAAGTTCCCGCAACATTCTCCATGTGGAGGACAGTTTGCCGTTACTCGAGGGTCACACAGTGGTTAAGAATTTTTTTGACTTTTTTTCTCAAGTTCATTGGCCTTCATGATCACATGATCTGTTAAAGTTCCCGCAACATTCTCCATGTGGAGAACAGTTTGCCGTTACTCAAGGGTCACACAGTGGTTAAGAATTTTTTGACCTTTTGTCTCAAGTTAATTGGCCTTCATGATCACATGACCTGTTAAAGTTCCCGCAACATTCTCCATGTGGAGAACAGTTTGCCGTTACTCGAGGGTCACACAGTGGTTACCAATTTTTTTGACTTTTTTTCTCAAGTTCATTGGCCTTCATGATCACATGATCTGTTAAAGTTCCCGCAACATTCTCCATGTGGAGAACAGTTTGCCGTTACTCAAGGGTCACACAGTGGTTAAGAATTTTTTGACCTTTTGTCTCAAGTTAATTGGCCTTCATGATCACATGACCTGTTAAAGTTCCCGCAACATTCTCCATGTGGAGGACAGTTTGCCGTTACTTAAAGATGAGACAGTGGTTACCAACTTTTTGACCTTTTTTCTCAAGTTAATTGGCCTTCATGATCACATGACCTGGTTTAGTTCCCCCAACATCCTCCACGTGGAGCGCAGATTTTTTACCTTTTTGTCTGCGGGTAATTGACTTTTATGACCACATGACCTGTTGAAGTTTCCACAACAAAAGTTACTTACAGGGTAGTGGTTGGAAAATTGATTGTTTTTTTTTTCTTGTTTAGATTTCTGAGATTGAATTAGCTTATGACCACATAATCCGTTAAAGTTGGTATGGCATCTTGTGCGGTTGAGTGATAGTTACTTTAATAATAATTGTTATTATTATGTTGTTTGTCATATTTCGTTGACAGGGTATTTGTCATAAGGATAATTTTTTATTGTTGACATATGAAAAAGAGTGTGTTTAAAGGCAACTGTTACCACAAACAGACTGGTTATGTGTGTTATTATGTCTTTTGTTTCTTGATTCATTCAGAGTCTTGACAGCAGTTATCTCTCTCTATTGAGCAACCACCCTATTTAGCTACTTCTAGTGGAACCTCTATTTAAGGAAGTGCCAAGGGACTAGCCAGGGAAATTGATTCATTATATCGAGCTCCTTTTCCACACATTTTGAAAGGGCAGGCTGAAGAATATTATTTGTTATATTCGATGACTTTCTTATACACATGTAGAGATTCATAACATTGAGCTTCCACTTTACTATGTAATTATCTACATTAACCTTAAGTTGATACTCCTAATATTGGCCAAGGTGGAAAATTCACCAAGAATTCTATTTGTTTTGAGAATAAAATGTAAGAAATAACCAGTACTTGTACTTTGCAAAAAGCTCTCCCTAATTAGATTTAGTTGAATGGTCAGTGGTAACACCACAAGTTTTTTCCACATCATTGATTGCGGGTATGAAAAATATTGTTGTCATAACTTTGGCAGCAAGTAAAATGGTTAAGTTAAACAAAGCAGAGTACAATTGAGTCACTAGAAATATATTGTATATTAGCCAATAGTTGTTTATCCTATGAATGTGCTAATTCCAGGGTGAACAACTGAGCAATGTTCTTTGGAAAAGTAATTGGAATCAGTTACCCCCAGACTTATTCTACTGGAATGCTCATGTAATTAAAGTGATTGTAAAGGAAGTTTTGTAGTGGTTTTCTTGTAGTGGTAAATTTTGTAGTGTTTTGACTGGTGGTGGTCTCTTACTGGGAGCAATACTTAAGTTTTTTTAGTTCTGTTCTTACCAGTGCCAGTGTTGTGGAAAAAAAAATGGTTGCTTACAATAAAGGTGAAGAGAGAGTTGACTGAATTATGCCATGTGAGTTTTTCATTGTTCTTGAAACATTCCCTGCTATGTTCAATCACTTTTAGGACTGGCCTTATCATACATGAAATTTTTCTCTAAGCCAGAGCCTTGCTTTGAACTAATTAGTACATGTAAAAAGGTCAAAACAAAAGAGGAGAGACAACCTGTTGGGAAGCCATAGGAGCCATGTAGCACCCCAAGGAGTCATCCTGTTAGGAAGGTAAATATTGTCAAGTATGTACAACCATTAATGCTAAATAACAGATAAAATAAATAAATAAAGAAAGAAAGAAAGATATAACCATTTTTACCCTCGGTAGTATTTTTTGCACAAAGGCTGGTGGGGCTGAAACAAATAGATGAGCAAAATTAAGCCGGATGTCAGTTGTCATAGACATAATCATAATAATGAATACACCTGCAGATGACAGGTTTTACATCAAACGAGAGTCAGCGATGAAAAAAAAATGCAAAATATATTAAATTGCATTGGTATAACAGGAGCCATGATTTCGAGTCCCGTACAAACTTGAATTGTTTTCAGGCTTTATTTGCACTATTGCCTAAGTAGCTGAAGTAGTCTCCATAACTGCAATGATCACTGACAGATTCATATTTAATTCTGCTGCACATTGCAAAGCATTTACCATTCACCCATTGCTCAATTCAAACAGATCAAGAAGTCTACAAAGAAAAAAACTAAATGGCAAAATGGAGCAGGTGTCTCTTTCAGTTACGGAAAAGATGTAGTACCACAGGATGA
>JAEMWC010000300.1:212500-232500 GCA_016490735.1 Pachyseris speciosa
CTTTACCGCATCGTTTGTTTCTGCAATTTTTTGTCACAATAGGCTGGTTTCGAATACACCATTTTGCTAATGATCAGTTCATGGTGAATTGTGGGTAGATCCATTCTTTTGTGGGGGCAAACGGTCAAAATTACAAGTTCAAATCACGTCTTAATATGGCCGTTTGCCTCCCACAAAGGACTGGATCTGCCCACAATTCACCAGGACCTGATCATTAGCAAAATGGTGTATTCGAAACTAACCCATATATCTGTTGCTCTCTTTTTTTCTTTCAGACCGGTTTAAGTAGACCTCCTGTGTGGCCGTCAGAATTTGACTCGGAATGTAAGTACCGCAACAATAAAGCCAGGTGAAAAGTATGAAATCCCCCCTGCATGTTCAGTGCGTTAAGTTTTGATGAAGTGATGGTCATCTGAGCTTAAAATTTATGTGAAGTCTGTTCAAAACACTTGTCGGTCTTCCCTCGCAATCTTTTCGTCGATGTCGTTAGATTTCTTTGATTTCTTAAGAATTTGCAACCGCATTTAGACGTTTTCGGAAAACTTTTGGGAACCAACGAAAATAATTGGAAATTATGCCAAAATGACCGGAAGTGGTCGATGAACTCAATGATGCCCAGAAATCTATTTTTTAGAGTTCTTCATGCAATTGCAACGTAACTGAAATTTTTTTCTGACAGTTTTTCAAAAGTAAGGGGTAGTATATGCAATGCTTTCTCGTGGTATACCGTAAATATGGAACATTTGGCTTGATCAATGGTTTGCATACAAATAACTTTGTTCTTTGCCATCTTCAGTGTGTCATGATGTTTTTTGTTCCGTTCATAGGTGATTCCAGTCCACGTAGAGGTCAACACATGTGGCAAAACCCGAGTAGATCGCCATTAAAAGGAAGCACATGTTTAGGTATGATTGGACTCCTGTTTTAACTCATTAAGTCCTTAAATTGCTCCCTGTGATATCAATGCTATAGCCGTACAAACATGGAGGTCTTGAGAACGAATGAAATAATCAGCAAAGTTGCCGTGTTTTGATCTTTGAGCTATGCTTGCTGATGTTCATATAAAGGCGTACTTAACGTCAAGTTTGACGTTTACGTCCCTGTATCCTGTATCACTGAGACTGTCAGGTTATCTTGGACTGTGGCGTACGTACCTTGCTAAATGAGAAAGGTGCGTTCATCAGGTTACGAGTTTGGTATAAAGAAAAAATCTAAGACGCCAGACAGGAATCGAGTGTGGACGCTTAGGTACAGGGCCCAGATAATGTAATCAAGATGTCAACAGACTGTAAGACTTACGCCAAGCAAGACCATTTATACTAACTATCCTTGGTACATCATTTGTTATCACAAAGTCGTTTGATTTGTTAATTGTACCTCGTTTGGTTTCCTTAAGACTTTTTACCCTGAAGCTTCTTCTTCCCTTTCTAGGGGCGGTTCTTTCGCTGATGACCAACGCGATAGCTCCAGGCCTCCAACGGCTTCCTCCAGCCGTAGTGATCTGGTATACTCAAGACGACCACAAAATATTTGGAAGTTCGACGGATACTCATCCGATAACGATGTAATGTTGCGGTGTCTTGCTCATTTAAACTATCTTACTCTGTCATTTCCGGGGAATTTCAAAAGTGGTCCTCCTGGAATCAGAACGTTATACCGAGGCTTATTTCCACTGCGTTTCGTTTCAACCCAAACGATCGAGTTGCAGTTTCTTGTCTTACAATTCTGCGTCTACAAACCTTTCCGTTTTGATTAGTGTGCTTTCCTTGTGACGCCAAGAACGACTTAAAAGACTATTGAAGGGGAATGCACTTGATAAAACTGTTGTAAGTTCACCAAATGCCGCAAAAACTCTCGTCAACATAATGTCGTAACGACTTTCTAGCTAGCTTAGAATTAATATAAAAAATGGCTGGAATCTCGTTCGCTCATAGAAACTAGACAAAATTTCCAAATGTTCTTTTGAAAGATTCATAGAAAAAAGGATCAAATCAGAAAACATTTCACAAGTTTTAATTAGAGCAGTCACACATATGGATATTTCTCAGCCGACTGAAGTTATTGTCGCCTTGCACAGCATAACAAACAACACCACGGGAAAGTGATGTTCAGTGGCTTTCATTTGAATGGTTAATATGGTAGAATTTAGTCCATACGCCTTAAAAGTTAGAAGGGACGGTGTACGACAAGAAAATACTGCTCAGTAGCTTTCTTTGAATGATCACACCTGATGATTTCATTCACACTTCACAGACTCAGGACTTTGAACTCCATCACGCGCAGTGTTTAAAGATTCAAATCTGTGAAAGGTGTTCACGTTATTTCGTTATAGCTTGGAGTTTTCTTTCAAGAAAAAAGAATTGGAAAGTATAATCGAATACAAAACAAAAGGTGCTATCATCAGATCTAAGGCCAGATGGTACAATGAAGGTGAGAAAAATAGTAAATATTTTTTTAATCTTGAAAATAGACATTGTAAAAGAAAAACGATTACGCAGATTAAGGGAAACAATGGCTTACATCTAACGAACGATCCAGATATCTTAGAAGAATGTAATTCCTTTTATAGTTCTCTTTACACCTCGAGGCTTTCTATGGCGATAACGGAGGAGCTACAGAATTTGTTTTTTGATCAGGATCTCCCAAAACTCAATGATGATGATAAACAAAAATGCGAAGGACTCCTTACAGAAAAGGAATGTTTAGAAGCGGTTAAGTTAATGGAATCTGGAAAATCGCCAGGAACGGACGGCCTTCCCGCAGAATTTTATAAGGTATTTTGGAATGATATCTCTTCATTTCTCGTTAGCTCTTTGAACAAAAGCTATCAAAAAGGCAAATTAGCTATAACGCAAAGGAGGGTTATTATCTCTTTAATCCCCAAGAAAGACAAGGCACTCGATGAATTAAAAAACTGGAGACCCATAACTTTATTAAATTGTGATTATAAAATAGCATCCAAGGCAATTGCATCCAGGCTGAAGACTGTGCTACCAGGCCTAATAGACAATGATCAGACGGGATTTTTGAAAGGCCGTTCTATCACAGAAAATATTTGTCTAATTAATAACGTTATCGCATATACAGAGTCTAAAAACATTCCCGGAATGCTTCTTTTTGTTGATTTTGAAAAAGCTTTTGATACAATTGAATGGTCTTTTGTTCAGCAAACGTTACTTTGCTTTGGTTTCGGGTCGTCTTTTATTAATTGGATCAATATGTTCTATTGTGACATCCAGAGCTGTGTTGTGAATAACGGTTGGTCAGGTGTTTTCTTTGAATTGGGTCGGGGTGTTAGGCAGGGCTGCCCACTTTCGCCATATATATTTATCCTTTGTGCAGAGATTTTGGCTGCTGCCATCCGTAAAGATACTGTAATCAAAGGGATATCGGTAGGTAGTATTGAATGTAAGTTAAGTCAGTTTGCAGATGATACTACTTTGATTTTAGATGGTTCTCAAAAATCGCTTCAGCGTTCTCTCCATTTGTTAGAAAGATTTGGTGAGATTTCAGGGCTAAGAGTTAATTGTGACAAAACAGAAGTTCTTTGGATAGGCTCATTAAAGGGATCGAACCAAATTTTGTGCCCCGATAAAAATCTTACTTGGGTAAACGGTAAAGTTAAGGCTTTGGGCGTTTGGTTCTGTGTCGATAAGGTAGAAAGTCTCAAAAAGAATTACGAGGAGAAGGTTCGAAATGTACAGAATGTTTTAAACAATTGGCACAATAAAAGGCTAACGTTGATTGGTAAAATCGCAGTTGTCAAGGCCTTAGCCGCATCTCAAATGGTTTACGTCATCTCGTCAATGTCGTCAGGCGTAAAATCCTTAAAAGAAATTAATGACCTTATTTTTAAGTTCCTTTGGGATAACAAGGGTGACAAAATTAAACGAACTGAAATGATAGCAGATTACCAAGATGGAGGACTGAAGATGCTGGACATTATGGAATTTAATAAGGCTTTGAAAATTACATGGATACTTAAGTATATTTCTGATGATTGCCAATCTAAATGGAAATCCTTTTTCGACTTCTATTTGTCTAAGTTTGGAGGAAAACTAATTTTTACTGGCAACTTAGCACGAAAAGATGTTAAAAGCCTCGATGTAAAAGATAACTTCCTCCAGGAACTTATTGAGCTGTGGTCAGATCTAAATTACAGAGACTCCTTTGCCTCACAAGCAGATTTTGGTGCCGAATCCATATGGAACAATTCATTGATTAGAATTGCGGGCAAGACTATTTTTTATAAGCACTGGGTTGATGTAGGTGTGCGGAATATTAATGATCTTTTGACAAGCGACTCCAAATTAATGGCATATAGTTATTTTAGAAATAAATTCTGTCTAACTGTTTCTTTTCTTGAATATTATGGAGTGACATCGGCCATTAAATGTGCTTTCAAGTCACTAAAATTAATGCTGCCAGACGCCAAAAAATCAGAAAAGATGCTAGCACAACTGAATTCAACCAAAAATCCTAGCCAACTGGCATACAAGACCTTCATTAATAAGAAATGTACCCACCCTGAGAAAAGCCAAGCGAAATGGATTAGAGACTGTGAATCTGAAGAGGTGGAGAATTTTGATTGGAAGTCAATTTATTTATTACCCAGGAAATGCACGTTAAGCGTAAAACTCAGGAACTTCCAGTTTAAGTTCCTCCACAGAAGAATTGCTACAAACTCTTATCTGTTTAGAATCCAAGTTTCAGAGACAGATCGTTGTTGCTTTTGCCAAAACGCCCAGGAAACGCTAATCCACCTGTTCTGGGATTGCCCGGTAACAAATGCTTTTTGGAATAGTATACAATATTTCTTAATTTCAGTGAATCTGATACAAGCCTCTCACATTTTAAAGAAGACTGAATGTTTAGGTCTCGCGGGAGCAAAAGGAGAAATTCTAGTATATCACTGCCTACTTCTGGCTAGATGCTACATTTTTAGTTGCAAGTATAAGGATACCAAACCATCCATATTAGAATACATTTATCAGATTAAAAGCAATTTAAAAATTGAAAAACAAATTTCAACAACAACGGGAACGCAGAAAGAATTCAAACAGAAGTGGCATAAAATACTCCAGTCACTGTGACAACTTGAACGATATCTCCTTTCAATGCTCCTTGCTCTCTAGACATCTAAGTCAAGCAGGTTCCTGTATATATTTAAATAAAATAATAATAATAAAAACAGTACAAATCCTTGCTCTTCACTAATGAACCAGTATCGCATATTTGCTTTCTTTTTTTTTGTGCTTGTGTAAATACTATATTGTAAGTAGTTACTCTTTATTTTCCAAAGTTGTTTTTTCAGCATTGTACTGTAAAACCTTGTAAGTAGTGTATTGTGTTTGTATATCTTGTGCTTCGTTGTTGTCATTGCAATAAAAAAAAAAAAAAAAAAAAAAGGACAAATGACAAATGACCTCTGCCCATTCAAGCCTTTTTTTTTTCTTTTTTTTTTTTTCGGTGTGATCGCATTACAAGTAGCCTGAAGTAAGGATGGACTTCCCGTTGTCCCCTCTCCCTCGCAATCGTTTTTGGCGCGTTGTAGTCCTTTGCTAGTTAATGGGTATCAGTTTCTCATCATCAGAGTCGAGCTGGTCAAAGTCTTGAGTCTTCATACAGCCCATTTCCAAGCGGGGTATTTGAAGGATCTCAGGGTTCTGTTCTGTTCTAAGCCCTATTTTACATCTTATTTTATAACTTCACCACTTGGGGATATCGTGCGGAGGTATAACATGGGATTTCATTTTTTTTTATGCGGATGATAACCGGTAATACTTGTCCTTTGATCAGGGGGTTAGGTGGGGTTGTTTGATCTGGTTCGATTCCCGAAATGACAAAGCGTAAGCATGAGCTGAAGCATCTGCGGTTGCCCAGATTAAAGCCTGTGCTAGCGAAAAAAAAGTGCAGGAAGCAGGGGGAAGAAGGAACATCAGCTTAAACTTAATACTGTTAACAGTGATAAGTCGGAGCTTCTTCTTGAGACACAATGCCTTTTGCTCATCCCTTTCATACAAACCGCGTTGCCTTGCGAACGTGTCACTGACGTGTGCACAGGGATGAGATCTCGACAGACTTCTTAAAAACAGAAAAGGCAGACTACTAGTAGTCTTAGCAAACGGATACCATTTTTAACCGTGATTACAGTGATTAGTCACATTAGTCAATGACAGCAATAAACATTCCTAAACACTGGGGAAATTGACTGCGAAAAGGTTTCAGAGGTTTTGCTCAGATCAGTTGTTCAGCTATAGAAACTTTTTGGCAGCATTTGCTTCTTCCAACCCCGGGAGAGGGGGAGGCGATACTCCCTATATTGCTTATACTGGGACGTGCCGCTGGATAGGGTCAGTGATAGGTTATGGTCTTTGGCTCCTCCGCCCTAAACCTGTTATATAATTTCAAGCGAGTTGTCCTGTACCCGTCCTAAACATGTTTTTTTTAGCTGCGGCGCGACCACATGACTCGCGCCTCAACAAAAAACTGGAGAGCCTGCTCGCAAGCTATCAGAACGGAATCCGAAAACGGAGACTTTAATCTGTATTTATTCAGCGGGTCATCAGTGAACATTATACCATTTTCACGGGTCAGGGTTTCAAATCTCCAGCGACAACCCTCCACCTGCCCCACCTCCTGGGGAGCTTCCAACAGATCTGACAGATGATCAGTGCACAGAGTGCATGTATGTTAACTTTATTTTGACACGGTACATTCATCAAAATTCATCGTAATTACATCATAACCTAACTATATCGAACATTAAAAATATCAAAACTATAAAAACTGCTTTACATGATTGCCGTGTTTCTAAAACATAAGTCACTGATAAGTTATCATTATCAGTATTCTTGCGCTTTTCTCAGCATATTTAATACTTGAGGAAATCCACTTTTCCAACTTCTGCCACTTTTTCCGCTTTGCATTAGTCTATTAGTCCTTGAGTGTCTTCTGAGTTGATAGCTGCCTGAGCTGCGTTCAAATAGCAAACAGTTGCGTTGAAACCATTACATTTGGTTTTTTGGTACACCTAGAATTTTCGAGAAAAGTTCTGTCGCCCTAAGAAATTCGATAACACAACGAAATCGGTAGGGTTTTCGGACAAATATCAAAAACGATCCCTAAAATTTTCGTCTGTCCAATGGAGTCTCTAGATAACCTTACGTTTTCGTGCAGCTTCTATGCAAAGCTGGTATTTTCGGAATATGCAAAAACAAGCCCTAAAAAATTCGACAGGACTTAATGTCCCCTAGGACGACCGAACAGATCAAATGTTCATAGCGCTGCACAAAACTCATCTTAGCTTTAAAAGCACTCCAAACAACTTTAAATGGCTTTTTAGAGCATTTGGGAAAAAAACGTCGTTGGGTGCCCCTGGCTATTGTCGCCTTGCACAGCATAACAAGCAACTACCACGGGAAAGTGATGTTCAGTGGCTTTCATTTGAATGGTTAATACGGTAGAATTTAGTCCATACGCCTTAAAAGTTAGAAGCACGGTGTACGGCATAATGATCGGTACGACAAGAAAATACTGCTCAGTAGCTTTCTTTGAATGATCACACCTGGTGATTTTATTCACACTTCACAGACTCAGGACTTTGAACTCCATCACGCGCAGTGTTTAAAGATTCAAATGTGTGAAAAGTGCTCACGTTATTTCGTTATAACGTGGAGTTTTCTTATCCTTGGACCTAATGTGCCTAAGATTTTGAATCATTTGCTAAGAGCCAGCTCAATTTAGCATTTTAATTTCTACTGTCTTTAATTTAGACTGAAGGGAATTACGACCAAGTAGGGTCCCCTGGATTGAGTGGAAGTCGGCCGTGGGACCGGGCTCAACTTGAGAGCGGCAGCGAGACGGACTGGGACCCAAGACAAGGTGAGTCCACTCAGCCACGCCTTGGAGAACAATGATTTCGGTTGAAGGGTGAGAGCGCCTTTGGTTCGAAGCTACAATGACCATTTTATTGTTGTTTCGTTCAACAATAAACCCTACTCCACAAGATCCTTTTATCCAGGTGTGGTACTGCGTATCGCCGACAAATCTTGATAGTAACCCTGCGATGGACTGGAATCCAATGGGTGTGGAAGAGGACGGGGGTCGGAGCTTTTGTATGCTATGCTATGTGGCGACATCCATTACCATAGACATCAATTGGAATCAACATTTCTTGTTTCGTAAAAGAAAAGCGCTTTTGTATACCCGGGCTCTTGATAGTTTGGAATTTTCTCTAAACTAGCACAAGCCTTACTTAAGATTTTCATTTCTCTCAGCACAACGAGAGCCCGACCGAAGGTTTGGTCGATTTTGCAGCGGCGAGGAATTCGATTCAACTAAGCAAGAGGAGGGTGCTTCTGACATGGCTGATGTATTGGAACCAAGAAGGTCACATGTAAATCAGAAAATCGTATGTCCTCGTGGGCTATCCTTTAGTCGTTTTTCATGTCTCCTTGTTTCACATATAGAACGGCTGAGAAATAAACCTCGCGCAGATAACCTTATCTGAAACCATGAAAAAATTTAGATCCAACACTTTTAAATGCACTGCCATATTCAGTTCACTAAGCACTGACGTTTAAAACATAAAGAAAATAGAGGTTTTCACTTTCGTGTACAACTTAGCAGTCCAAGAGACCATTACACGGAGAGTCCTTCGTGTGTTTGGAGCAGTGTGTTGTAAGTTAGCTTATTTTGAACACAAGTTTCCCGTCAATGCTGGGTTTCCATCCTGGTACACAGTACAAGTGCAATTCTTCTGCAAAAAAAAACTTGCCCAAACATCAGGTAAAGCTGTTTCAAAACCACTATATTTTGTTGTTTAATCTCTTCAACATTTTGCGGTTCTTTTTACGCCGTAACTGAATAAGCTCCTGACAAAACAAATATTTATTATCGCCGGAATGTATATGGAAATTAGTCACTAAGAAATGCAACTGAAATAACGTATTGCTATGGGTAACTTTCGCACAATCTTTATAATCGAAATCGATTCATAGCCTTTGAATATTAATATTAAAGTTGTTCACATTTCTCGTGTTGTGATGTAGCTGTTTTATACCCCAATCATGCTCTAGAAGTTGAAATAAATGTGGAGGCTCCAGTTTGTGGAGACACGAATACGTGAATTTGCAAATGAAGCGATTTGCTGTCAACTTTCGTAAAACCAAAACGTATCTGACCATTTAGTCACACCAGTGAACTGACAGACAATAGAAATAGTGCTTTTCACAGGTACTTTACGCTTACACTTCATTGTGGCGTTGAAGGTTAGCAACCAACCGTTTGCTATTGTTTGGATGACAGAATGAAAGTGACTTTTTAAAAAACAATGAACGAATAAGCCGAAAAGGAGTTTGGACGAAAACAAAATTGTCCGATACGCCCGAAGTGTACATTAAGTTGCATAATTTACGAAAAGACAAAAAGCAATTCCCTTGGGGAGATCACATGGTCTACATTGGGAAAACAAAATCTACACCCAAAAAATATCTGCTACCAGTGGCAAATAACGCAAAACAAACATGACAGAATGTTAAAAGAGCGCTGAAATCTCCCGCGGCCTTTTCTTTTTTTGTCTTAGCGACCTCCCAAACAATTCCACAATCGCCATCACGCCACTCTCGAGCCCAATTTTTTCCAGTTTGAATTAACCCATTGGCGCCCAGCTGTTTTTACGTTTTCGGAGTGATTTTCCGCCTATAAATAATCCATAGCATTTCGTGACTCTTTATTTGAAACTACGATAGAGAAGTGGTGCTGTCCTAAGGCTTGTTACTGGACGAACTGGGAAGTTGGCCGGTCGGACACTTAGTACCTTTGGGACTCGACTATTGATGAATTTCTCAACCTACCACCGCATATTTTGGAATTTGTGAGCACTGAAGATGACCACAAGTACGAATTTTTGGCGGTAGGTCCGAGTGGCTGTAGAGGAACGGGCGCTGTCAAAAATTCTCGTTATTTCCCAACATAGAATGCCCTCCAGATGTTGAAAATGGCGGGAAGGGCCGAATGCACTGGAACAAAAGGCTGTATCTACGCTCCGGAGGAGAATATGAACAAAAAAAGTCATTTCTAAGCTAGAACAAGGACTGAATTTTGTTAAGATGGTTGAAGTTTGGTTTTTCGACATTGATTCCTTTAAAAAACATAAAGGCAAAAAGGGGCATTTTCGTCGCTTCTCTTTATCTTAAAAACGGTCAGTTTCGTTCTTCTCCAAACGCAAAGGCCATATTTGGTAAAATCGCTACGTTTCTTGCGTTTATTGGATATCCAGATTTAAAGGACATTCCACTTCTTGCTCACAACTGACAGTTAAAGGCAATATTCGTGCGATTGAGAAAGTTGCAATGTTTTGAAGCATGGGAGTCTTGTGCGGCCGGTTTTGGCCGGAACGGGCGCCAATGGGTTAATTACAAACTGATAAATGGAAAGACAAAGAAATACATTTCTAAACAATGGGGGGCGTTGGACGGGGTGGGTAAACAGTGTATTATGGAAGATGTGGAAGTGGCAAATCTACCTTATCCGATGATGTATACAATCGATGTAGAAACTATAGCGTTAATTACGCTCATAGCTCATAATGGAGCAACAGTGGCCCATCCTGGACTCTAGACGTATCAACAAACTTCTCATAACGGGTTGTTATGTTTAGCGTATAGAGATAGTAAGGAGAATTTGGTCATTGAAGTTAGTGCCTTTTATTGTTATTGTGTTCCAGTTGGCAGCGTGTATCAGCGAGTGAAGGTGAGAAAGGGAATCCGTTAAAGGGGTGCTGTCATGACAATTCCTGTTATACGTTTGTTATTACATGAATACCGTAAAAGCTCTATTAAGTCCCGAGGTGGGGGGGGGGGGGGGGGGTTAATTTCAGGACTCATTTGCAAATTGTTGTAAGTCTCCGTTTGAAATACAAATTGGGCTCTGAAGCAGTGGATCTCGAGAGCAAGGATTTTATGGCCGTTGCAGATTCTTCTGCAAAAGGCACTCGCCAACCAGAAATGCAAATTGTTGGTAAGATGAATTCTTATTGGACTCTGTGTTATTGTATTCCTCTTGAGATAGATTAATGGGGGCACACTTCCTATATTGGTTTACCAGCAACTGTAAACCAGAAGTTTCGACCATCTCTAGCCAAACGTCTTAAAAAAACAGAAGTTATAATATGTTATAAGTTATAATACAATACCAATCGTTCGTACTTCATGTATCAGCTAATCCATTTTGCAAGTTAAATAAAGTTATTATTATTATCGTTATCATTATTATTATTATTATTATTATTATTGCCAGTATTGTTGTTATTGTTATTATGAAACTATCGAAACTATTTTGAAACTATCGGAAGTGAGTAGTATCCTTGTTTCTGCTCTTCATACCCCATTGCAGAGAGAAGGGGGCTTAATAAAGAGGGAGGGCTTATTTGAAATCTCTAACACGCCGCCGGAGTTTCGTCTTATAATAGATAAGCCCACTGGGCTTCATGAAATGGAATTCGTAAGAGAGGATAGGAGGGACTAATTACAAAATCTGATGTCCCAAAAGAGGGGGATGGATTATTAGAGGTGAGTGGGGGGGGGGGGGGGGGGAGGGACTTATTAAAAAAAAGGCTTCTAAACGGGGGGCTTATTAGAGAGGGGTTTAATAGAGACGGGGGGCTTAATAGAGCTTTTACGGTAGGCAAAGTAACACGAAAAGGTTGATTCCATATCATTTCTTGGAAGAAAGGAAATTAACTAGTATTATTTTACAGTGATTTTTCCAAGAAACAATGACAAAACTTGAAAACTGTTGACCCAGCTTTTTCAAAGTTGTAATCCATTTCCTCCTTGTCGTCGGTGGCCATAGACAACCGCAAACAGTTTCAGTGCACGTATAAAGTATTTTGCAAGAAAATTGCAAACTCTTCGAAACATTTTACTGTTCCAAACAAATCTTTGACTTTATCCAAATTGCGTGACAGTGCCCCGTTATAAGGTCGCTGTTTGCATGTGAACAGTAGCAATTTTGGCTCAATTTGTAAGGATGGGAAGGGGAGAGGGGATTAGAAGGGTCAATCCTCGGAGGCCCTAGGGCAGATTGTCGGGATGGGACGAAGAATTTCCGGAGAAATTCGGGGATGTCGAAAGTTTACGCTAATTCTTCGTCCCATCCCGACTATCTGCTCCAGGGTCTTCAGTTTAATTCTCTTTTGTTTGAATCTTGTTCATGAAAGCAACCGTTTTTACCATTACTGATGAAAATCAAGAACTTTCCGTGTATTGTATTACTGATGCGGAATTATGATTCCCGAAACTTTCATTTCGCGCGCAAAAGTAATGTAAAACCAGTCAAAAAAAAAAAATCCTGTCTGTGACAAGCTGAGCAAGGGAGTTGGGCACTCCTGGTTAATGAACTCCTGCTGTTTGTCGTAATTCGTTTTTACTCTCGCCTTGATGCTCAAGTTCACTTCGATCGTGTTTTTCTCAGTTGATGCCTCCACACCGGAGCCTACAGTTTACAAGTTCCTTGTGATCGTAAAATATTGGCCGATTTAAGTCGATATTCGTGTACGTCGGCGTTAAATTTGATGGCAGTATGACGTCTTTAAAAATTAGTATTGGATGTTGCTTTACGTCGATGATGACATTACCGATTACCTGATTGTCGATCTGGAGCCGAGCAGATGCCTTTTCAAATTTGTTTTTCGGCAGCCTCGGGATATTTTAAGAAATCACACACGTTATTTATTCTGTTGCGAATGAACCGAGTACTTCTTTTCGAGGACAACTACATGAGATATGTAAATGACTACGTAAAATGGCAAAGACTACAGCATTCGGATAAAGTTCGATCTTTCCCTGATGTCTTTATGAAGTTTTGTCTAAAATACCCTGCTTCCTCGTAATGAGTGGTAATTGTTTCTATTTAGCAACTACAAGACTGTGTCTAGTTCTGTTAGACAGCGATACTGGCTTGGAGTCTAAAAAATCTGCTTGTGAACACTTGTGCAAGGCGTGAATCCTTCAGCTGATCTAAAAACCGACATAACCAATAGCAGAGCAGCAAATTGAGCACCGGAAGTCGTTTTCAGTCCTTTCTGCGCGCTCTCGCGTCCTCAAATAACGTTGCCGTTCTAACTGACGCAAACGGTCGTGAAAATGATCTTAGAGACTTGTTTTAGAAATACAAGAATAGATAAAAAATCACCGTTATTTATCCTTGACAGTATTTATAGCACACAAAGGCTAGTGGGGCTGAGCAAATACGTGAAACAAATCATTCTAATAAACATAACAAAATCCCAACTGGCAGGAGACAAACCAGTTGGCTATTTACAAGCGTGGCCGAGCTAGAAGAGGGACTTCGGTCACCCTGCCTCCCACCCTCTTTTTAAAGAAAATCAAAAAGTAAGCGTCGATTAATTTTTATCTTTGCATAGTTAGTATCATGTTTAATTAATTTTGCGCATAATTTACATCATTCGCGTTCACCCGTATTTCAATGGTTATGAAAAAGGGCATCATTTTCCAAAACATTCAAACCATTTTAAGAGAACACATTTTATTTGAGTGAAGCATGCAGCCCAACATAAGTGCTTACGTCTAAAAAGAAATGCCTCCCCGAACGAACTCGCCTCTTTTATATGTCGAACCCAACTTATAATCCATTTTTACACTGTACATCGCTACAATCTTGGACAAAACTCCAAAAAAAAACGATTGAATTAGATGTCGGCAACAAAATACTTAAAAAGCTTTTCTCTGCCCCCTCACCCTCTACATTGTTGATGTGCGTCACCTTGCCATTGCACTTAACACAATTCTTAAGACGAAAACAACATTAATTTGGGGGAGGGGGTCCCGCAAAGTCGTTTATTGTTTGGATTCTGCATTTAAATTGCGCAGAACGTATTTTTCTCAACAGTTTTGTCCAAGATTGTAGTTTTCAGTCACGGTTTTCTCTGTTCGGAAATGTTTGGAATTACTTGGGGATAAGCAGGTCGCGCTACCATTTGATTCATACGTTTGTGGGAGAGTAAGACAAAACATAAACTTTCTTAACGTTAGCTATTGTACTTATGAAAGAATGTTTACACAGTGAAAGCGAAAAAGGCTTTTTTGACGATACTGAGTAAACGATTGTGTCTTGTCCTTTTGGCAAGGGTAGAGTAAGGCGACAGTAGGTTTCAAATACTATTGCCGCTTTCTTTTTATTTAAACCAGTAAAACTTCCTGTCTACTTAATTCGCTTGCTATGGAGTTGCGACGAAAAGATTCGTGATTTAATATATTGTTTGGTAGCTTCGGAGTATTTTCAAATTCTACTTTGTCTAAACTGAGGGAAGCTGACCCGGTGTAAGTGGTTGTTTAATTAAGACATATTCAAACATCTGTTACAGGAAATATTTATTCATTGCTGCAAGCCAATAATACGCGCCTGAGGTCTTGACAAATTTACAGTAGACGTTCGAACGTATCGTGAGCTTTTCCACGCTACCCACATCAGTGGTCCCTTGAGCAGCTGCCTCGCTTTCCACGGGGGTGGTTCCTTTTAGAACCGATTAATGGAATAGTCATGACAATATCGGCTCTAGTCAGTTTTGAAGGAAAAGTTGTTATGAAGAGACGTCAAGAAGGAGTAAATTTATTTAATAATTGCAATGTTGAATAATTCGTTTCACCTGTACTTATAATGAATAAGTAGATTGCGAGTAGTCTCTAATTTCGACGATGGATTGTGTGGCGGGAGAAATACACGTGCACGCGAAATCGCGAGGAGACGCGACGCGAGGAGAAATAATAATTTTCGGCCCTCCCTTCGCGTGGTGTCTCCTGCCAATTTCGCGCGCGCGCGTGTATTTTTCCCGCCCCACAATCCATCGCCGAATTTAGAGACTACTCGCCGTCTATGAATAAGAATCATACAGCATTTTCCCTGTTTCTGGGTAGCCATAGAAACTAGAGAACTATTTGGGAGAATGGCCCTTATTTTAGTTGAGCCCGCAATTAAGTAATGACATGCAAGCATGGCTAACGGGCCTCTGCAGTGCGGCTTCCTCGCTTGATGATACATTGCTGACAACTGTAATAACATCGACGAGATGATGTGATGTTAAACACGGACGTTGAGCGATCGCTTCCAACACTTTTTAAAGTTTTCTTAGGCTTCTACGATTGCCCATTCAGTTCAGAAAAAGAAAACGTTGGCGTGCACAGATGTTTGCTATTAATTGGTTTAATTTGTTCATCAAATGACCTTTCAACTTGTTAAATATAGTTTGCTTCCATGGAGATGTCGAAAGAAAGCTTTCAACCAGTTGGCAAAACGTGGTTTATTTTGGTCAATCTCCTTTTTGTGCGCTGAGCTACCAGATGCCGGTCATTAGTCCTGCCAACAGCGGGGATAAAGTTTCTTTCTTCCAAATTCAGCTCAATCGGAATATTTCCGTGAAAATGGCTGACCAATTTTGCGCTTACCGGCTGAGGGGATATGAACTTCTTGCTGAATATTCTAAAAAGACACTGCTCTCGTTGTCCGTCTTACACTTCATCTTTTCTCCCGTGGCAGTGTTAGGAAATGCTCTTGTTATCCGCGCCTTATGGAAAGCTTCATCGATACCCGGTAATGTAAAGAAGTTGTTCCTGAGTCTTGCTATCTCTGATCTTGCCGTGGGATTGTTTGCTCAGTTAATGATCGCAGTGGTGTTCAGGATGGCAGTGAATGAAAACTATGAGTTAAACTTACTCTGTCCAGCTTTTATAATTGTTCATTTTTTCTGCTCAGTTCTTCTCGCTTGTGCGTCCTTTCTAACTGTAACCGCCATTGCTGTCGATAGACTTCTTGCCATGACTCTTCACCTACGATACAGAGAACTAGTTACTTCAAATCGCGTCATAGCAGCCATAGTATCAGTATGGATCACAAGTGGAGTCGCCGCTGCTTTGTACGTGGTTTCGGCTCTTTATGAGCACAGAGCTGTCGTAATGGTGTTTATGGGAGTTGTTGGTTTTCTTCTGACAACAGCGGCGTACATTCACATTTACAGAGTCGTGAGATATCATCGGAATGAAATGCAAATCCAGTGCCAGCAACAAACTACACAGGGTTTGGAGCTCCCCCAAGAGAGGAAGTCCGCATTTAATGTTTTGTTTTTCTACGTAGTTTTCCTCGCTTGTCATTTTCCAAATTTATGTTCTGCAGTGTTGTTGATAGCAGATGGCTCTCGAATTTCATTTTCAGTAAGTTTTCGCATCACAGGTTTCTTCGTTCTCCTGAATTGGTCATTAAATCCTGTAGTTTACTGCTGGCGATATCGAGAAATTCGTCAAATTGTGAAAAGCAGAGTGAAGAAAATATTGCGCATCGCCGAGGCTTAACGTGAAATTAACACGCTATGTAAATTTTTCATTTCCGTAAAACTTGCCACCTCATGTAGTTATTCAGTTTGTCTGCAGCAACGACTTTGTTGACTGGAGGAGAGAATTAGTCGAGTCAGTAGCTTAATATCAGTTCAGTGGCCAACCAACAGATCTTTGATCTTTTGGAGTTAATTACTATTTATCTTAACTGTCTTAATTGGCCATTGGTCACAATGTTTGATACTAAAAGAAATAAATATAATTACAATAGTAAACAATACTAATACAATATTCTTAGTTAAATGACTGCAAAACAAAACGTTTATCATAAACACTGAAGTTACAAAAACAATGTTACTGCTATTAAATTAATGGTGTGAGTGTAAAGCCCATTTCTTTTTTTAAAATTGAAAAGAAAAAAGGTTGAAAAGATGGTTTAAGATTTCAGGTTCAGTTTTACAGAAGGAGCATCTATCGTCTGTTGTGTAGCCTATCTTATATAGTTTTGTATTGGTGTAAAGTATGTTATTAAGAACTTTGTATTGAAACGATTTAGCGTACGATTCAATAGACACAAGATAGGGCAAAGAAAAGACTTGTTCCAATTGGATATCTGTTAACTTAAATTCGCGTTTTAGGTTTTCATAGTTATTAGGGTATTGTGCCTTAGTACGCATAATAAAAGTATAAAAATCTTTCGATTTCTTTTCTGAAACATCGATAACCTTCTCATCGGTCTTCAGGGAGAGAGAAGATGCAAAGCAAAAAGGAAGAGAAGAGGTATTAATATTGTTCAAATAAGGTGGTATCGAGTAACGGAGTCCAGCCCAAGCTAGGAAGTTTTGATGATCTTGGAGATAATGTTAAACGAATCTACATTGTTTAATTAAAAAAAAAAAGATCATTTACTTGAATCATATTAGCCTCAAAGAATCTCATGTAAAAGACTGGCATCTTACCTATTCGAATGTTCTTGTTATTCCATAAGATGTTTTCACAATCGTTTCCGGTGGCAAATTTCTCTCGAAAATCCGACCACCATTGTAATAACATCCGACCACCATTGTAATAACTCAAGATAGAACTGAGAAGGGATGGAATAATCTTTAACGTCGTAATTGCAGTGAAAAAGAAAGAGGCCTCCAAACCCTTCCAGCAAGTATTCTAGGTAACTCTTCCAGGCTCCTTTTGATGCGCCAAAAATTCTTTTGAACCACGCTAATCTTACGGATTTGATCATACTATCTACTATTCTTAAACCACCTTTCTCGTATTCGTTTATAACAGTCTTGTTACTTTATCGACGCCCTTCCATAAAAATTTGAATAGCAACTGATTTAAGTCCTTGATAAGATCTTTGGGCGTTGGCAGCAAGGAATATAAATAAACAAATTTTGGTATATTACCTTCCCATATAAAGAGAGGCCTATTGATGACCACATATTTATTAATTTCTTAATATTGTCAAGTTTTTCTATAAAATTTTTCTCGCGTAGGAATGTTTGGTCTTAAGAATAATATACCCCAAGGGATTTGATCGGTTCATTTGGCCATTTAATTACAGAAAGTTTCGTCTTGTTTTCTCTAGAGGAACCGATCCCCATACCTTCAGTTTTAGTGACGTTCACTGATAGACCAGATAATCACCAAAAAACGCCAAGAAGGTTGAAGAGTGTGTGAGCCGAGTTAATATCAGAGAGGATCGCTGTCGTGTCATCCGCATATAACAATAGTAATCCCTTTAATTGCTGCGTTTTGGCGGGCTGCATTCGACCGCTGTAACAAATAGATATGGGTATAGTGGGTTCCCTTTTCTTACTCCACGTTCCAGTACAAAATAATCAGATGTAAATCCACTATTAATAACACAACTTTGTATATTTTTATAGAAATTCATAACCATTGGAAGGAAATCATGACCAAAATTAAACTTCTCCAAACAACATAAAAGGTAATCCCATTCTAAGCTGTCGAAAGTCTTTTGAAAATCAATAAAAAAATCATTAGACCGGAGACGTTCTCTTTAACCGTAAAATCCATCACATCAAAAATCGATCGTGCAGTTTCCCGATTGCAGCAATCCTTAATGAAACCAGTTTGGTTATGATGGATAATATTTGGCAATACCTTGCTAATACGAGTAGCGATAACCTTAGACATAATTTTTGCATCGACATTGACAAGAGAGATGGGGCACCAGTTTTCTAAAAGAGAGCGATCTTTTCCTTTTTTTTTTTTTTTTTTTTTGTTTTTTTTGTTTTCAATAAGCGTTATACCTGCCTGCTTTTGAGAGTTTGACATTTTGCCTTCCTCGAAACATTCATTCGCACATTTAACAAAATGGTCACAAATTAATGACCAAAACTTTTTGTAAAATTCAATCGGTATACCGTCACTACCTGGAGCTTTGTTGTTTTCAAAGCTTCCTAGTAGCGTGGAGCACTCCTCCGGAGTAATTGTTCCTTCACAAAAAAGCTTTTGTTCATCTGTGAGACTCGTAATATTCAAATCTCTCAGGAAGGATTCTATTGTTAGTAAATGATCTACGCCTTTATTTTCACTTGTATACAGTTTTTGATAAAAACGTTTTTGTTCAGAGAGTATATCGAAGGGGTCTGTCGTGATCGCCCCACTAATTCTCAACTTTCGTATACGTTTTTTTTTTTATTTTTATGATTATTTCGCTTTTCTAGATTAAGAAAATATTTTGTGCTTCTCTCCCCATGCTCATGCCATCGAGCTCTAGCTCGTATAATAATTCCTCTTGTTTTTTCTTCACAAAATAGTTCCAATTCTTCTCTAGCCGAGTTTAAGATATTCGCGTTTTCATCATTAGAATCTGTCTCAAAGATTTGTTTTGCTTTGGAATATTTATTTTGGAGATTGTTTTCGTTTTCAGTCCTCTCTTTAGCTCTTCTTTTTAAATGTCGTATCGCATGAGCTCTGATATTGTATTTAATCTAGTCCCAGATACTTCGATGGTCAGACAACTCTTCACGACCCTCAGTTAACCAACTTGGTATCTGTTTTGTGACATCCTCAATATACTCATCATCATCCAAAAGCAACGCATTCATTTTGCAATAGCCGGGGCCTCTAACAGAATTTTCACCATTGCTAAAGTCAATAATAATTGCTGCGTGATCACTTTTAATAGCTGGGATTATATCCCTCGATGTAACTAGATCATGTAAGTTGTTCGAGATCAGCCAATAATCTAGTCGACAGAAAATCGCTGGGGACTTTTGGCTCAACGTAAAACTTTTCACGTCCGGTTTTTTAATTCTCCAAATGTCTACGAGATCCAATTCGTCCTGGATACAATTAATGCTCGCTATAACAGTCTTTCTTGGTTTTCTTATCTAGAGCCATGTTTAGGGGCCAATTGAAATCTCCTCCCATGACAATGTTTTCTTCCTTGTCTTAATTTTCTTTTTTCAGTGCAGTGAGCAGGTTATTGAAGAAATTGACAATGCGCCTATCTTTGTTGGGAGCATAGATGTTAATCAAAAGGTACATTTTGTCTCTGATTTCTGCCTTGAGAATTATCGATATCTCCCTAAGGGGTCTAGAATTTTATGATGAATGATGCAATCAACACATTTCTTGAAACGAATTGCCATTCTACAGGAGTTTGGGCCCCCGTGAGAC
>JAEMWC010000300.1:242500-250000 GCA_016490735.1 Pachyseris speciosa
TAAGTTCACTAAATGCCGCCAAAACTCTCGTCAACATAATGTGGTAACAACTTTCTAGGTAGCTTAGAATGAATATGAAAGTGGCTAGAATCTCGTTCGCTCGTAGAAACTGGACAAAATTCCCAAATGTTCTTTTGAAAGATTCATAGAAAAAATGACCAAATCAGCAGGTTTTAATTTGAGCTGTCACACGTATGGATATTTCTCAGCCGACTGAAGCTATTGTCACCTTGCACAGCATATTAAGCAACACCACGGGAAAGTGATGTTCAGTGGCTTTCATTTGAATGGTTAATACGGTAGAATTTAGTCCGTACGCCTTAAAAGTTAAAAGAACGGTGTACAACATAATGATCGGTACGATCTTTCTTTTGAATTATCACACTTGATGATTTCATTCACACTTCACAGACTCAGGACTTTGAACTCCATCGCGCGCAGTGTTTAAAGATTCAAATGTGTGAAAAGTGCTCACGTTATTTCGTTATAGCTTGGAGTTTTCTTATCCTTGGACCTAATGTGCCTAAGAGTTTGAATCATTTGCTAAGAGCCACCTCAATTTAGCATTTAAATTTCTACTGTCTTTAATTTAGACTGAAGGGAATTACGACCGAGTAGGGTCCCCTGGATTGAGTGGAAGTCGGCCGTGGGGCCGGGCTCAACTTGAGAGCGACAGCGAGACGGACTGGGACCCAAGACAAGGTGAGTCCACTCAGCCACGCCTTGGAAAACAATAATTAGCGCGTTGGATTTTCGGTTGAAGGGTGAGAGCGCGTTTGGTTCGAAGCTACACTGACCATTTTATTGTTGTTTCGTTCAACAATAAACCCTACTCCACATGATCCTTTTATCCAGGTGTGGTACTGCGTATCGACGACAAATCTTGATAGTAACCCTGCGATGGACTGGAATCGAATGGGTGTGAATGGGATGGTTGTCGAAGCATATGCTATCCTATGTGGCGACATCAATTGGAATCAACATTTCTTGTTTCGTAAAAGAAAAGCGCTTTTGTACACCCGGGTTCTTGATGGTTTGGAATTCTGTCTCTAACCTAGCACAAGTCTTACTTAAGATTTTCATTTCTCTCAGCACAACGAGAGCCCGACCGAAGGTTTGGTCGATTTGCCAGCGGCGAGGAATCCGATTCAACTTAGCAAGAGGAGTGTGTTCCTGACATGGCTGATGTATTGGAACCAAGAAGGTCACATGTAAATCAGAAAATCGTATGTCCTCGTGGGCTATCCTTTAGTCGTCTTTCATGTGTCCTTGTTTCACATATAGAACGCCTGAGAAATTAACCTCGTGCCGATAACATTATCTGAAACCAAGATAAAGTTTAGATCCAACACTTTTGAATGCACTGCCATATTCAGTTCACTAAGCACTGACGTTTAACACAGAAACAAAATAGAGGTTTTCACTTTCGTGTACAATTTAGCAGTCCAAGAGACCATTACACGGAGAGTCCTTTGTGTGTTTGGAGCAGTGTGTTGTAAGTTAGCTTATTTTGAGCACAAGTTTCCCGTCAATGCTGGGTTTTCATCCTGGTACACAGTACAAGTACAATTCTTCTGCAAAAAAAACCTTCCCCAAACATCCGGGAAAGCTATTTCAAAACCACTATATTTTGTTGTTTAATCTCTTCAACATTTTGCGGCTCTTTTTACGCCGTAACTGAATAAGCTCCTGACAAAACAAATATTTATTATCGCCGGAATGTATATGGAAATTAGTCACTAAGAAATGCAACTGAAATAACGTATTGCAATGGGTAACTTTCGTACAATCTTTATAATCGAAATCGATTCATAGCCTTTGAATATTATAGTTGTTCACATTTCTCGTGTTGTGATGTAGCTGTTTTATAACTCTAATCATGCTCTAGAAGTTGAAATAAATGTGGAGGCTCCAGTTTGTGGAGACACGAATACGTGAATTTGCAAATGAAGCTATTTGCTGTCAACTTTCTTAAAACCAAAACGTATTTGACCATTCAGTCACACCAGTGAACTGACAGACAATAGAAATAGTGCTTTTCACAGGTACTTTACGCTTACACTTCATTGTGGCGTTGAAGGTTAGCAACCAACTGTTTGCTATTGTTTGGATGAAAGAATGAAAGTGACTTCTTAAAAAAAATTGACCGCGTAAGCCGAAAAGGAAATTGGACGAAAACAAAATTGTCCGATACGCCCGAAGTGTACATTAAGTTACAGCTGAAATGCACTGGTACGAGAATTAGCAATGAAAAGTGTTTTGAGCCAAACGTATCTCAAAGGAAAACCGCGTTCGATGTTCCAAGCGCGGGAAAACTGGTGCCGGTGCAGTTCTAAGAGAAGGAAAATTTGCAGTTGTTGTCAGTGGTTTTCAATCTGACAATGGATGGTCGATGATTTTTACGTTATCTTCCCCTTCTGTGCTCAAAAATAATAATGGATATCTGATGATAGATAGCTCTCGACTTTCATTTTGTGTGGCGTATCATGTCGCAATATTTTTTTCCTTTTGTCAATTCATCGCTAAATCCGTATGGGTTATTGGCCAAGCGTGACGTCAGGATGGCGGGATATTGGCCAAGTTCTTTTTTTGCATCTTTATGGACCGAGACAAAGTCGAGGTCTATAAACACGCAAAAAATGAACGAGGCCAATATCCCGCCATCTTGACCGAACAAACTTGGTCAATAAAAAATATATTATATAACTCAAAGAACGCTATTAAAAGACAGTAAAACGCGCAACGAACGGACTATCCTGAGCGGTCAAGATGGCTCCATCTTGACATCGCGGGTAGCCAATCACAGCAGGAGAATTGTCTCATCTTGACCGCTGAAAGAGCCAGTCATATAATATGTGTATGGTTTATATACAGAAAATGGAGCTACGCTATTGGTGGTAACATGGTAACGTGAAAAACAGGAATAAATTAATTGAATGAAAAGCGCTCGTTGATACCGTGGGGATTAAGAGTGGCAATTTGCTTTTCATTCCTTAAATTTATTTTTTTTTTCATTCAATTAATTTATTCTTGTTTTTCACGTTACCATGTTACCACCAATAGCGTAGCTCCATTTTCTGTATATAAACCATACACAACCCACAATTCCTCGATTCGCTCCGACGAAGGGCTAACGCTCGAAACGTCAGCTAATCGAATCCCTGTACGGTGGTCAATTTACATTATCAACTCCGTTGATAAACCAAAATTTCGTGTTTCACTCCCCCACCGACGCAGCACCACAGTTTCTTTAGAAACTAATCCCCTTTATATAATAAACTGGTTTATTGCTGGCGATATCCAGAAATTTTGTCAAATTGCGACAAGGACAATGAGAAGAGTTTTCCGTAACAATGAAACTTCAAGATATGGTATAAAGAAGCCTTGTTGGGCTTTCAGTTCCATGGAAGTTTTAAGTACCAGTGGCAGATAACGCGAAACAAACATATGACAGAAAACCAGAACAGCAAACTCTCTTACTGTTTGTTTTGTTTTGTTTGTTTTTAAGCTTAGCGACCTCTCAAATAATCCCACAATCGTCCCCGCGCCACTCTCGATCCCAGTCTCTTCCAGTTTGAACTACTTGCAAATGGATAAATAGAAAGACAAAGACGGAGAAAAACTAAGAGAGCCCATAACAATGAAACGAAAGATGGCATAAAGAGGCCATGTTGGGATTTCTGTTCCTCGCAAATTGTAATAGCGGAGCTCCGGCGGCCCGGAGGGCCGCAAGCGGAGCACCATACCTATAGAAACCCGTCAACTGCTTTTCTCATGGTAAAATTGGCTAGCGGTATTGCTCGTGGGCGCGTACGTACGACGACGGAGTCGCCCAATAATTAATTATATCCTAATAATAATCATAATAATCCAACATGGCGGGTATACTCCACCTGGCCCAGCTGGCCAGCTACTTTACAGCGTACGTCTTTGATACTGGACATCCATCTTATAGCCAATTGACACCTGTCAAAACAAGGTATCCGCTCATCGAGAGCTCATCGAGATCGGCTGTTTTTTTGAAGTTGACCGCTGACCAGGTACTTGCTTTCGATTGGATCGCAGGCGCAAGCCAGGTGTGGGACACCCAAACCAAATCGAGGCTTTTAAATTTTTCGCGCGCTTTCTGCGGCTCGTAATTTCACATTGAGTTGGTTTCTTTATTTTGAGCAAAACAACTTCATCTCCTTCGATCCAAGTTTGTCTTTCGCATTAAAATCAAGAACTTTTCAAAAGATACTCCGGAAGGTGAATTTTCAAGTGATGAAAGGAAGGACGAAAGATTTTTCTCAGGAAAACTTGGATCGATTGTGCGGTTGAAAACAGTATAATTCAACGCGTCAAGGGCTTTCACTTCACCATGGCATCTTGCATCTCACCAAGAAAAGTCACTTAACAGTTCACCGGTATTAATGGGAGGAATGAGTAGCTCAAACTCTGTGGAAGAAGCTCTTTCTTTGCGGATGCTTGTTTTTACTTTACTGAAGCTTACGTATTTTCAAGTGGTAGAAACCTCTACAACACAGCGCAGGACAGTGAGGTAAATTAAATAAATAGAAGCTTAACATTTGGTTTAATCGCTGTTACTTTTGTTCAGGAATGAAACTTGTCTTTTTCTCTCGAATGGATATAAATAACAATCATCTAACTCGTTTTGGACGCAAAGAAGTAGTTGAATTGTTTGTTTGTTTTGTTACGTTGTTTTCTTTGCAAGCGAGCGAGTGTTTTTACTCAGCTTGCCTGACTGTTTTCGACCTTGGTACCTCAACAGCGTTAAGAAACTTTTGCCCTTATCTTAATAACACGTAATCACAATGAGTCCTCGTAAAATTAAGCATTAAAGGCGGAGACTCAAGCTCGAGAAAAAAAAAGTCGATTAAATGCATGTGCATGTGCATGTGCATGTGCACGTCTCAAAATCTGACATAAGGTTGTCAAAATGCTGTCAAAAATGTCAAAGACCAGCGCGCTTCACTCGTCATTTGAAAAACGTTTTAATCCTCGTCGAATGCGGCCTGTAAACAACAATATTAAGTTTCGCCGTCTATAAACATGCCGTCTTAATTTGTTTGAACCGGTAAGAATCAGCGTTTGGATGTTAAAAACACCGAAATGGGTTGACTGGCTGGGCTGGCTTTGATAAATTTTATATTGGCGGGTCTGCGAGAGAAATGCTGGTGTGGTTTGGCAAGCGCTTTCTTCGTTAACTGGATGACGCTTTCCCACTGAGAATGATTAATTGAAGAAGGTTCTTCGGAAGACATGGGAAGTACCAGTAAAACTATAAAAGCTCTTTAGCGTTTTGTGACAGCCAAGGAAAGATTTTGTGGGAAATGGCGCTATTATTCAGCCCTGTCGCGTTGCGAGTGATTGCTGCCTCAGCGATTTCTGTTGACTGCTCTAAACGATCAGGTGTGGACCTCTTTTTTGTCTTTTCTACGGACATTTATGTCAAAATTGCTAAGCAATTTTTGTTACTTGTCTAATTTCCTCACCTTCTCCAAGAATCTTCGAAGAAATATTATTCGTATTGTGCTTTGTTTTCTTGTAATACTTATGTTTGTTGTTCTGTTGTTTTTGAACCGCGGTCAATTCCTGTTTACTACTAATAATAATAATTAAATAACAATATATAATTATAATAAGAACCTTCCCAGAATCCTTTGCAGCTGGAAAATCGTCAATCCCAAATAACTTGGTCAGTTTGAGGGCAGCAAGACCCCCACGTTGTCTAGAAATAAGTCTTACCATAAACTAATTATTGTACAAGACTAAGGGCGATGACGTCATTGGTCACGTGACTTTGCTCACAAGTGCGTTTTTGCTCACTGTGACGAAATTATTTTGTTATTGAAAAAGCAGTCAACGTGGTTTGAAGCACAATGGTGTGAGCCATTTCGGACTGCCCGGGTACCGAACAAAATATAAATATTAAGGGAGGTATATAAAATTTTCAAAAAGTGGGAGTCTGGGTACAAGTGCTATCTCGCGTTGCATTAAACGCGAGGAAACAAAAATTTGGATATTGGTAGATATTTTTATGAAATATACATTTTTGTCATTTTTAATGCTGTGACGTCATCGGTCACGTGACCAGAACGGACCGAAGTTTAATATTCGCTCTAAAAGTTTACTAGAACCTTTCTCCAAGAATATTTTTAAGCGAAGTTGTAGTTTAATAAATAGTGTTTTAAAAAATGGCCATGATTACTTTTTCCTAAAAAAGTGCGACAGTAGAAAATCTAACTGAAAAGTTTGTCAGCCTCCTGCTCAACGACCCGTTGAGGTAGGAATAAAAGAAAATTTTGCCTAAGGCTTGAGAGTATGCTCTTTATGATGGCGTTGTCAGTTTCTTGAAATTTCAATTGCTTTTGGCGAGGATCGATGTTTAAGATTTTTTTCAGAGGAGAGGGCCTGGAGGAAAGAACGAAAACGAGGCTATACTTTCGCGCGCTTTTTGTTCACTGCGACGCCGCGCCACAAAAGGTTAGCTAGAAAAAAAAAATTCCAAGGACTGAACAACGGACTGGACTTGCATTTTCTTTAAACGGAACTTTTGACGACTTTTTTAATTATTTTTTTTTATGGCTGCTGTGTCTGCTCAGGGACAATGTATACTTGAGAAGGTAAGTTGATACAGATAGTTGTTGCTGTTTGTTAAAAAACAAAACAAAACAAAAAAAGCGCGTTTGTGGTACACTTAAATGCACTTCCCACCTAAAAAGTGTTGTTTAATTCTTGAAATTATACAACTTAAACTAGAAGTTGCAGCAATGCGAATGAAATCAAATTAATGCTAACATTAAATGAAACAATTTAAGTTGCTTAAGGCAACCGATGCAAGCTCAGTAATTTTACTAAATACGATATTTGAAGGTTAAAAACGTATCTTAAACAGTGACGGAATAAATGATTACTTTATTTTCAACCGGAACGTAAAACGTTACCTTCATTCGCACAGACATCAAAACTTTATTTTATACTGTCCATGAACTAAATTCCCTATTACAATTATAACAAAGTGTACAATAAAGCCATTATTCAAAGTATTGGCCTAAGAAAAATAGTTGCGCATAAACAAATACTGGAACAGTTCGTGCTTTCAAATGGATTACCCTAACGAATTACACGATTCCGACACATCAGTTTAATTTGAGTGGCGAAACATTTTGTTGTATCTGAAAAATTACTGTACTACAAAAAACGTTTTCACAGAGGTTGTAATGCATGGGGGTTCACATAATTTAATTCAATTTTATAAAGCTGTTTGTGCGAGTTCGTGTACGTGCGCGCTAAACGCGGAAAGTACCTAAGCTTAATAACTCTGAAGACGTCAAGTACTCAAGTTTATGTCAAAACCGACCAAGAACAAGTCGAAAAAAAAAAAAAACAAAGAAAGATTAGCAAATAATTGTTTTAATAGATTTGGCAGTTTTACAAAGTGTTACGCTTCTGTTTTGTGGCACCTATTTACAATGGTAGTCTGAGGAAAAACCTTTT
>JAEMWC010000300.1:255000-330000 GCA_016490735.1 Pachyseris speciosa
CAATCAGATATTGCGTTCAATAAAGACTACTAGACACTTAGGTTGACAAACGTTCTTTAAGTTCGGTCAATTAATTTCCTTTTCGTTCGGTGAACTAACGAAGTCGTTCCTTGGTTCTACAAACAAGTTGGTGAAGCATTTTCATCCCTAGGACACCGTTTGACGAATTTCATTCAAACAAAGATCGATCTAAATCCTTCGGGGTGGAGTGAAAATGGCCGACCAGGCCTGCACTTACCAGTTGAATGGAATTGAACGTGTTGTTGAATTTGATAAAACCATCGTGCTGTCGTTGTCCGTGTTACACTTCATCTTTTCTCCCGTGGCAGCGCTTGGAAATGCTCTTGTTATCCGTGCCCTGTGGAAAGCCTCATCGATACCCGCTAATGTGAAGAAGCTGTTCCTGAGTCTTTCTTTTTCTGATCTCGCCGTTGGATTGTTTGCCCAATTAACATATGCAGCAATGTTGAGGATGGCGGTAAATGGAAACCACAACTTACTCTGTCCAACGTTTCTAACTGTTTGTTATTTTTCATCAATTCTTTTCGCTTGTGCATCCTTTCTCACTGTGACCGCCATTGCTGTCGATAGACTTCTTGCCATATCTCTTCACTTACGATACAAAGAACTAGTTACTTCAAAACGCGTCATAGCAGCCATAGTATCAGTATGGCTCACAAGTGGAGTCGCTGCTTCCGTATTCGTTACTCTTCATAAGCTCAGAGATGTGGCAACTACTTTTGTTGGAGTTTTTGGTTTTCTCCTGACTACAGTCGCATACATTCACATTTACAGAGTTGTGAGATATCATAAGAGTGAAATGGAAATGCAATGCCAGCCACCAAATGCACAGGCTTTGGAGCTCCTCCAAGAAAGGAAGGCCACCTTTAGTACCTTGATTTTTTATGTAGTTTTTGTCTCTTGTTATCTTCCGCATTTATGCGCCAGTGCAGTGTTTTTAGTAGCAGGTGGCTCTCGAACTTTGTTTTGGGTTAGTTTGTTCGCCACATTTTTCTTAGTTCTCCTGAATTCGTCGTTAAATCCTGTAGTTTACTGCTGGCGATATCGAGAAATTCGTGAAACTGTCAGAAGCACAGTGAAGAAAATATTGCACATCGCCGAGGCTTAACATGAAATTAACACGCTATGTAAATTTTTTATTTCTGTCAAATTTAGTTGCACAGTTTGTCTTCAGCAACGATTTTAAAAGTGCACTCTGGTTGACTGCAGGAGAAAATTAATCGAGTCAGTTAGTAGCTTAATATGAGTATTAATAAACACAACTAACAGATGTTTTTCCTTTACCAAAACCTAGGGTAAAGAGATTGATATAAAAATAAAACAATAAATAAATGAATGATTAAATAGGTGAGTTCTTGAACGATCATACACATTTTGTCAGTCATTTAGAGCAGTGAATAATCCTTAATACAAGTAAAGATTGGCAGAAAGATGAGTTGTAGCGAGATGCAACGGCGACACGGCCCACACCCAGAAGGTGTCGAAAGAAGTGGCTGGACTTTTTTGCGAGCACTTTCTCCTAGGCTTTCCATTTGTTTACGTTCTCTTTAGAACCGAAGGCGTCCCCGCCTCTTATTTCGCGGCCGTGGTAGACCGAAAAAAAAAATACGGGCACAAAAACTAAAACTAAACCGTTGCACAAAGCTCCCTTCAAGGTCGTCGGAAACCTTCACCATAACTAGTGAGGACGCAACATTTCTGATAAAACGTATGAAGTATAAACGACGCTAAACTACCAACATATGACAACAAACGCCAGAGAAATTCCGTGCAATTTCTTCATGTGAAAGTACCTACCGCGGTCCACCGGAAGTTATTCAGGAAGACTGACGGAGGCAGATGGCCCGCACCTGTAGGGGGTTTTCCTGGCGCAAATAGTTTAGACAATACTGAAAGGACATGTTATAAAAAGACATCAATAATCGGCATGTTCTTTACTTTCATTAATTCTAAGTAATGTTTAATAAACGAGCAGAAGTGTTTTATCAAGCTTAAACACGACGCACAGCCGAGTGTTCTAGGACTTCATAAAACACGAATTGCAAATTCATTGAACGGCTTAACTCATTCAAGACGGGCTCTGCAATTTTTGGTCACTCAGTGAAGACGGATGCTTTGAAAACCTGTAACTTTTCCAAATCCCGGACTATGTTTGAAATGAGCCATTAATATTGCCAAATACTGCGTTTCTGAGATTTTATCACCCCGTAAACCTACTGAAAGTCCCGATTTTCCTTGAATATGACTGTTTATTCTATTGCAAAACCAAAAATCGCTCTAGAACAGCACCAAATATAAGCAACCTTGTCTTGAAGTTTTGAAGACAAAAAACCCTCTTCAAGCTAAAAGTCCACATTGGCAGTAAACTTCGATTCAACTTCTTGCAATCTGTTCAAATTTGCCCGCTCACTTCCTTAGCCTGACCTGGGTAACGCTATTTGATTTCAGTTGCTCTCAGTGGTCTGACATGTTCGCCTTGTGACCCAAAGGAATTCTGAGATATTCTTGGATAACTGCCGCGTGTTACCGGGGCACCCAACGAGCCGAATCAGCCAAAAGCTGTAGAAAGGTATTTTTAAGTACCTTATGGTGTTTGAAGTGTGTATAAAGTGATGTTTTCAATAGCTAGAAGAATTTCATCTGTTCGAATTCCCTAGGTGAAATTTTAATTGCCAGAAAATGTTAGGGAATAAAATCTTCCTTTGAGAAAATCCAAGCTGAAGTTAACTTTCTAGGGAACCATTTTTCTTGCCGAAAATGGTAGCTGACGTTTTCGAAAGCCTAAAACAGCAATAACGACCTTTCCGAAAACCTCAGGGGCTATGATTTCCACATTACGAATCTTTTAGGCCACGTTTTACTTACGAAAATCCGAGTGCACTCTTTAATTGACGCCGAACTACCCTCCACCGAACAGATATCTACCGATATGTTTGGGTGCCCCTGGTGTTAGTCCGCCAGTTTCCATTTCAGATATTTTTTAGAACCGTGTCGAGCCACCCGGTCCCGCTGGCAAAATATTGGACCGACAGCGTTATTTACAAGCCAAAACTCGCCGAAATTGCCATGCCAGGTCCCGGAATCCACTCATAAAACGACTTAAGACACAACCTCACTCCGTGAACTTCGAGCGGACCACTTCGTGTGAAATTGCTTCTCACCTCTGTTTTCTTTCAAAGGATTGCCTCTACCCATCAACCCAGCTTTATGATGCCAGGCAGGGGGCTTCTGAGATGGAAAATGGCTCGAAAAACACATTTATAAATTAAATTAGTAACGAATTGTGGCTGCAGTGTTCGTTTAGACATAAACCAAAAACTGGCGTGACCAGAGTGACAACAAAGATGGAGTCTTCAGCGTTGTGGACCAGCGAAATCTCCGTGTTAGCCTCTTATACGGAGTAGCCAGGTCGATTTGACCTCCTACCCTACAGAAATTGCAAGAAAAGGCGACCAAATCGCTTGTAGAAAAAGAGTTAAAAAGCCATACTGTACATTTATTTCTTCTTACACTAAAATGTAGATTTTGGGTTATTTTCCCTTTATCAGATATAAAGACACTCATTAAAAATTAATTTCTTTTGTATTTCCTTCATGAATATCAATCAGTTTCTTAACGTTAGAGAATAACCTCTTCCGTTCATCTGAACTGTTGAGAACTGAAAGTTGCAGATAACAGGTTCTTGGATGATTTCTTTAAATCAGTAGTAGAAGTAATGAACTTGCCTGAACAGCAAAGACCAATTCCGTTTGTACCTTTGGTCTATAAGTTCAATAATGCGTTCCCGAGATCTTGAGATACTGCTACCAGACGCTCGAGTGTAACGTGAGTCCTTCTACGCTACCCACACAAACACTGCGTGAGCAGATGCCTCGCTCTCCGGGGGTGGTGCTTCCGTTTAGCACCGATTAATGGAATAGTCATGACAATGTTGACAGGGGTCAGTTATGAGAGGAGACGCAGGAAGGAGTGAGTGATCGATTTTACTCATTCAAATTTCGTATCACCATTACTTGTAATGAATAAACGTTAGACGATATTTCCTTGTGGTCATATGAACACGAAAAGCAGTTTGGAAGAAAAAAATCTCTTTTTTACTTGAGCCTGCGATTGAAGAGTGGCTTCCAAAGGACGGGCCAACGGGGTGATACAGTGCAGTATGAACCTACTTTCGCGTTTGTATTTCAAATGCTTGAGAACTGCAATAACATCGGCGAGATGTCGTGAAAACACGAACTGTGAGCTATAGCGATTCCAGCAATTTTCTTATTGACAATAAATATATGAAAATCATATTTCGGAACTGCGGATTAATGATTTAATATGTGAATGACCATCGCAGTGCGATGATCATTCACACATTAAATTTTGTTATTCTTCTGCGAATGCCCATTCAGCTTAGGGCAGTTTGCATTGAATGGTTTTTTATTTTCGCCATGAAATGACACTTCCTCTTTTTAAATTTGTAGTATGGAAATGAGGAAACATTGCTTTAAACCAATCAGAGATTGTGTTCACTAAAGACTACTTGACAATTAAGTGGACTTGAAACGTTCTTTAAGCTCGGACAATTAATTTCCTGCTTGTTCGGTGAGCTAACCGAAGTCGTTCATTAGTCCTAAAGGCAACTTGGTGAAGCATTTTATTCCAGAAAGACACCTTTTGGCGTATTTTCAGCCAAACGAAGATCGATCTAAATCCTTCGGTGAAAATGGCCGACCAGTTCTGCAGTTACCAGTTGAATGTAATTGAACTTCTTGTTGAATATGATAAAACGACCGTGTTGTTGCTGTGCATGTAGCACGTCATCTTTTCTCCTTTGGCAGAATTTGGAAATGCTCTTGTTATGCGAGCCCTGTGGAAAGCGGAACCTCTAATGTAGAGAAGTAGTTCCTGAGCCATCTTGTCATCTTGCTGTGGGATTTAATAGCCCATATGATTTAAACGTACTGTGTCCAAAACCTAGCATTGTTTGTACTTTCTGCTCATTACCTCTCGCTTGCGCGTCGTTTCTAACTGTAACCTCCATTGCTGTCGATAGACTTCTCGCCGTTTCTCTTCACCTACCTAGAGAACTACCCACCTAGAGAACTAGTCACTTCAAAACGCACCATAACAGCCATAGTGTCAGTGTGGCTCACAAGTACAGTCGTTGCTTCCGCATTCGTTTCTCTCCGTTAGTACAATGGTGTGGTAACTGTAGCTGTTGGATCTCTTGGCTTTCTCTTCACAACAGTGGCGTACATTTACATTTACATTTACAGAGTGGCAAGATATCTCAAAAGCAAATGAATGGTCAGTTTCAGCTGCACGGTACACGAGCAATGCCCCTTATCCGAGAAAATAAGTCAGCCTTTAGTGCTTTGTATTTTATGTATTTTGTATCGCTTGTTGCCTTCCAAAACTTTGCGCACAATGTTAGTGACAACATATAGCTGTCAAATTTCATTCTGGGTGGCTTTTAAAACTACAAGTTTCTTGTCTTTCCTCATTTCATCGTTAAATCCTTTTGTTTACTGCTGGCGATATCGAGAAATTCGTCAAATTATGAAAAGCGCACAGTGGAAAAAATACCGCACATCGCTAAGGCTTGAGATCAACACCTCATGTTAATTTTTCTGTTCTGTGAAATTAGCCAGTACATGTAATTGGTGAGTTAACTTGTCTTAGGTAGAAATTAAAATCAGGAACTTTTGTTGACTGGAGGAGTTGTTTATTAATTAATTAATTAATTAATTCAGTAGCTTAATATTTGTGGGCACCAACCAATACTGAAAGCATAACAGAACCTAGAGGAAAGGATAAACAAATAAACAACCGAACAAACTAATAAATAAAAAGTTCAGCTCTTCCATAATGAGCTCTTCCACATTTTATTGGCCTTAAAAGTTAAGTAAATAATCCTGGAAAAGACTGGCAGAAAGGTGCGTTGTAGCGAGATACGTGCGATCGATTGTTCCCTTAGTACGTATGAGCACAGGAGCAGGTGGCTCGCCTCTATAGGAGGTTGTCCTGGCACAATAACTGACACAACTATTAGAGACAATAGTGACAGATTTCAAATATGAAGAGAACATTTTATCGAGACACCAACATTTTTGATTTCTCGCCATGTTCCTTCGCTACGATTAATAGTTACTTCAGATCGCATTATAACAGCCATAGTATCAGTGTGTGTATCAAGTTGTGTCATTCCCTGGTAGCAGAGGCCTCTTTTCCTTGGTATTTAGCGTGCGTAAGAAAAGTGACCTCTGCCATGGGTCGAAATGGTCTTTGATTAAGCCGCCGTCCGCGGTCGTGGACGGAGGTTTTAATACGCATGCTCCTTGCATTGTTTGGTGACCGATCATGTGCTAAAAGCATCATGTGATGGTTCGGTTGCTAAGAAACCGTGGCGCATGCTCAACACAGATCGTTTCGACCCTTAGCAGAGGTCTCTTTTCTCCTGCAAGCTGAATACAAGGAAAAGAGGCCTCTGCTAGCAGGGAAGTTATGTCATTGCAGCAATTAATATTCGCGTTCTGTTCCATAAATGGACTAACATTGGAGCTGTGATTACTTTATTCATTCCCTGGAAGTTGAAATTACTACTGGCATGTAACATAAAATAAACATATGGCAATATCACAAGAGCAAAATGCTTTGCCCTTTCGTTTGTTTGTTTGTTTGTTTGTTTTTTTGTCTTTTCCGCTTAGCGTCCTCCCGAACAATCCCACAACCGTCCGCGCCCCACTCTGAATCCAAGTCTCTACATAATACAAACGGATAAACAGAAAGAGCTAGAAAGAGAAAAACAACCGTTTTTCCTAATTATAACTTACCGTTAATGTGTACAATTGATGCAGACTGAAAAGTATGAATATACGCTCATACGAGCTGAGCAGAATAATTACAGTTAATCTTCGAAAAGTAACACGCTTAAAGAGCACATTTGAATAGTTTTTTTCAAAGGCTTTTGGGCAAATTGGAAGACGAAGGTCATTTAAAAAAATATATCTACCTATTGCCGAAAGAAGAAATGTAGCTAAAATGAGAGAATAACTTTTTTCCGTTCACCTGAACTGTGGGCAACGGAATTTAAAGTTACAAGTGAGTAACAAGTTATCAAATAAAATTTTTATATATCAGCAGAAGTAGTAAAAATGGTTGGGTAGGAAAGAGCAATTCCATTTGTACCTTTGGATCTATAAGTCAATAGTGCGTTCTCGAAGTCTCGAGATATTGCGACCAGAAGTTCCAGTGTAACCTAAGCCCATCCACACTACCCACATCAATGATTACGTGAGCAGATGCCTCGCTCTCCGCGGGAGGTGGTTCCTGATAGAACCGATTAACGGAATAGTCGTGATAATGTCGACAGGACGGCCAGTTATGAAGGAAAAGTTGTTATGAAGAGACGCCAAGAAGAAGACAGGTATTAATGTTACCCATGCATAATCCGTATCACCTTAACTAGTAATGAATAAAAATTAAACAATATTTTACTGAGTGGTCATAAAAACACGAGAAGCACTTTTGGAGAATATACAGCTCTTACTTATACTCAGCCTTCGATTAAATAAAGACATAAGACGTCAGATGGCTTTGGGAATTTGGGTCAGTTCAGCGCAGTATGAACCAGTTTCCGAGTTTGTATTAAAAGAGATGTTGTCGTGTGAAACAGAAACGTTTAACTAGAGCTTCCAGCCTAAAGTTTCTTTACACACAGCGAATGCTCATTCAGCTCAGTGAAGCTTGCTCGAATTTTTCTGGCTTTATTCGCCGCCTTGTACTGCATCATATTTTACATTCCGTTTCCTGTAACAATATCGGAAGAGTATTTTTTTAATTTAGCTTATTCGTTAACTATGACAAAGCGTAAGAAGGTTTGTTCGATTAAAGTTATGCCAGCGTTATTTTAGTCAGAGAACAAATAAACGCTTCGTACCCATGGTCGCATGTTTTCCTGCACTTGGTCATTTTAAAACGCTCTTTCATGCCAATGAATGGTGTAACTGGTTTCTACTGAGTTTAATCGAGTGATAGTTCATCGAAGGATAAATCTGTTTTCAGGAGCACCTTTATATCCCCCGCTTATTATTATTCCATGAATAAGAACTTTAATCTTGAATTAACCCGTAATCGGGAATAGTTTATCGGCTTTTCAGGAACGCCGCCAGGTTTTCAAAAGACTTGCTATTTAAGGTAGCTAACATGTTCCGGTTTCCAGCTGTTGGCTTTAAATTGGTATCAAACAAAAGCCCAATCATTGGTGAATAAGCAACGAAGGTTTCTTCAAAATTTTAAAGTGGCTCTGAATTCTGTCAAAAGAACGTTTTTTTTTTAACTTTGTAAACTGTTGGATCTTGACATGCTTATGATTTTTCAACAATCAAAACTGAAAGACACCAAACTAATTTTTGAGTTTTCATCGCTTGAGGCTAAAATTAGGGGTATTTCGGACAGGTTATAGTGTTGGTATGGTAACCAATTAGGTGGAAAAATTTCCATAAGATGTTCACCGATGACTGAGCAATGTTTGATGCCACTAAGATTACGACGTATAAAGTTGGTAGTAATGATTGGTCAAGGTGAAAGCGATCGAAACGCGTGCGAACTATTTTAATGTGTGATTCGAGCTCGCCTTGAGACGGAATTTGACTTGTGCTACCAATAAAAGGCAGGTATAAATGATTGCGCATGTGGGGAACACGAATGTTCCCTTACCTCATCCATAATCACAGGGGCAGATGGTACGCCTCTGCAGTGTAGTTTTTGTGGTTTGTTATACTCCAAATTTATGCTCCGAGCATAAATTTGGAGTATAACAAACCACAAGTGTTGTTTTTAATAATAAAGATGAGTCTCAAATTTCGTTTTGGGTAAGTTTTTATTACGCCACATTATTCCTTGTTCTTCACAATTCCTCGTTAAATCCTGTAGTTTAATGCTGGCGATATCGAGAAATTCGTCAAATTGTGAGAAGCACACTGAAGAAAATATTGGGCACGTTATGTAAATTTTTCATTTCTGTCAAACTTGTCAAACTGATTTAGTTGTACAGTTTGTCTTCAGTAACGCTTTTAAAGTGCACTGTGGTTGACTGCAGGAGAGAATTAATCGAGTCAGGAGCTTAATATGAGTAGTATTAATAAACACAACCAATAGATAATGTTTTTCCTTTATCTAAGCCGAGAGGAAAGAGATTGATATAAAAATAAAACAATAAATAAATTTTGTTGGTCATTTAGAACAGTAAATAATCCTGAATAAAGTTGGTAGAAAGATGGGTTGTAGCAAGATGCAACGGCGACACGGCCTACACCCAGAAGCTAGGTGTCGAAAGAAATGGCTGGACGTTTGTGCGAGCACTTTCTCCTAGGCTCTCCATTTGTTTACGTTCTCTTTAGGACCGAAGGCGTTCCTGCATTCTTAAATGTTCCCTTCAAGGTCGTCGGAAACCTTCACCCTAACTAGTGAGGACGCAACATTTCTGATAAAACATACGAAGAACAAACGACGCCAAACTACCAACATATGACAACAAACGCCAGAGAAATTCCGTGGAATTCATGTGAAAGTACCTACCGCGGTCCACCGGAAGTTATTCAGGAAGACTGACGGAGGCAGATGGCCCGCACGTGTAGGGGGTTGTCCTAGCGCAAATAGTTTAGACAATACTGAAAGGACATGTTATAAAAAGACATCAACAAATTGTGTTTATTATTTCTAACTTTGCATAATCGGAACGTTCTTTACTTTAATTAATTCTAAGTAATGTTTAATAAATGAGCAGGAATGTTTTACGAAGTTTAAACACGAGGCGCAGCTGAGTGTTTTAGGACTTGATAAAACACGAATTGCGAATTTATTGAACGGCTTAAAAAGCTTTCAGTGTACATTTATTCATTCTTACACTAAAATTTAGATTTCGGTTATTTTCGCTTTATCAGATATAAAGACAACCGTTAAAAATTAATTTCTTTTGTATTTCCCTCATGAACTATTAATGAGCCTTTTAACGTTAGAGAATAACCTTTTCCGTTCCCCTGAACTGTATAGAACGGAAAGGTACAGATAACAAGTGATCACAAGTTATCGGACGATTACTTTAAAACCAGTAACTTGAGTCTTTCCACGCAAACACTAGGTGAGCAGATGCCTCGCTCTCCGCGGGTGGTGCTTCCGTTTAGCACCGATTAATGGAATAGTCATGACAATAGTGACATGAGTAAATTATGAGAGGAGAATTTGTTATGAAGAGACGCTAGGAAGGAGTGAGTGATCGATTTTACTCATTCAAATTTCGTATCACCATTACTTTTAATGAATAAACGTTAGACGATATTTTCTTGTGGTTATATGAACAGGAAGAGCAGTTTGGAAGAAAAGAAAATCTCTTATTTTACCTCAGCCTGCGATTGAATAGTGACATCCAAAGGAGGCTAACGGGGTGATACAGTGCAGTATGAACCTACTTTGTATTACAAATATAACATCGGCGAGATGCTGTCGTGAAAACGCGAACGGTGAGCTGTAGAGATTCCATGGCAATTTTCTTATTCTTCTCGGAATGCTCATTCAGCTCAGGGAAGTTCTTCACGAAATAACACCTCCTCTTTTTAAATTTGTAGCATTTTCATGGAAATGAGGAAACATGGCTTTAAACCAATCAGAGATTGCGTTCACTAAAGACTACTTAACAATTAAGTCGACAAAACGTTCTTTAAGCTACGTCAATTAATTTCCTGCTTGTTCGGTGACTTAACCGAAGTCGTTCATTAGTCCTACACACAAGTCCGTGAAGCATTTTAATCCTTCGGTGAAAATGGCCGACCAAATCTGCAGTTACCATGCTTGAATGTAATTGAACTTATTGTTGAATTTGATAAAACGACCGTGCTGTTGCTGTGCGTGTTACACTTCATCTTTTCTCCCGTGGCAGCGTTTGGAAATGCTGTTGTTATCCGCGCCCTGTGGAAAGCGTCATCGTTACCCGCTAATCTAAAAAAGTTGTTCCTGAGTCTTGCTCGATCTCCGATCTTGCTTTGGGATTATTTGACTTAAACGAATTGTGTCCAACAGTTATCATTATTGGTACTTTCTGCTCATTACCTCTCGCTTGTGCTTCGTTTCTAACTGTAACCGCCATTGCTGTTGACAGACTTCTCGCCGTTTCTCTTCATCTACGATGACGAGAACTAGTTACTTCAAAACGCGTCATAACAGCCATAGTGTCAGTGTGGCTCACAAGTGGAGTCGTTGCTTCCGCATTCGTTTCTCTCCGTAAGTGCAATAGTGTGGTAACTGTAGCTGTTGGATCTCTTGGTTTTCTCTTCACAACGGTGGCGTACATTCACATTTACAGAGTGGCAAGATATCATCAAAAGCAAATGAATGATCAGTTTCAGCTGCACAGCACGCAAGCAATGCCTCTTATCCGAGAAAATAAATCAACCTTTAATGCTTTGTATTTTATGTATTTTGTATCGCTTGTTGCCTTCCAAAACTTTGCGCACAATGTTAGTGACAACATATAGCTCTAGAATTTCATTTTGGGTGGCTCTTAACACAAAAAGTTTCTTGTCTTTCCCCATTTCGTCTTTAAATCCTTTTCTTAACTGCTGGCGATATCGAGAAATTCGTCAAATTATGAAAAGCGCAAAGTGGAGAAAAAACTGCACATCGCTGACACTTGAAATCAACACCCCTTATTTTTTTTTCTGTTCTGTGAAACTAGCCAGTACATGTGATTGGTGAGTTAACTTGCCTTAGGTAGAAATTAAAATCAGGAACTTTTGTTGACTGGAGGAGAGAATTAATCAATTAATTAATTCATTCATTAGCTTAATATTTGTTGGCACTGACCAAAACTGAAAGCATAACAGGACCTAGAGGAAAGAATAAACAAATAAACAACCAAACAAATGAATAAATAAATAGTTCAGCTCTTACATAATCAAACACATTTTATTGGCCTTAAAGTTTAGTAAATAATCCTGGAAAAGACTGGCAGAAAGGTGCGTTGTATCGAGATACGTACGATCGATTGTTCCCTTAGTACGTATGAGCACAGGAGCAGGCGGCTGGCCTCTATAGGAGGTTGTCCAGGCACAATAACTGACACAACTATTAGACACAATAGTGACAGATTTCAAATATGAAGAGAACATTTTATGAAAAGACACCAGCAAATTTTTAACTTTGATTTCTCGCCATTTTCCTTACCTACGATTAGTAGAAAACTAGTTACTTCAGATCCATTATAACAGCCATAGTATCAGAGGGAGTACCAGGGTGCATTCCGCATAAACCCCACTCCGAAGTTACGTCGAGGGCTTAGAAAATGTTCGCCGAGTAGGCCACAATTCTACGCCATACTACGCCAATAATTGCCCCCCGGGGCCAGATCTTTTGCTGCCGCACCGCCGCGAAAGAGGGGCGCGTGAGAGAAATCCTGGAGACTAGTTTGTTGAAACCTTGTCCATGCTCGCTATCAGGAGCAAAAGCATTAACTTTTCATCTTTATGTGTTCAGTGGTCGTGCTTTATTTTATGTAGCCATTGCTAGAAATCGAATACATAAGAGCCGGCTAATATGAATTGCTTGTAATACGTGAAATTAAAGGAATTGATCACCTGAGGGAAAACCTTGATATAAACAGATTAAAAGAAAGTCCGCACCCGTAAAAGGAATACCATTTTAAGTTAAAGCTCTTTTTTGCGTTGTGACAACCCTGCCCTCATGAATTCACTGAGAGCCATTCCATAATTATTCTATTTTTGAGCTTCTGATCCAATGAAAATTCGATCAAGGAACTAAAAATAGTGCTGTGAATTTGAATGACAGCTGTTCCCCATTTCATGAATACAAGAAGTAGCGACAGCACAAAATGGGGAGACAGTGACCCATCACCGACTCAAGACGTATCAACAAACGTCTCCCAATGGGTTGTTAGGTTTAGTGTATAGAGATAGTAAGGAGAATTTGGTTATTAAAGTTAGTATCTTTTATTTTTATTGTTTCTTTTATTGTTATTGTGTTGGCAGCGTTTATTCAGCGAGTGAAGGTAAGAAAGGTTACTGTTTGCATGTGAACAGGTGCAATTGGGAAGGGGAGAGGGAAGTAGAAGGGCCCATCCTCGGAGAGTCAGGACGGGACGAAGAATTCACGGGGAAATTCGGGATTAGTCGAGAGTTCACGCTAATCCCTAGTTTTGCTTGAATTCTTCGTCCCATCCCGACTATCTGCTCCTGGGTCTACTTCTACTATGTCTGAATCTTGTTCATGCAAGCAAACGTATTTACCATTTCCATGTATTGTATTACTAATGCGGAATTATGAGTCCGGAACTTTCATTTCGCCCGCAAAAGTAACGTAAAACCAGTCTAAAAGTAACCCTGTCTGTGACAAGCTGAGTAAGGGAGTCGGACACTCTTGGTTAATGAGCTCCTGTTATATGTAATTCGTTTTCACTCTCGCCTTGATGCTTAATGTCACTTCGATCGTTTCTTTTGTCAGTTGATGCCTCCACGCTAAAGCCTACAGTTTACAAGTCTCTTGTAACCGGAAAATGTTGACCGATTTAAGTCGATATGCGTGAACGTCGGCGTTAAAGTTGATGGCAGTATGAAGTCTTCAAAAGATTTTCTACATCGATGATGACATTACCAATTACCTGGTTATCGATCTGGAGCCGAGCAGATGCCTTTTGAAGTTTGTTTTTCGGCAGCCCCGGGATATTTTAAGAAATCACACACGTTATTTTTCTGCTGCGAATAAATCGAGTATTTCTTTTCGAGGGCAACTCTATGAGATATCTAAATGTAATTGCGTAAAATGGCAAAGACTAAACTATTCGAATGAAGAACAATCTTTCACTGAGGTGTTTATGAAGTTTTACTAATCCAAAATGCACTGCTTCTTCGAAATGAGGGGTAGTTGTTTCTATTTACCAACTACAAGACGGTTTCTCAATTCTGTTAGACAGTAGTACTGGCTTGCCTTCTAAAACGTCTGTTTGTGAACACGTGTGCAGATCGCAAATCCTTCCGCTGATGGTCTGCTCATGTCAACGGCTGCTTTAGCAGATGCCTCGCTGTTTTAGGCGGGTTGTTCCTTGTAGTATTAATTACCTAGAAATGGTACAGCGTTGGGCCGCCAGATGGGCACTAGGGAGATACCAGCAATTAGCAAGCGTGACAGAAATGCTCAAAGAGCTCAACTGGAGAACCTTAGAGCAGAGAAGAGTCGATGCGCGCTTGACCATATTGTGCAAGATCACAAACAAACTAGTTGCAGTAAGCTCAGGCGACAATTTGCGCCCACCAACCCGCATAAGTAGACATGTCCATGATTATTCTTCATCCCGATTTCCACTTCTACTACCTCCCACAGACTGTCCTCTTATCCTAGAACTATAGTACAGTTGAACTCTCTGCCTCCAGAAGTCTTTACTCCCTCTGCTGATCCTACTCAATTTCGAATCAATGAGTCCAAAATAATCCAGAAATTAGTTATTTTGATAACCCCATTCCTGTAAGTTTTGTTTTGTTTGTTTGTTTGCTTTTGTTTTTCTTTTGCTGACCACACCGGCTGATAATCCTCATCTCGAGGGGTTGCTGTATTGGTAAATAAATAAATCAACTCTTTCCCAACAAGTTTACCACATATGGTGCATTTTTTTACCCTGCCTTGAAAACCCACAACTTTCTCAAATCCCGGATTATGTTTGAAGTGAACTATTATTATTGCCAAATAATCCTAATTTTCATTGAGTATGACCTTTTATTCTGTTGCAAAACCAAACACGGGCCCGGACAACACCGTAAAATACGCAACTTCGTCTTGAAAATTTTAAGTCTACATTGCCAGCAAACTTCGACTCCACTTGTTAGCATCTGTTCCACAATTTCTGTTCACTTCTTTAGCGCGACGTGGATAAGGCGTCTGATTTCAGTTGCTCATACACAGTAATTTTTAAAGAGTTATTTTAACTCCAAAAGTGGAGTTAAAATTTTAGGTTAAATATAACCCCTTTTGGGGGTTATTTTAACTCCTTTTTAAGGGTTATAATGACTCCAGTGTGGGAGTCACTTTAACTCTGCAAAAGGAGTTATTTAAACTCCATAAGGGAGTTACTGTAACTCCAAATGTGGAGTTAAAATGTTAGGTTAAATATAACTCCTTTTTGGGGGTCATTTTAACTCCCATTTTTAACTCCAATTCTGGAGTTGTATTAGCTCCAACAAAGGAGTCATTTTAACTCTGCCCCATAAAAGAGTAGAGTTATTTCAACTCCATAATCAGGGTTATAGTCACTCCGGCATTAGAGGTAAAGTAACTCCAGCACAGTCACCCTATGTAGTTTTAAGATGAAAACAACAGATCACACAAATTGACTGTAACATGTTTAATTCAATCAGATTTCATTTTCTTATCTGAACACCAGTTCCTTGCATACTATGTATTATCATTGACATTTGAAATGTAAATTTCTAATATGATTATATTGATAAATAAGGAATGTGCAAGTATGCATGATTAAAACATTTAAACACGACAATCTTTCCAGGTATGAAAGTCAAATTTGAAGAACATTTGAATTTAAACGACTATACAACAATATTCAATCTGTTTCTTTGAAAACAAATCTATCTTCTCTTTAAAAAATATAACTGGCTTCTAATTTAATTTTAATAAGGTTCTACCAGGAACAAGATACACATGGTATGTGTACATTAAAAACATTTTAAACTTTGTTTTTGGCTGAAGCCTTAACAGAACACTGTCACATAAGCACATTTGCCAGTTACTCAAATTTAAACTTGAAAAATTCAGTTTGGTGTGCCAAATTTAAATTGGCATGGACAAGTTGGCAATGGTTATAGTAAAAAGTTCAGAAACTCTGGGCAAACATGAATATTTGATTCCTTTAAGAGAGGAAAAAAGAATTGTTAAATGTTTTGAAGTCAACTCATGACAGTGGCCCCTTAAAGAAACATTGAAATTATGAGAGGGCAGAGGTGAACTTGTTCACTGCCAGTCTCTTTGTTACTTCTTGGCGTCTGTCCTCACAAAATAGAAATACATTGCCACACTTGGTGGGGTATATATTTAAATATTTAACAAGCCACATGAAGCCCCACTACAATGCCACGTTGCTTGTCCCCAGAGAAATCACTTCAACTCCCTCCAATGCAATACACAGCAGGGCCCAGTTGTTCAAAGCACGATTAAGCTATGTAATCACGGGTTAGAGAAAACTTTGAGTACAGTCTAAATTGTAAATACTGGTAATGTTCAACAAAAACATTTCAAAAAGACTGTCATCCTTAAGTTTTGATTGGAATTTAACTTTACTTTAAGCGCACAATTTGATTACAAAACTTTCTCAACGAGTGAGATTAAGACTTCAGTTAACTCTTAATCCTGGGTTAGCATTAATCGTCTTTCGAACAACCGGGGCCAGGTCCTTAAGTCACCAATGCCTATAATCCTAGAGAGCTTTGGTGTTCCTTGTTTCCACATCAATGGACTCTACATACATCCTACAAAAAGAATGTATTCAGTACTTGAGTATCTAGACATCAGCATTGTAAACCCCGGTTATGAAATTTAAAAGTTGTCATTATTCCCCACTGTTGCATGGTCTACCTGAGGCAGCCATTATTAGTGGTCGTCATGCAACAGTGCTCCCTTAGTGTTGTGTCAACCACTAATAATGGTTGTTTGGGAGACTGCACTGTCAGAGTCACTGGTACGTAGATGTTATGATGCAAAGAAACAAAACTGCCATGTCCATTTCAGTGAAAAAGCAACTCAAATATATAATCTGCTTGAAGTTACAGTATATGATCACCCATGATTATGATTTTAGAGGAAACATTTACTATTATCCTAAATAGTTGCCAAAGAACTGATCAAACTCAGCCTTCATGTTAAAAGAAAGGAAATATACACATTTAACTATACAAGCTTCTACCTCATATCAAAAAGACTACAACTTGTAGTTTGTTCTGTGTGATATGAATGAAGTTGCATCAGATTACAAGTACATCTTGAAAGTGAGGTGCTACTAACATAAAAAACACCTAGTCAAACACTGAAATAAGTAAATCTCACACAGCCAAATGGCCCTGAATAAAGTGAATAATAATAACAATAACAACAGCAACAACAACAACATTGCAATTAATTCACTTGTGGCTGTGTTTAACAGGGTTGACTGTCCAAATTTAGCAACACACAAATAAAAATATTTCAATTCCTGCATCCTGAGAAATATTTCCTGCACAGCAAGAAACAAGGTATACAACATTTTCCTTCATTAATATTCTTTGGAACAAATAGCCATGTTTGCCATCTAACCAACAAGCACAGCATTTGTAGTTGAATTATGAAAGGTTCATTTCTTTGCCCTTTTGGATTTGTAGCAGACTTTCTTCAAATTAATTAAGATGTATGGTTAAATACTTTGTACATGATCATGTAGCCAATAATTGCCACTGTCTCAAAACTTACCTCGTCATTTTATAAGATTATCAATGGACTCTTGCTTATATTAACTGTAGACTGTATTGAGAAATCTTGCTAACTCTTCATCCATGGTTATCTAAGACAAATAACACAAATAACAAGTTTATTTTCCTCCGTTAGCAATGCAACACTTTCATAAGTTGACAGACATTAACATACAAGAAAACTTTTGAAAATAATTGTTCATTTCTTGTTCGGACGCCATACTATTATAAATTCAGTGAAACTTCAAACTATTTAGTTAAGTTGAGACTGAATAATCGTCTTTAGAACGGATAGAGATGGATTACAACGTGTCAACGCTTCGAAGTTTTGTGCTTGTATTTTGCTACAAAAATCATTCAATAACTCGTTGTGGTTTGCTGTTTCTGCGAAAATTCACTTGAATTAATATATTTCTCTTGGTCTTCGATCGAGGAGCACTGAATGAAGGCATTTAAGGTGGCTGGTACCAGTTTTCAGCTTTTTCACTACGCAAACTTTGAGAGAAACGGACGCAAAGGCAAACCGAGACCGTAAGGAAACTTTTGCAAGATTAAATTATAAATTTAGTTGTTGACCGAAAATAACTATTATAAAGTCATCAGCTGTTACCATGGCAACGGTACTTGAGGGTTATTCAGAGCTTCATTTAAGCTTCTGGCACTTATAATTTGAAAACTAACTCGGTGACCCCCTATTTTTTTCACGTGATAACTTTTACCATTTCAAAAGGAAACTGCAAAATGTTTTTAAAAATTTTCTATCAAGCGGATTTTTTATAAACGCGAGAAAGGGCAATTTATGAGTAGTGTAAAATTTCTCTGATAGAATTTTCTTGAATTTTGTGTGACGTTTCCTCTTTACAAGACAAAAATGTTGAAACAATAAAAAGAGGGGGTCACCGAGCTCGCTTTCTTGCAAAAACCTTCGTGAGTTGAGCAATTTCCACGCGCGTTTTCGCGCATTTCAAAATCTGGATTCTAAAACATCGATATTTGCTCATGCGCTTTGCTGACTGCCGCTAACCATTACGCGTACACGCGCGGGCACCTACCGTATCCTTGTTTGCAGTCCACGCGCTGAGTTGATGTCAGTACGGTGGAGTTTAGTAGTCCACAGTTGTTGTTTTTACTGTTTGGCCGAGCATTTGGGCTCACTTGAAACAATTCCTCCACAACTTGTGGCATGACTAAGCATGTTTATTTTAAATAACGCCAAGCGAAAGCGTGGAATTGACTAAATTGCTCGCAGAACACCTGAGAACACATGTCAACTGCATGCAATTCTGACACAAATGCGGATATGATTCGCGGCAAACAACAGGAGGTGGTGAGGCATAGAGATAATAGAATGTTGAGATGTATTACCTGTAAGTAAAATTGAAGTGCTATCCCACTTTTGCAGTTTTACAATTACTTTCCGACTACTTCTCCTCATGGTTCCCGACACGATCGATCGCAGTAGAGGTGGGAATTATCTCTTTGGAACTTTAATATGCACTATCAATCTCCAGAAACAAATTTTCCTATGTAAATTGAATTAACTTAAGTCGATGGAGTACATACGGCCTCAGATAAAGGCGAATTTCTTTTTGAACAGGACAAACATATCCTTGCTCGAAGAAAGCCTCGCGACGCCATATTTGTTTTTGTTTTTCCCGTTCTTCAAATCTCGCGCGTATAAAGTGTGACGCGCGCGCTAGTGGCCAGACTCTCCACGCGAGTAAAACCGGTACCAGCCACCTTAATCGTGATTTTCGGAAAGGTTTACGGGAGCAAAATCACAACCGTTAAGCTAACACGTTACATGCAGCATTCACCACCGCCTCCTTTGTCAGTATTCTTACAAATAAACTGTTAAAGCGAGACAAATCGACTAAAAAGAAACACAAGTCTCTAAAACACTTACCTGATAGAGTTTCTTTCGTACTTAAAGATCCAAAAATGAAGATAAATGCACGCCGATTCAATACAATTTTCAATACCAACCGCCACTGGCGCAAACCTTTGAACGCGAGATCGCTCACGTGTTACATCACGTGCTCTAATCATTTTCTTGTAGGGTAGGGAGCGTGACCAGTGATAAGAGAGTGACCTTTCGTGATTACATTGTACTGCCAATATTTCATCCATTTATCCTTCGATCCGTGGGATTATTTTTCTCGAACTTTCCCTTCTTCTCAAACCTGTATTCCCTAGATACAAGGGAAGGGAAGGAAAGCTTCAGAAGCTTACCGGGGTGGGGAAGGAAGAGATAAACAGCATGACCTCTGGGAAGCCGCTTTTTCCACCGAAAACGATGCATTACAAAAGCTCTTTTGTTTCAGCGAGCCAATAGTGAATTGCAAAAGGGGACGAATATGGCATACCACTGCAACGTTTTTGTCATGCGAGTGGTCCAAGCTTTCATGTTCTCTATCCCACGAGCCTTTGAACAGAGTTGAAAATAACAACAGTAAAGTAATGACTCTGTTTAGTTTCAGTTATGCCAGCTCCTATAAATACATTAATGACTCTAAACGAGGAGTTATATCTACTCCCTTTGCAGAGGTAAAGTAACTCTATGAAAATAATTCCCCAAATAGAGTTGTTTTAACTCTTCTTGGAGAGTTGCGATCACTCCATAATTACTCCCTAAGGGGAGTTATACTAACCCCTTAAAAATGACTCCACAAAAGGAGTTTATTTAACTCCACAAACGAGTTAATTTAACTCCACATGGAGTTAACTTTAACTCCAATTCAGAGTTACAATAACTCCCACAATTTAACTCCAATTTAGGAGTTAAATTTACTCCCCAGTTGAAGAGAAAACTCTTTTGCTGGAGTTAAAATAACTCTTTTTGGAGTTAAAGTAACTCCGAACAAAAATAACTCCACCTTGAGGAGTTAGTTTAACCCCACTTCAGGAGTTAAAATAACTCTTTGAAAATTACTGTATACTGGTCTGTCATTTTCGTGATTGTGATCCAGAGGAATTATGGGAAACTCGTATACCGGGTGGGTGAATATCCGCCAATTTCCACCGATTGTGTTATTTACAAGTCAAAACTCGCCGAAATTGCCATGCCAGGTCCCGGAATCCACTCACAAAACGACTAAAGACTCAACTTCACTCCGTGAATTGCCATCAGTCGCTCGTATACTTTGAGAGGCACCTTCCTATGAAATTGCTTCTTATCTCTGTTTTCTTTCAAAGGATTGCCTCTACCCATCAACCCAGCTTTATGATGCCAGGCAGGGGTTTTCTGAGGTGGAAATGGCTCGAAAAACACACTTATAAATCAAACAAGTAGCGAATTGCAGCCGCAGTGATCGTTTAGAGCCTTCGGTGTTGTGGACCAGCGAAATATCCGTGGTAACCCCTTAAAAAACGACCAAATCGCCGGTAGAGAAAGAGTTAAGGGATTGAGTGACGCAAACGGTCGTGAACATTTTGACAAGAGTCAGTTATCGGATTTACCCTCGGCAGTATTAATTTTAAGGCACATAAAGGCTAGTGGGGCCGAGCAAATACATGAAACAAATAATTCAAAAACACATCAGAGGTTAAGAATCCCAACTGGCAGGATGTAGACCAGTTGTCTATTTACAAGCGTGGCCAAGCTAGAAAGGGACTGGAACCCGGGGCCTCCGCATTGCAAGTCCAGCGCCTTAAACGCCCGGCCACCCTTCCTCCCACCCCGCCTACCACCGCCCTGTCTCTCACCCTGCCTCCCACCCTGCTTCCCACCCTGTCTCCTCCTGTATCCCCTACCTGGGGATAAGGAGGTCGCGCTACTGTTTGTTTAATGCGTTTGTGGGAGAGTAAGACAACTCTTAAATTTCCTTAACGTTCGCTATTTTTCTTATGAAAGAATGTTTACACAGTAAAAGTTAGAAGGCCTTCTTTTGGCGTTACTGAGTAAATGATTGTGTCCGATCCTTTTGATAGGGGTAGGGTAAGGCCACAGTAGGTTTCAAATCCCATTGCCGATTTCTTTTTGTTGAAACCAGTAAAACTTCCTGTCTACTTAATTCGCTTGCTATGGAGTTGCGACGAACAGATTCGTGACTTTAATATGTCGTTTGGTAGCTTCGGAGTATTTTCAAAGGCCAATGATTGCCATATGAATTCTACTTTGTCTAAATTGAGGGAAGCTAAACCGGTGTAATTGATGGTTTAATAAAGACATATTCAAACACCTGGTTACAGGAAATATTTATCCATGCCCTCCACCCTCATCTTGTCATTGCTGAAAGCCAATAATGCCCGCCTAAGGTCTTGACAAATTTACAGTAGACGTTCGAACGTATCGCGAGCCTTTCCACGCTACTCATGCACATCAGTGTTCCCTTGAGCAGCTGCCTCGCTTTCCACGGGGTTGGTTCCTTTTAGAACCGATTAATGAAATAGTCATGACAATATCGGCCGGAGTCAGTTTTTAAGGAAAAGTTGTTTAGAAGAGACGCCAGGAAGGAGTAAATTAATGATTGCAATGCTAAATAATTCACCTGTACTTACAATCAATAAGCAGACGGCGAGTAGTCTCTAATTTGAATTGTGGTGCGGGAGAAATACACGCGCGTGCGAAATCGCGAAGAGACGAGACGCGATGGGAAATAATAATTTTCGGCAGACTCGTACCCAGTCGCTATTTACGTGTTTTATGGGGAGAGAGGATTGGATACTAGGATGGATTGAGGCGCGCGGGGTGTCGTGGGAAGAGGCGAAGGAAAAATAGCGACTGGCAGATTTCGATCCAACATGGCGGCCGGTTTTACACGAGAAGTACTTTTTGCATCATTACAAGACCGTGCAAGGTCCTAACGTTCCATCTTCTTTTTTGGAAGAAGAACGTAAGTTTACTCTATCTCGCAAGCTTCATGGGAACGAAACCAAAACATATTTGGAGCACAGTTATCAAAAACATGCTATGGAGGTAAGATTGTAAAAAAGAATTATCGTGGTATTAGATTGTTATGAATTAGTCGGGTCAATTTTTACGAATCTTTATTTATTTCAGCACAGCGATGATCCAACCTTTATGAAAATGTCTGCAATTTACCAGCCGTTAAATTTGCAGCTGAGAGTTTATGCGAAAACACCGACGGAAGCTGCCAAGCTATTTTTCCTTCGCCTTTTCCCACGACACCCCGCGCGCCTCAATCCATCCTTGTATCCAATCTTCTCTCCCCATAAAACACGTAATCAGCGACTGGGTACGAGTCTGAATTTCGGCACTCCCCTCGCGTCGTGTCTCCTGACAATTTCGCGCGCGCGCGTGTATTTTTCCCGCCCCACAATCCATCGCTGAAATTAGAGACTACTCGCCCTCTATGAACAAGAATTATACAGAATTTTCCCAGTTTCTGGGTAGCCATAGAAACTGGAGAAGCGGTCTGGAAGAATGGCTCTTATTTTAATTGAGGCCGCAATTAAGTAATGACACGCAAGCGTGGCTAACGGGTGTCTGCAGTCCAGCTTCCTCGCTTTATGATACATCACATTGTTCCATGTCTATAGAGCTTTGTTCATGTGAAAAATTAAAAACATTTACAAGTTTTTTCAAGACGACTTTGAAAACTTTAACCCGTTTTTTTTTTTAATCTCAATCCCTTCTTTAAACTCGTCCTGAAAATTTCACTCAAATTCACGTACAACCCCACCATTTGACTGTTATGATCAGCGATTAATTAAGCAAATGGCCAACACAGTGAAGTTAATAACATATGCACTTAGCTACAGTTCAGTTCTTGTTTGTATTCCAGTTGCTTCCTAAACAATTCCAGTGAAGGAGGGAAGTGTTGTTCATGATTACGTATTGCATAATTAAGAGCGTTATACCTGGATGTTGATGGAATAAGAAGTGATTTGATGAAGAAATTAAAAAGGAAAAACGAGGCATACACAAACACTCAGACAGTCCACTGCAACACGGGTGCGTCTCAGGTTGAGGACAAACTGCTTGGTGTTTGTCTATTAATTTTTAACCTGCAAATTTCTTTTTTAATCACTTTACTTTCGTTTACTTTTACAATTTTACTCACTTTAATTCACATTTTTCTCATCTCCCCTTAAAACACTCTCCCCTCCGACCCGTTTTCTCCTTCTTTATAAAAACTCTAAAAATCATCCAAAAATTCTGAGATATTTATGGGGTTATGCACTACCAAGCTATGATGGCTTTTGTGGATTGCATGAAATCTCGAGAAGATAAAAAGGAGAAAAAGTCAAAAGGTGACAAAAACGTAGCATTCAGGTGTAACTCCCCCTTAAAAAAAGTCACTCAGTTATTAAAGGTTTATGTCTCAGTGATGTGAAATATTTCTTTCACAATGCTTTTTATTACAGTATTTGGCGAATTTCTCGATATCGCCAGCAATAAACCAAAGGTTTAACGACGAATTGAGGAGAACGATGAAAAGTGTGTATCGTAAGTGAAGAGACATGGCAAGAAGTCTATCGACAGCAATGGCGGTTACAGTTAGAAACGACGCACAACCGAGAAGAAACAGCGAGGCATAACAAACAGTTAAAACTGTTGGACACAGTAAATTTAAGTCGTAATTTTCATTCATCGCCATCCTCAACACCACCGCAAGCATTAGTTGGGCGAACAATCCCACGACAAGATTGGAGATAGCAAGGACTCAGGAAGAACTTCTTTATATTAGCGACGATCGATTTATCGACGAGGATTTTCACAGAGTGTCCATAACCCTACAGTATATTCCAGTGCTGCCAATGAAACGACCACGGCCTCTGCAATACCGGTGCAATGCTTTACCAACTGAGCTAACAAAGTCAACTGGTAGCTGGTCACTTTGCTGGTTTGTACTAAACCCGAGAGTGATGAATAAACTGGTATGAATCAGTATTGTCTGTACCGTTTGGGTCAATCTGTTTTACACAGGACAACCAAAATACGTTCGTACCGGCATCTGCTTTCGTGGTTGTTGGCAAGGGCGGGAATTTGGAACTAGTGGAAGTGCTCAGTCTGCGATACCATGGTTGGTGGGGCCATTAACACTCAAACGTGGATAACGAAATGTCTCATAACAATGGAAAACCATATTTAATTTGAACAACAAAGCCGGAGCTCTCATTTCGATTAATGGAGAGACACAAGAACTGCATAATATGTAGAAAATATTGCGGTAAAAGTTTAATCTTACTTTCAAATAACCCATGCTCACATGGCTAAAGCACTAAACATACGCTGTATTTGCGAAAATTGGGTGGGTAAATGATAAATCAAAAGGTGAAAACTCGCTGAATGGACAATGACAACTTGGCAAGCCGACAAGCATAAATAACGAAGGAATGAAAGAAACGAACAAACACAAAGAAAGAAAGAAAGAAAGAAAGAAAGAAAGGAAACGAAAATATTCAGCATTTTCAATTTTCAATATCACTCATTTATGCTGCATTCGTCTACCCGCAGCAAAGACAGTAACAAATTGAACGATTTCGTAATCATTTCTTATTTCTTTGATGTGAAGCTGGTTTTTCACTGCTTCTTTATCTGAACCTGGAGAAAAAAAAACCGAATTGATATAAACATGAATAAACGAATGAACGAACAAACGAAGGACCGACCGACCGACCAACTGATCAACCGACCGAATGAATGAATGAATGAGTGAGTGAGTGAGTCACTGACTGACTGACTGACTGAATGAATGAATGAATGAATTCATTAAAAAAAAATCATTTACTTGAGTTTTACTTTAGTAAATAATGGTAGTCTTTACACTAGAGACAAAATAAAGTTTGTCAAGTAATTTTTTGCAAACTTAACGCTTCACACACAAGTGACGTTTTTTTTACTTCAAGATATACCTATGTTGATTTTCCCACGCAGTTAATTAAGGGTGACTGACAGGCTTCACCCACCTCAAAGCTCAAGAAATCGCAAGTTCTTTAAGTCGGTTTTAAGGACGGTTTTCAAGTCACTTAAAACTTTATTGAATCGTTTAAACTTTCCGACAAAAATAGATGCAAAGCAAAATATCTTGGGGTTTTACTTAGACCTTCACACGTTCAATTTTGGTTTAAGTAAACGTAGCAGCTCTGAATTCTTACTTAACAGCCTAGTGTAAAGACTAGCAATCCTGTAAAAAGATTGGCAGAAATTTGTGCCGTAGCTAGATGCAAATGCAAAGATACGGCCCATGACACCCAGAAGTTACAGGGTATGTATAACATTTCTATTATAGGCTCTAGGAACCTAAAAGGAAAGTGAAAGAAATGGCTGGACTTTAGTGCGAGCACTTCCTCCGTGGCTATTCAGTTGGTCGCGTTCTGTTTAAGACGGAAGGCGCTCGACCAGCATGATTAATCCGCGCCCATGGTGGAGCGAAAAAATGTGGGCACACACAATAAAAAAAAAAAAAACGTTGCACAAAGTTGCACAAACGATCTGAGAGAAATCAAAGAAAAAAGGTTGTCTTCACTTCAAAGTTGTCGGAAACCTTCACTATAACTGCTGAAGACGCAACATTTCTGGATACATTCGAAGAATAAACGACGCTAAACTAGCAGCGTATGACAACAAACACCAGCGAATTGTTCTTGAACCGAAGCTCCCTGTCTGTCAGGTCTGTGGAACTTTGTTCATGTGAAATTACCGGTTAGCCAGTCTCTTTCGAGTGTTTTACTAACTTGTCTCTTGACAAACTGAAACAGTCGCTAAGCTTTTAAGCCACTACCATCTGTAAGACTCTGGTGTACCAATCAAACTTTCCCCATCCTTAGGTTTCCTATAGCCTTGCCATGAGTAAATTTTCGTCTTTAGTTTGTCAATATTATAAACCGCTTTCATGAAGCTCGTTGTTAGTTTTCCGCTTTAGGAATAATTTTTTTGTGTGTGCAAGAATGGAACACACTTGTTCATCTAATACAATATTTCGTGAGTGGTCACAGGAACAGATGGCACTCATCTGTAAGGGGGTTGTCCTGGCGCAATAACTGACGCAAGTAGTTAAGACAACTACTGACAGGGCTTCAAGAGAACATTTTGTAAAAGCGTCAATAAATTATTTCATTCATTTGAACTTTGCATAATCGGTATATTCCTTAACGCGTTCCAAACTAATTTGTGGTATTACATTTTAGAGAAATTCCGTGCATGATGACAACAACGCACTGAAGAATTTTGCCAATCGGTGCGAAGTAGGGCATTTCATCGGAGGAAAATTTGGTTTCCGTCAAGTTCATAGGGGGCACGATTTAAAATATGACAATTCCGTCAAAATCGCACTATTTATTCCATTTTGAGCAAGCCTAATAACAAGAATACACTTTACTTTTTCCAAATTAGAAATTCCGAATTTTGGAGCCCCTCAACCCTTATCCGAGGAAAAACGGTCATTTCTATTTAACTTGAGAGGTATTCCGAATTTCGGAGCCTCTCAACACTAATCCGAGGAAAAACGGTTATTTCTATCTAACTTGAGAGGTGTTCCGAATTTTGTAGCCCCTCAACACTTATTCGAGGAAAAACAGTCATTACTATTTAACTTGAGAGGTATTCCGAATTTCGGAGCCCCTCACCACTTCTCCAAGGAAAAACGGTCATTACTATTTAACAGTGAGAGGTATTCCGAATTTCGGAGCCCCTCACCACTTCTGCGAGTAAAACGGTCATTACTATTTAACTGTGAGCGGTATTCCGAATTTCGGAGCCCCTCACCACTTCTGCGAGTATTTAACTTGAGAGGTTTTTCCGAATTTCGGACCCCTTCAACACTTGTCTTGGAAAAAAAAAACGATCATCGGAGATCTTCAGCTCTTATCCTAGGAAAAACAATCGGTTCTATCCAACTCGAAGGGTTGTCCGAATTGCGGGTCCTCTCAACACTTGTTCTAGGATTAGCACAGTCTTTACAAACCAGTAAAAGAAACGCGTTTCATTGCTGTTAGAATTAAACACGTTACAACATAAAATGAAATTTAGAACAAGATCTAACGAAAACATATTTACTAGTTTAATAACTATTGATGATAACACATATATTGCATTTCAATGAAAACGAAAGACAGCCTGTTACTGAGCGCCTTCGGACGAACCACTGCTTTCTCTCTGAGATTTGCAACAAATTTACTTTTTCTCCTTCCTGTTTGCCCAACGGAGATGCTGTTCCTCTTCACCTTCAAGCCCGCTAGCATCCCATTTCCTAAAAAAATGGCAACACTTGCATCAAACGAGAACTGACTAACATGTATCACATTAATATACAAACACAGCCAACGCCTTCTGTAAAATCTGTTTGCATGTTTAAGTGGTTTAATTGAGGTCATTTAAACAGTGTAAAGTAAAGTTGAAGTTGAAGTTTTAGGAAAGCGATGGCCGAACAATCTAGACGATTGTCTGAATAAAGGCGAAACAAGGCATTTTACGTTCCATGCAACCACTGAAGAGAAAGTTCCTTACCTGGATTATCCTTTCCTTTTTTATAGGCCGACGGCGCGCTTACATCCAGTAAACATCAATATTCTAGTCCTTTCGAACTTTTCAAAGCAAGGCCATTTCCGACAATCTTCGCTTTACCGTCAACAACCCGTAATGAACCACAACTTCGCTGCTTGGGACGATGTTGTTATCAGGAACTGAAACACTGATTACTAAAGCAAGGCTAGTGATTAACTAATAGAGCTCTTATGTGCTTATCTCACTTATTCCAAGACGACAGTGAGCTACGTGACTATTTTCTTAGCATTTACATTTTCTCACGGTTCATATTTGTTTTGAAGAGGTGTGAAAAAGCGGCATTAAGAAACAGCAAAGAAGCAGAATTCTCTGTTCAACTGATTTTTTTTTGCATAGATTTTTGCTGTAGCAGATGACAAACCAGACTTAAAATGAGGGGCGCTGGCGCTTCATAATTTCCAGATAAAAATCTGGTTTCGAAATCTACTGGGTTGCAGCATAGTTAATAGAGGGTTAATGGATAGTTAACAGTTGTCAGTTGCAACAAACACAGCTCATCCCTTTGATCTAGATTCAGTGGTCGGTTTTGTTATTGTCAAGTTGCAATCAACGCGGTCATTTCAAAAATTGCACTAACCTAATGTTAGTTGATAGTTGATACCGTCAGTGATACAGCAAGGTTATAGAGTATATAACGTCCCTTGTCTGTCCCGTAGTTGGTAGATATATGTTCGACTTGTGGTGTGAGAAAAAAAATTCTTCCCAGAGTCGTTCAAGGTGACAGAACTATGCTTGGAAGCCGGCTTCTAATCTTTCATTTCCGATAAAGTGAACAATAACCTATTCTTTGCCCATAAATTTAATCTAAAAGTTGTTACCGATGCAATGAGACGCGGGTGTTCGTGTCGTTGTTCGAAATGGAACTGTCGAATAGCCCATCAAACATTCCTGATGCCTCCACTGCTTCGCTTGAAATATTTCAGACGATAGTTTTGATGATACGTGTTCGAGTTCTTGCACTAACTTATATCATAGTATTCCAATCAAGGAAACTGCTTCTGCTCCTCAAGACAGTCGAACGATCAACGAACGATCTTTGTCAGTTCAGACTCGGAACCCGAAATTGAAGTATTTGACAAGACCGCGACCTCTGGTGAGTATTAACATTTGCTTGTATGTGAAATTTCCCTTTTTTATAACTTTGGTTGTCTAGGCTAGATTTTTACATGGTATTCTTTTCAGTTCAACGAACAATCGTGCGAGTATGAAATGAGGCGTACGTTCAGGTTACTGTAAACGCTCGGGGATAAAAATTTTCAACATTTAAGTTTTGCTCTTGTTGATTAGACGAATAATTAATGTAGCAATTAGCAAAACAAAATTTCCAAAAAAAAAGATTTCCGTGAGCAGTTAATAAATACGGTAGCTGAAGGTATCGAAATACGTTAATTCAGCAGTCTTTTGACATTTTTGGTGTGTACCTACATTCGGGATCTGGAATCCCGTTTACATCAACTTTCGAGTAAATTTCGAGCCGGTGGTATTTGATTTTATTTTCAGATATATTTTCAACACCAAATCCATTTCTCCGATCATAACCGGAGGATAAATACTCTGTAACATATTTGGGGAACTCATAGTCCGGGTTCCGAAATTCTGAAACCGGTCTTGGTGTTGGTAGGGGCTTCTGAAATTCGGAAACGTCTTGGCGTTGTTTGTGGGTTCCGAAATTCTGAAACGTCTTGGTGTTGGTAGGGGTTTCCGAAATTCGGAAAGGTCTTGGTGTTAGTAGGGGCTTCCGAAATTCGGAAACGTCTTGGCGTTATTAGGGGTTTCCGAAATTCGGAAACTGCTCTGGTGTTGGTAAGGGCTTCCGAAATTCGGAAACGTCTTGGCGTTATTAGGGGTTTCCGAAATTCGGAAACGTCTTGGTGCAGGTAGGGGCTTCCGAAATTCGGAAACGTCATGGTGTTGGTAAGGGCTTCCGAAATTCGGAAACGTCTTGGCGTTATTAGGAGCTTCCGAAATTCGGAAACGTCTTGGTGAAGGTAGGGGCTTCCGAAATTCGGAAACGGTTTGGTGTTGGCAAGGGCTTCCGAAATTCGGAAACGTCTTGGTGTTATTAGGAGCTTCCGAAATTTGGAAACGTCTTGGCGTTATGAGGGGCTTCCGAAATTCGGAAACATCTTGATGTTGTTAGTGGGTTCCGAAATTCGGAAACCTCTTGGTGTTGGTAGTGGGTTCCGAAATTCGGAAACCTCTTGGTGTTGGTAGGGGCTTCCGAAATTCGGAAACCTCTTGGTGTTATATTAGGGGCTTCCGAAATTTGGAAACGTCTTGGCGTTATTACGGGCTTCCGAAATTCGGAAGGGTCAATTGGTTTTTAAGCGGTTCCAAAAGTAGGAAAATCTGTATTAAGTGAAACCATTGATTTGAGCTGAGAAAATTTGCGCTTCCGAGTAAAATAAGAATTCCTTCTTCTAAATTTTAGCACGATTTTAAGATTCCGAGTTAATAAATAAAATTCACTCCTGTACAAAGGCGCGATTTCCAAATTCCGTGCAAAATGTAAGTGTACTTTTCTGCCAAATCTTTAATGTTTTCCGTTGAAACTTCAAACATTCCTTGGTTCAAATTAATGATTCCGACTGATATAGCAATTTTATTTGTTAAAATAAGCGATTTTTCGCTTGAATCTAAGTAATTGCTCTGAATTTTCCGAAAATGTAATGCCACAATTTAGTTTGTAACGCGTTCCTTACGTTCGATAATTCTAACCTTCTAGATAATTCCTGTTTTCTTCTACCTGCAGTGGTTGAGAACAAACCGTCTACGTTTTCCCTTGTTTCGCCAGAGAAATGTAAAATAAAAGTATAGCCGTAACTACTCTTGAGTATGTGGTCGAATATTTTATTACAGAAATGCAAACGAGGCGAAAGAGTCAGTATAGTGCAAAATAACACAGCTGTTTCGCTTCTCTTCATAGTATGAGAGACTTCTTCATGGCCAAGCAGTATTGCACTTACTTTTTGGAGGGAACTGAACTACTCGTTCAGTTTCATAGAACGGTCCTCATTTCACTCTATGTGTTAAACTTTATATTTTCTCCCATAGCAGTGTTTGGAAATGTTCTGGTTATACGCGCCTTGTGGAAAGCGTCATCAATACCCGCTAATGTAAAGACGTTGTTCCTGAGTCTTGCTTTCTCCGATCTTTCCGTGGGATTTATTGCTCAGTTAATGCATGCGGTGGTGTTTAGGATGGCAGCGAACAAAGATTATAGCTTACTTTGTCCTTCCGTTATAACTGTTCAGAATTTTGCTGTGTTTCTCCTTGCTTCTGCGTAGTTTCTAACTGTAACTACCATTGCTGTTTATAGACTTCTCGCCATTTCTCTTCACCTACGATACAGAGAACTAATTACTTCAAAAAAAATCGTAACCGCCTTAGTGTTAGTGTGGCTGACAAGTGGTGTCGCTGCTTCGGTGCACGTATCTCTTCATGATCACAGTACTGTGGTAACTGTGGTTATCGAAACTATTGGTTTTATCTTGACAACAGTGGTATATATTCACATTTACAGAGTCGTGAGATATCACCAGAATAAAATGCAAATTCAACTACAGCAACCAAATGCAGAAGCAATGGAGCTCCTTCAAGAAAGGAAAACCTCGCTTAGTACTTTGTATTTTTATGTGGTTTTTATCGCTTGCTATGTTCCGCATTTGTGTGCTGCTGTATTATTGTTAACAGATAGCTCTGGGAGTTCTTTTTGGCTAGCTTTTTACGGGACACTTTTTGTCGTTCTCCTCAATTCGTCCTTAAATCCTGTAGTTTACTGCTTGCGATTTCAAGAAATTCGTGAAATTACGAAAAGCACGATGAACAAATTATTCCGCATTACCTAGACTTAAGCTAGAACAAAGAACCTTTTCAAACGTTCAGTGCTGTAGAACGTGTGACCATATGTAATTATATAATTATGCTATATAGGTAAAGCTGGTAGACTTCTTTTGAATGTGCCGAACAATTGCTTGTGTCGTTCACCCAACATTAGTTGAGGTTCAGAAACAAGCTTCATTTCATATCATGAAATACAACGGAAAAACGTGCGTCCTTACCTTTGATCGATAGATAAACACGTGAACAATTCATTTCCTTTTGTTGGTCTTGTGGTACCTCGAAGCAAATGCGTTTGTATCGGGGATTTCCCGCGGACATGAGTAACCTTCCAGACCTCTATTTTCGTTGATTCCTATGTCCTGTAGCTTCTTTTGTTCTTTTGTTTTTGACCCACCCGACTCGACTAGTGATAAAATTCTAAATTATTTCATCTCAAATTCATCTCCTTTTGTTGGTCTTGTGGTACCTCGAAGCAAATGCGTTTGTATCGGGGATTTCCCGCGGACACGAGTAACCTTCCAGACCTCTATTTTTGTTGATTCCTATGTCCTGTAGCTTCTTTTGTTCTTTTGTTTTTGACCCACCCGACTCGACTAGTGATAAAATTGTAAATTATTTGGCAACAAAAACAAACAGCAAGGCAAAGTGAGCGAAATTAAACGCAAGTCAGGGTTAGGGGTGTGGTTTTTATTGCGTCATTTATTGTTTCATTTCCCAATCACAGACCGCGTCTGGAAAGCTACAGGCTCTCTCGCGGACATTGAAAATGCCGGTCTATCACATATAAAAGAAGTAATAAATGATGAAAAAATCGTATCGATTAAAAAGTTAATGAATAATTTTGTATATTGACGAAATGCAAATTCTTTTACAAAGAAATAGTTGTGTTTATGACCACGTAGCCTGCGTCACCAGACGCCTTTTTTGGCTTTTGTTTCACACGCCGAGAAAAGAGCGTCTGCAATCCCGAGCTGGAGAATGATTTCCATGACGTCAGTCCTTTTGTTTTTTCTTAAACCAATAAAATTGAGTGATAAAATGGTGCGATCGATTACACTCGAGTTACACTCGTTACACTCGCGAACTCGCGAGCTACTGTCTTCGATCTTAGCAGCGGTATGTGTCATGAGTGGGGAAACGCCGAAAAAGATTAACTTGTCTGAAGACTGTTGTTATCTGTGTAAAGTAAAAATTCCCAGTTTAAAGGAGAAAATAAAGATCTTTGGGAAAAGTGAATTGGACATAAGCGCTTTAATTCTTCGCTCAGTTGGAATCGATTTGTCTGTTTACGTCGGTAGCAAGAACCTCGCTATATGCCGCTTATGTTATAATACTCTGAATGGATACAAGAAGGCCTTGAAAAAAGTGGATGAAATCGTCGATGGAATTCAAACAAAATGTAAAACTGATCGTCAAGTCCGTATAAAAAGACTCGCTAAAGGTTCAGAACCGACGGAGGCGAAGAAAAGTTTAACCTTTGGCTCCAGTGCACAGTACAAATATTCGCTGTAATCAATGTCACCAGCTACGTTTACCCCAAGATCTGGAGTTAGCATTGCTGCTTTTACGAGACTTTCTCCTGTTTTTGGATTTAGTGCTCTCAGTCCAATCGCCCAACTCTCTATTTTTCCAGCAACAGCAACTTTAAGTGGAGTTTCATCGGGAATTACTGGTAGACCTTTGACATCGACACCAAAGGCATCGCTTGACTCAAAAACAGAAAGATCGATCACAGAAACTAAGGTATATCTATCCGTTGAATATCCCAGCAAAACTGCACGAAAGGAACTTAAAGATGACTTTGCGTTTCTTGGAAAGGAAATTGTTTCTGGTTCCGAGCAGCGAATTGCAAAACCGTGCTTAACAACACCACGCTAAAGAATATTGTTGTTGACAAAGTACTACAGCTTTTGACCGTGCAACTAAATGGCCTTTGTTGTAGAAAGCAACCTTCCATGTTAAGAGCAAACACAAAGAAGGAGATTGTATACTTCGATTTAGAGAAAATGTGTCTTGAATGTAAAGAAAGAGCACCTATTTTCTATGCTTTTTTAATGACTTGTGCATCGACTCGTAAGGAAAAAACTCCAGAATGGTTTCCAAGTATAGCAGTCGCAGGGTCGATCCTTTTAAAACAGAAAAACTCACACATGAATGGCTGTGCAACGGTCCTTGGAATTCTCATCAAATCAAGATCTTTAGAGGTAAGATAAGTTTACCTTTATTCAGAGCTGTTTATATCACGTTTTTGAAGCAAGCATTAAAGTATATAAATTGCAACACCTTCAGAATTTTCAACTGTTTTCAAAATCTAGTTCCCAGTTTATCCGATACAACATGATAAACGGTTCTTTTTTACTCCTTTCAAGTCCATTCCGTAAAGATTTTATCATACTATCAACACTAGCAGTGTTGCGGTAATTATTGTAACAAAAACGTACTACCTCTGTACCAATTCAAGAGAGCTACAATCTAAACACATTTTGACAGTATAATTTGTAATAAAACCATTTCTTGTTGTTTTGTTACACGGCGACATTCGATCGATTATCCAAGATGAAAGGGCCCATTTTCTTTTTTAAAAGTGCGAGCCAAGTTTGATGTACTGGGTGAAAATTAAGGTCAAGAAATCCTGGAGTTACAGAAGAAAATGTCCAGTGAGGAGGAATTCCTAGTGGAGCAAACAAAGAAAGTAGCTGCAATTGCTGACGTTTGTAGTTCACATGAACACTTATGTTGTCAGAAGTGTGTTGCCGATGCTGCAAAGGCAAAAGGAGAACTAAAACAAGCTAAGAAAAACATGCACCCTGGTTTTACCATCGCATTTGACAATATTGATGGAAGGCATGAACGCAGGCACACGACCAAGGATAACCAAAACTTAGATTTTCACTGGGTCAACGAACATTTGAGACATTTGTTCCATTTCTAACATTAAATTGTTCCCCACTGTTGAAGACCAGAAGCTTCAGCGACATAACTATGTAGTGGTCGTGTCCAGAGTTCTTGTGGAACATTTGCGCTGTTTTTCATTTCTCAAGGATGTGTGTATGTCCCATATTCCTCACAAGTATTCCAAGGAGATGACCAAAAAAAAAAAAAAAAACCAGAAGTTGTAAGTTATACTTTTCCCTTTACTTTTTGTATTGTTATATTCTGTTTTGCCTTTATAAGGGCAATGTCAAAAGTTCCCCTTTCAACATGCTTCTAAGTTAAGTGTTGCAATATGTTTTTAATTTTTGTTTGTATTAATATCGGGTTGAAATTGTGGTATGTATTACATATGTTGCTGCAAATACCCATAGCCAGCAATGGTGATTAGAGTTGAGATTAGAGCTTCCAATGGGTGTGTTGGTCAAGAACAAAAACCTAACAGAAGATATGATTGAAACATTGCGACATTTCTGAACCTACCTGCCAGCGATCACTCTTAATGGTGAGAAGAAATTTGTCAGTCAGATATGCACAGGGGATCAGCTGTCTGTTGAAAGAGCTGTGAATACAATGCACTCAGTGTCAAATGGCCACACAGAAGAAGACCGCCTTGACGGATTTAATATGCAACTTGGTGACTGACACACAGGGGTCAAGGTACTTGAGGTATGTACGATATTCTAATGTGTGGACTGGATAAAGCAATACAATTTATAACTGAGTCCAGGTTTTGTTATGAACTTCTAATATAGACCCAAAGCAAAAATGGCCGCCTTTAAATTATTCTTTTGTTCTTATTTAAAATAGCCTCACGAACCTTGCTTTTGAGATCAAAATTCTAAAGAATTTGATATCCCAAACTAGATTAGGTAGGCTATTTTGAATACTCAAACAAAATAATAATCTAAAGGCAGTCATTTTTGCATAGGGTCTATAACACTTTCATCAATCAATAAATAGTCACCACATTCATGATTTGGAGTTCTGTAGTAGCTGTGCGTCTTTAAAGGCATCTGCTTGGTTAGAAAAGTACCAATTTGGGTTTGTTATAGGTAGCCTAGCAAGTATTGCAACTGTCTTTGTATGTGCATTCTTTCATAGTTACTATTTAGACGATTCTTCTCAGGGAGCTCCGCAGATGACCATTGCACCATGACTGCAGACAGAAACCTCATGAACAGAAGAAATGTTCGAGAGAATACCCATTCAGCTTACCGACCGGATAGAGACTTTCTGATTTTAGAGGTGTATGCCTGGATTGTGGCAGGTGCTTTCCATGTTCTTGGTTTGAAGACTAAAGAAGACACCTCAACGAACTACCCTATCCCGGAGAACCACCCAGCCAGAACAAACTGCAACAACTCCAGCTTTTACACAAAGCTACCACAATGATTGTGGATGAAATTGTTAGCAGAGCTCCGGCGGCCCGAAGGGCCGCCAAGCGGAGCACCATACCTATAGAAACCCGTCAACTGCTTTTCTCATGGTAAAAATGGCTAGTGGTATTGCTCATGGGCGCGTACGCACGACGACGACGACGACGGAGTCACCCAATAATTAATAATATCCTAATAATAATCATAATAATCAAACATGGCGGCCATACTCCACCTGGGCCAGCTGACCAGCTACTTTACAGCGTACTTCTTTGATACTGGACATCCATCTTATAGCCAATTGACACCTGTCAAAACAAGGTATCTGCTGACCAGTGTCACGTGACCATATCGCGGGCTCAAGTTAAGAGCTCATCGAGGTCAGCTGTTATTTTGAAGTTGACCGCTGACCAGGTACTTGCTTTCGATTGGATCGCAGGCTCAAGCCAGGTGTGGGACACCCAAACCAAATCGAGGCTTTTAAATTTTTCGCACGCTTTCTGCGGCTCGTAACATTCATTTGAGCAAAACAACTTCATCTTCTTCGATCGAAGTTTGTCTTTCGCTCCGGAAGGTGAATTTTCAAGTGATGAAAGGAAGGACGAAAGATTTTTCTCAGGAAAAGCTTCAAACTTGGATCGATTGTGTGGTTGAAAACAGTATAATTCAACGCTTCAAGGGCTTTCACTTCATCGCGGCATCTTGTATCTCACCAAGAAAAGTCACTTAACAGTTCACCGGTATTAATGGGAGGAATGAGTAGCTCAAACTCTGTGGAAGAAGCTCTTTCTTTGGACAAACCGTTTGCTATTTTTGCGGATGCTTGTTTTTACTTTACTGAAGCTTACCTATTTTCAAGTGGTAGAAACCTCTACAACACAGGACAGTGAGGTAAATTGAATAACTAGAAGCTTAACATTTGGTTTAATCCTTGTTACTTTTGTTCAGGAATGAAACCTGTATTTTTCTCTCGAATGGATATAAACAACAATCATCTGTACTCGTTTTGGATGCAAAGAAGTAGTTGAATTGTTTGTTTGTTTTGTTACGTTGTTTTCTTTGCAAGCGAACGAGTGTTTTTACTCGGCTTGGCTGACTGTTTTTCGACCTTGGTGCCTCAATAGCGTTAAGAAACTTTTGCCCTTATCTTATTAACAGGTAATCGCAATGAGTCCTCGTAAAATTAAGGATTAAAGGCGGAAACTCAAGCTCGAGTAAAAAAAAAATCCGATCAAATGCACGTGCATGTGCACGTCTCAAAATCTGACATAAAGTTGTCAAAATGCTGCCAAAACTTAAAAACCCAGCGCGCTTCACTCGTCATTTAAGAAAAGTCTTTAAAGGCCAAATGAACCAAAATTTCGAAATCTTTTCTTCGTGTCATTTGAAAGTGAACAAACACTAAAACGAAAATTTGGTTTATCAACGGAGTTGATAATGTAAATTGACCACCGTACAGGGATTCGATTAGCTGACGTTTCGAGCGTTAGCCCTTCGTCGGACGCTCGAAACGTCAGCTAATCGAATCCCTGTACGGTGGTCAATTTACATTATCAACTCCGTTGATAAACCAAATTTTCGTGTTTAACTCCCCCACCGACGCAGCACCACAGTTTCTTTAGAAACTAATCCCCTTTAAACACTAAAAAGGACTACTTGGATACAACATCACGTTGAAATTGTCCTATCTGAGCTTTTGAGAGGGCAAAACAACTGGGAGTACCGAAATATCCGAAGAACAAACGAAAACGTTTCTGAAATGGCCGCGCGCTTGACATGAAAGGAATGGAAACAAGCACGTGTTGTTGTAACGTCACTATTGGCGAGTAGATGAGGAGCTCGATCAATGCTGTAAGTATTCTTTGCGATCTGTCGTAAAGTTCTTCGCTTTAACCTTTCGTTCTCTCTTCGAAAAAGGCCGAGGAAGTCGAACATGTGGGTTTTAACGTAGAGCTGTACTAGTATGAACCAATTAATGGCAACGGAATCGTATGCTGGAACATCCGATGAATCGTCCGAGTGCAAAGAATACGATGTAAACAAGGACCGAATCGGTCAAATGGATTGGTGAGCGTTTGTTTACTCAATATACTGTAAAAGGTCGCCTTAGAATGGTCAATAAATACGTTGGAATCGCCTTTGAAGCATTTGTTTTGTTCTCTGTGGTGTTTTATTGCATTTTTGATGTATACTGTGAAACCATACTTCCATGCAATGCTGTTGTTTTGATCCGCGTTTCTCCTTTATTAATATTCACCATACTATGGAAAGGTCGCCGTAGAATTACAACTTCATGCTGTTCGCTTTCATTTCATGCATTTTATCTGCTCCCTGTGTTTTTGTACATTTTCACTGTTTATTGTTATGCAATACCATAATTTCCATGCAGCTGTTTTTGAGTCCGATTTCATTCCGATGACACTGCGTGAACAATCCCAAAGGCTAGATAACATGTACAGTCATTGTAACAGGGGTATCCGTGTAATTGAAAAAATGCCAGTAATTAAGTCTTATATGCTTTTTTAATGAAATGTTTACTTTTCTTTACAATCTTGACTTGAGCTTAAAATGCGGGTGCATTTGTGGAAACTGTGTCCCCATGCAAACAGGGGAGGAAAGTGTCTGCTGTCGTGAAATCTCAACAATGAAGTCATCTGATAAGATACCACATTCCATGTCCTGTATTACTGAGAATGAGAATTTTACTGCTGTGTGCACAAATGCAGCTGTTATTTAGATAACTTATAACCAGTATCTAGAGAATGAAGGCCCGGTTGATAATGAGCCACTAAATGAGTATGTATATGTATGCTTGTAAACATTGTCATATTTTTTGTCCGCCCATCACCAACATAAGTATGTGTGTCTGGAAAAAGTTTCTGATTTTAGGTAATGTATGAATTATGTGGGATTGTTGTAAGGAGGTCACCTACAGTTGGTTTATGTCAGTATCAAAATGGCAATGGAAAGAGCATAGTCATAATGTGGTCTAGAAATGAGCAAGCTTGTGAATAGGTGGGCTGCACACCAAGGCTAAACATCTGATTTCATGGCCATTACCAACCTCCCTGAAAGTTTTCCATTTGGTATATATTCTTTTATTATACCTTTATGTATCATTTCACTACTTGCAATAACTTGCATGATGTACATTTAACATAATTCATTGTCCCATAAGCCCCATCCAATCTAGATGTCCTTACTTGTACCATTTGTACAGATACATGTATTTGTCATACCACCAAAACTGCTGCCAAAACAAATCAAGAATTCCTTTGGGATTAAGGCACTTAGATGATAAATTGTTATGTCCTTTGACTGTAAAATGAAATATTATCTACCTACAGAGGGTATATAACTCATGCCACTAAGAATTTTATGAACCAAATGACGATAAAGTTTGTGAAAATTAAGTCACCCAAGGTTTCAGAGTATGTTTTTCCTCTTTTCTGTCAGTACATACAGATATGTTGCCAAAAGGCAATATACCTATTGGATACATAAGAAGCTGTCATCTTGTTTGGTAAAAACAAATAGAGAGAGGTTTCCACATGAAAATACCGTAGTTTTTCGGTTATAACGCGCACTCGGCTATAAAATGCACCCCCAACTCAGCAACATTTGGTAAAAAGACGCACCATAAACTGAATGTAACTTCAGAAGGAAATACATGTGGAGCGAGAACGAAGTTGTAGTAAACAAGAACAAAAATCCGTGCATAAATATACAGCCAAAAAAGTAGAGGGAACACATTTTATCAAGTTTATTTACTTGTGACCTACGAAATAACCAAACGTTTGTAAACAAAGCAAGAACGTTGCATCCTGATTCGATTCAAGCGAAATTGTCACATGCGCGAGCGAATAAAACTAAAGCGGATTCACTTGATTATTCAATAGCGTAAATTGTCAAACACTAGCGACGGGAACGCTTGAGGTAACTGACCACAAATGTCAGTGCACAAAAATGGATGGATGGACGAAAGTTTGTTTAATTTCTTTAGAAAAAAAAAACAGTGTAAACTTAAGTATCACATTACAGAGCACCTGCTTTTAAGCACGCCCGATATGCAAAAACGGCTTTGTTTTGAAAATACTCGCGATGTTCTTTTATCTCGCATTACCAGTTTTGAACAAGTTTAATTGAAGTTCTGCTTGCCGATATATCGTAAACTAAGGCGACAAAATTAATTTTCAATTTGGAGCAATTGCCTAGCTTTCGGCTTATAAATCTGAGACAACTTGTTCCTGTGAGGTAAAACTCCCATCTAGGTTAGCATAGGAAGAGGACACACAGTTACTCCGCTTTCTCAGATATTATTATTATCCAACCACTAAGATCATCCTCCTCGAATGTAAACAAGCGCTTACTTTGCCGAAAGGATGCGAAGTAGAAGGCTCTGGCCAAATATATTTACGGCTACTGTACATACGTAAATTCGATTTGTACGCCACTGATAAGGATGTCAATGGTTTGCACGGACGTTTCAGCTCTTCACATCCCAGCAAACTTAATACAAGATCGAATTACGAGAGAGAGCAAAAGGATCACTCTGCATCCAGCTATTTCAAACAAGATGTAAATTGTCTACTTCTAACTTTCTGCGTTTTGCAAACGCTGAACGAATAGATTAGGAATTGCCGCTTGAACTCGTCCCGTTATTCGGCGGGCTAGAATTGTCGGTTTTGCTTCTTTTCTGGCCAATTTTTGTTTCGGATTCCACCTTTTTATTCTTGAAAAAAAGTTGGCACGGCATCATCTTTCAAGTAAGTCCTCGTGGCTATAAAGCTGGAACGAACGAACTCCTTGCCACGAGATTTTTTTTGAAGCTGTGTGGTGTGAAATGTAAAATGATCTGCACAAGCGATTCCCTCTTTAGTCTTATGAGCCATTCCTTCTGTAGTTTTGGGTCATGAGGAAACTTGAAAATACTTACTTTACACTTGGAATTGTTGCTGCAGTTTATTGCAGCACAAAACACAATGCTTTCCGCTAAGAAAACGACACTAATTTCAAGACTCACTTGTAGTTTTTAATGTTCCCGCAATTTTTCAGCTCGCGAACAGTGACGTCACGACTGTTAATTCCGACATATTCCCGACAATTGACCCGACCGCTCTACGAATACGAAAGCCAAAACGAAGCACTTTTCAGCCTCCAATATCTCTGGGATACAATACCCGATCACTCTGAAACTCCAGAATATGTTTATTTCTTACTTAAGCTACAAAATCCAATAAAAATTGAGTTCAGAAAAAAACTTTGAAATTTCGGTTCATTTGAACTTTAAGAAATCTACGTCGAAATCAGCGTGTAAACAACAATTTTAGGTTTCGCCGTCTTTAAACATGTCGGCTTAATTTGTTTGAATCGGTAAGAATCAGCGTTTGGATGTTAACAACAGCGAAATGGGTTGACTGGCTGGCTGGTTTTGATAAATTTTATAGTGGATGGGTCTGCGAGAGAAATGCTCGTGTGGTTTGGCAAGCGCTTTCTTCGTTATCTGGATGATGTTTTGCCACTGAGAATCATTAATTGAAGAAGGTTCTTCGGAAGACATGCGAAGTAACAGTAAAACTATTAAAGCACTGAAGTGTTTTGTGTCAGCCAGAAAAGATTTTGTGGGAAATGGCGCTATTATTCAGCTCTGTCGCATTCCGAGTGATTGCTGTCTTAGTGATTCCTGTTGACTGCTCTAAACGATCAGGTGCGGACCTCTTTTTTGTCTTTTCTACGGACATTTATGTCAAATTTGCTAGGCAATTTTTCTAGCTTAATACAAGATAGTTTTGTTACTTGTCTAATTTCTTCAACTTCTCCAAGGATCTTCGAAGAAATATTATTCGTATTGTGCTTTGTTTTCTTGTAACATGTTTGTTGTTCTGTTGTTTCCGGACCGCGGTCAATTCCTGTTGACTGCTGTAAGCGAAGACTTTGTACCCTTGATTTTCTTTCCTAGGGGCATTTATGTCAAAATAAATACCGATTTTTCTAGCTTTATCAGTACAAGCTATTTTAATTACTAGCTAGTCTTGTTTAATTTCTCCACCTTCTCCTTCTTCGAGCAAACACTCGCCGGCATCGTACTTTGTTTGCTTGTAGTGTTTTTTTTTGTTTTGTTTTTGATCCGCTTTGAATTCCTTTACGCTTTCATCTGAAAGTAGTTAGGACTCAAGAGTGTCTGTCTTTTTTTTTTTTTGCAAACGCTCACGATCGAAAACTATTCGTTTTCCCTGCTGCTGCTCAATTGTTTTGGACACAAATTAAACTGGCCCAAATAAACTCTTGCGAAGGTTCTCGATGAGAGTGTGCAGCTCCGATTCTAGGCTTTGCTTGGCTAAATATATATATGGCCTTCAGCTTTTTTTTTTAATCGCTACATAAGAGACTGGAATGGTGTTCCATCGAACATCATGCATGCACCTTCTTTAAGCAGTTTTAATTCCTATCTATTACATTATTAGTGTTAATTTTAAATCAGATGTAGCTTGTAGTGACAAGTATGTAATTTAATTAGGTTGGCTTTGGATTGTATTTCAATTTTACTTCATAATTTTTAGTCTCAATCTCAAATCAGGGGTGACTTGTAAGAGACAAGTATTTGATTTAATTTGATTAGGTTAGCTTTGGGCCACGTTTAAATTTCACCTCTTAGTTTTTAGAATGTGTAGTATTAGATAATATTCTTTGTATGGGAATTTAGTTTCTCCCAATTTTTCTCCAGTCATGCACATTTTTGTTTTGTATCAACTTAGTTGTATTCGCATGACAAAGTATTATTAAACTTAAAACTTAAAATTAAACTTAAAGTAAGCTCTTTCTCATCAATGTACACATCCTTTGGACTTCCTTTTCCTGTACACAGTCTTTCAATTAATTTTATTAGTAGCTGGTCACACCAATCTTGTGGGATGTTTGGATGACATCTGGCATTAATATTTAATGGCATCTCTGATATTTGATGAAGTATGTTAAGATCAAGTTAAGATGGCTACCACAGATTTCCAGCACTTTTGCTTTGATGAATCACCTTAATAGTGGTATCAACCAAATGCCCAATATTTTATTATCAAGTTGTTTAGTCTTGCACTTAACTGGCCAGAAGAGCAGCTGGATTTCTTCTTTTTTTTTTTTTTTCTGGTTTTTTGTTTTGTGATAGTAAGGTCAAGAAGTAATTGATCAAAAGAAATATCTTGGTCTTAATTCATGTCATCTAAATATTTTTTATCGATTTCGATGTATCTTTCTTTCATAATTTTTGTGAGGCATACTTATATCCAGAGGATACACAATTTCTGACTTCCGACTGTCTCATGGGAGGCTGTGGATAATTGAAATTGCATTCATTATGAAGTGATGATCTAAATCACTATATATCTGATGTGATAGTGATTCCAAGGAGCAATCACCAGGCTTCTCCACCAATTTCTAGTGGCTCTAAACCATACCTAAGTAGCTAAGTATGTACGAAAATTTGGTTTATCAACGGAGTTGATAATGTAAATTGACCACCGTACAGGGATTCGATTAGCTGACGTTTCGAGCGTTAGCCCTTCGTCGGAGCGAATCGAGGAATTGTGGGTTGTGTATGGTTTATATACAGGAAATGGAGCTACGCTATTGGTGGTAACATGGTAACGTGAAGCTAAGTATGTAACTAAGTTGCCTACAGTTGAACGGAGAAACAGACCTGTCCTTAGGTATTGCTCTAAGATGTTAAGAAATGTTTTGTTTTAAAAATGTCTAGATGCAAACTAGCGTTGCAGATTATTTTTTACACAAGGTATTAAAGATTATTTTTAAAAAAACCTACCTCAATATTTTTATTTTGCTTTTTCAACATCTCCAAACTCAGTCTGGAAAGGAATTTTTATTACCTTACTCAATAAAACGCTTGTTTTTAGGAGGGGTGGGGGTCCAAATCCGTAAAAGGGGATTCATATCTGCTAGCATTTCTGGACTAGGGGGTCCAAATCTGATCCACAAGCAGATCTAGACTGGAGGGTGCAAATCTGCGGGGGGTCCAAATCCACTGTGCCACTGGCTCAGATCACCTTTCCATACTATTTTTACAGCATTGGGTCTGTAGCGTGAGTGAGGTCAGATGGGTGATATGACAAGCAGACTATATGTAAATGCCAGTAGAAAAAGAATTCTTTTGGAGTTCCGCTTTTAGGCTTGGCTAAATATATATATTATTGATGAAGCCATGATAAATGGTTGCTTGGAAGAGTTGTTCTCAGTGGAGGAAAGGCGTGAAATTCAAAGAAGGTTGGATGTTAATGAGGATGGTCGTTTCTCCTGCAGGTCTCCAGGGTGTAAAACAACATTCAAATACAATGGCCTAAGCAGGGAAAATCATGAATCAATACATGACCCACCAGTTGTAATAACAGAAGAATTAACATTGACATATAACTCCACAACCACAGTTCAGCCATCTAAAAGTAATGATGATGTGTTTAATTACAATGCTTGTTTGCTATCAGAAGGATTATTCTTCCTTAAAACTTTCTGGATGCAGTTTCCAAAGGGATGGCAAGCGGATCATTAGGCAATATAAGTATCTCATGCTTTTGTGCAAAGCATACAACCCACACAACACAAAATATGCTCTAGAGAGCCTGTACCAGCTGCTCTTGGTCAGAGGCTTAAGTGAAAAGGAGTCAGAAGTGTTTGTGTGGAACAGGACTGTCAATAATCACGGAGGTCCAGGAAACAACATACCCCATGACTTAGAAGTCGAACATAGTAACAATTTTAACAAACAAGGTTATTGTAACCTTGGAGTGAACCTGTCAGAGAAAGCTGTTTCAAGAATTTGCCATGCTGAGAAACCTGTCAGAACCATTAGTGGAAAGATGGACAAACTTCTTCAAAGGTTTGTACGTTCTGGAAAGCATGTCCAGCGATTCCCTGTGGCTGACCTAGATGTGCTATTAAAAAAACTCAATGAATGCGAAGTTTTCAGGTAACAAGAGGGGCGCAGTTACAGGCATTTCAAGGGATTTCAGAGCGATGCTCTTGCAAATCTAGACATGTCAAAGATGTATACCTGGATAAATGACCATAAAAAAATGCTCTCCTCAGGTATCAAGGCAAGGTAGTGACATTGTAAATTGCTAATCTCTTCAATAGCTAAATTTGTTCATTAACACTGCGGCCATAATAAATTTTCCTACCAAATGTTTGTTTTAAGGTATTGGTAGGGAGAATCTGTTCAATCATCAGGGCATTCTAACTTCAGTGATCATTTGTATACATTGTATGCTAATGACTGTCATACTTAACCAAGCAGTGATGATGCAAGGAGAAATTACTATCAAAGGTTAAAAATTTATGAAAAATTAATCGGAGACACAAATTGTTGATAAATAATGTTGAAAGAGTCATTGGCCAGAACACTTGGTAAATGCTATAACACAAGTGTAGCGCACTAAGAGTTTAAGGAATTGAAAAAATGTTTAGTGATAACAGGGAAGATGTTGAAAGTAATGATGCAAGAAAAATTACATGCTGGTCACTATCAGGTTAAAGAATTTAATAAATTCATTATGAGACAAATAGTTGACAAAAAACAATCCTTGGCTAGAACACTTGGTGAATATTATAGCACAAGAGTTTAAGGAATTGAAAAATGTTCAGTGATAAAAGTGAAGATGTTGCAGGCAAAAAGTGAAAGAACATGTATGCCAATGTTACTGACTGGGAAAACTGTTCTAACAAAGAATGAAACTACGGTATGTGAACTTCAGTGACACCATAGTTAGATGCAAAAGTTCCTTTCATGAGTTAAATGTCTTCTCATTGACTGCAAGAATAAGAAAGTAATAATTATTGGCCGTTTCGGAGTTGTGAAGGAAACTGGGACGAGTTTCAAATTTTAACTAATAGATAAATTGACACCACCATCTAAAAGATAATATTGAGATTGGCCATTTGCCTAAGTTTGATGGTTTTAGGTTGAACAGAGACCAAGTTATGGACTTTAAAACATAGTTCAAAATCAATACAAACGTCTCTAATTTTGAGGCTGCATCCACCAAAACCATATAAACTCTTAAATATATTTTTCAGTTTTGTGAATACCGTAGAATTCCGTCATGCACCTTCTATTTGGAAGTAACTAAGGTGAAAATCACTTTGTTTGCCCATTTTCACGAATATCAGACAAATCGTAAAAATTTTAAGGGTTTATATGGTTTGGGAGACGCAGCCTCAAAATTAGAGACATTTGTATAGATTTTGAACTATGTTTTTAAGTCCATAACTTGGTCCCTTTTGAATGTAAAATCATCAAACCTGGTCAAATGGCCATTCCTAATGTTGTTTTTCATGTGATGGTGTCAACTTATCGATTGGTTGAAATTTCAAACTCGCCCCAGTTTCCAGCGCAACTCCGGAATGGCCTATTGTCCATTGAACTCACAACTTTTGTAAAAATAGTAATATTATAGACATGTAGTTTGTTACCTAATTTACTTAATACAAGACACGGTATCAATGATTCAATACTGCATCAAAACTCAAATTAAACACTGATTTCAAAGCAGCAAATGGAACATTTGTGCCATCTTGTTCACACTCAACAGATTCCTCCACTGACTCATCTCACTGAGAAAAGTTCATCATCCACAGCAAGATCACTCCAGTCACTACCCAGGAAGTCAGTCTCTTCATCAGAAAATTCATCCTCTGAAGTCATTTCATGGTCTAACATGTCTCCAAATATTTCTTGCATGAATGCATGAATTTTATATGCATGCTGCATATCCCACATCTCAATCAGATTGCAAATGTCTAAAGTTGAAAACAGTTCATTGCAGTGTTCCACCTCTTGTTGAATTTGGAGCTCTGAAAATCCCAGCAAGAACTTTAGGTTTGTGAAAAATTTCATTTTCTTACTTGCATCCCTTTGTAATAGATTAATGTGCAACTGCTTGTGATATGTGAACAGTTTATTCTTAAGAGCTTTTTTCTGTTCATCTGTAACTAACGTTGTCTTTGAGTGTCATGATGCTCATCACCTCTACACAAAGGGTAAGCAAGAGGTTTGCAGTCCTCTGCCCTGCATTTGCACGTCAATGAACAGTTGTCACAGCAAAGGTGTGTAGGAGTTTGCTTAGGGCATTGCACATCAAAAGAATGAAGCAAGTCCTTGCGTCTGCAACCTTTAGTCTTTAATGTAGCTTTTCATGTCCTGATCCACATGCACAAGTTGCATTCCTTGGTAGAGAAGATAGGCAGTGCACTGAAAACCATCCTTACCTGCTCTGCCACTCTCTTGCATGCAGCATTCAATATTTTTGGCAGGGCCAAAATTGACTGTGCGGTGAACCGCTTTGCAATCTACACCCATGCCAAATGCAATCGTAGTAACCAGAATACGGATGTGCCCTTCATCACACTGAAATGACTCGAAAATGAGATCCTTGTTAGTCTTGGGGCTTGAAGGATGTAGCATAAGATTTCAAAGATGACTCTTTTGGAATCTTTTCTCTCTGGGTTCACAATAAGAGTTTTAAGTGTTGAATACACAACAGCACCTTGTTTAATTGTCTGGCAATAAATAATTGTTCTGGTAGTCATAGAGCCAACAACTATTACTTCCTTGGCTATCCAATGAAAATAATCTGAAAGGCTTGCATTCCTTCCCATGTAATGCACAATATATGAAATGTTAGCTTTGTTTCGATTTTTTTTCAACAATACAAGGACTTTTCATGAGAAGTACTTCAAAAATTACGTCTCTGGTATCTTTTGTGAGTGTAGAAGCAAGGGTAAGAAATGTGGTACGTGGTAGTAGTGAACGCAGCTCGTGTAGCTGTGAGAACCAGACTCTGAAGGCTACAACCGGTATTGGTATTAAAACGACACATCCATGTCTATCAGGGGCACCCAACGACCCAAATCAACCAAAGGATGTAGAAAGGTATTTTTTAAGTACCATGTGGTGTTTGAAGTCTGTTTAAAGTGATGTTTTCATAAGCAGGAGCTCGAGTCTGCATTTGACTCGTGCTACCAGTGAACTAATAGGTAGTAGTGACTGCGCATGAACGGAACACGCCTGTCTCCCTCATAAATAGCCAAAGAAGCAGATGGCTCGCACCTGTAGGGGGCTGTCCCGACACGATAACTGACGCAGATAATTACGACAATACTGACAGAGTCATTTAAGTGTAGAATGACCGAGCTATTTCGTTTCTTTCTGACTACTGAAAATTCCGCTTTTTTTTTCTTCGTAAGGGAAACTTTATCATGGCCAAGCAGTATTGCACTTACTTTTTGAAGGGAACTGAACTACTCGTTCAATAACAATATGGGATTGTTATTCATGGACTATTTATAGAGCTCTGTTCCTTCAAATCGGCTTGTCGTAACAAATGTGTGGTGGGAAGAGGTGAAAAGCAGTCGGCATCACCCGAATACCAAAGGGAATTATTACAAAACCAACGATGTCGTGATGTCTGAATTTGCAATCAGTGTTAGTGACGCTCTTGTAAAGGGAGTGGGTGACCATTTGCCCTTCAGCGTCTGCTAAACTCAAATTATTTCAGACAGGAGTAGCCTGTTGTTGTCTTTGTCGTAACGTTTGTATAAAACAGCCAAATTTGCTGTCAGTTGAGTGACAGTAGTTGGAGTCAGCAACATTAAGACAATGGACAGGTGCTAGAGCGGTTTTCAATTGAGTGTCGAAAGTAATTCTGGTTTTGGTTTTGCATTGCTTCGCTCTGTGATTGGCCAGCAAAACTCGCGCCACTTTCTCAACCAATTAGAAGAAAAACCAAAATCAATCGTGATTTGCACGCGCGTATATTCCCGCGCTTTGCGCCGGCTACATGTAATGGCTTCGTATTCTGATTTGCTCGTTGCACTGCATACTTCTGTTGTGATTGGTCAGAGTAATTGCTTTGGTTTTGCTTTTACGACACTCAATTGAAAAACGCTCTATTTGATGAAAAATCAGTCATTCTAACTAATAAACTTCTGTTTCTATCTACGTTTATCAAAGTTGATGACAACTTTGAGAGCGCTTCTCAAGTAGAGAGGACGGTAGGGCTTTACATTTTCTATTTCTTCTCACAGTCCTCCTGTTTTTTGCTCTGTGAATGAGCTCTCCTATAGGGATCTTTACGTATACTGTATCAAAAGCGATATCCTAATAGGTAGGCTTGTGTCCAGCTTACCCGTTTTCTTATATGGTATCATCGCATGCGCTACAGAAACCAGGCGCCTCAGGGATAAAGCTGAAAGAACTCACGACAGAGAGAAGAATATTTCGCAAAGGCGACCTGAGACCAGCGTGTTTGGTGGATGGATGGATCAACCTTTATTGATTTATACCCCTTAGGGTAGCCCCTTCAAATGCAAAAGCAGTCTGCTATGAATGGGAGCCCTGAACACAACAATGTACTAAAACTACAATATTCTGAGTAAACCGTATTTTGTTCCTTCTGGTAATTCTCCAATGGGGAGCAGATGAAAGGAATTCTATTCCGGTTATTTCAAAATCAGAATAACATCCAAAGAATACGATGATGAGCGGCTATTGCAAGTATTCTTATTCGGGATTAGAAGGTGCCCTAAATAATGACATATTTGCGTTCTTAAATAAATTTATTTTTTGCAGATTTTTAATTCAAGTTTAACGTGGAACTACATTGTAAATTTAACGGCAAACTCTGTGTTGAAAAAACAATATTGGCTATATGTGTCAACGATTTCTTAATCCTGGTTTAGCCCAGCCTTGCTTATTTCATTCTTTACTGCCTCGTTTATTTTTGCAAGTTTTGGAATTGTGGTAGTGCAGAGTAGAGCAGAGTCGAGGTTCAGGGGAATAATTTGCATTTTCTTTTGTCAAAAACAAAGGAAAATGCAAGTTATTCCCCTGAACCTCCATTTGGATTTCTTTTTCTCCCATAATTCGAAACTAGCCTATTTATCCGTTGCTTTTTTTATTTTCAGACCGGTTTGAGTAGACCTCCTGTGTGGCCGTCAGAATTTGACTCGGAAAGTAAGTACCGCAACAATGAAGCCAGGTGAAAAGCATGAAATCCCCCTGCATGTTCAGTGCGTTAAGGTTTGAATTGAAGTGACGGTCATCTTAGCTTAAAATGTATGTGAAGTCTCTTCAAAACACTTGTCGGTCTTCCCTCGTGATCTTTTCGTCGATGCCGTTAACTTTCTTTGATTTCTTAAGAATTTGAAACCGCATTTGGACGTTTTCGGAAAACTATCGGGAACCAACGAAAACGGTTGGAAATTATGCCAAAATGACCGGAAGTGGTCGATGAACCCAAAGATGTCGAGAAAGCTATTTTTTAGAGTTCTATATGCAAGTGCAACGTAACTAAAATTTTCTTCGGCTGGCAGTTTTTCAAAAGTAAGGGGTAGTATATGCAATGCTTTCTCGTGGTATACCGTAAATATGAAACATTTGTCTTAATCAATGTTTGCACACAAATTTCGTTGTTCTTTGCAATCTTAAGTGATATTTTTTGTTCCGATCATAGGTGATTCCAGTCCACGTAGAGGTCAACACATGTGGCAAAGCCCGAGTAGATCACCTGTAAAAGGGACGCACATGTTTAGGTATGATTGGACTCCTGTTTTAACTCGGTAAGTCCGAAAGCTGGTCAGCATATAATTGCTCCCTGTGATATAGAAACATGGAGGTCTTGCAGAGAGCGAATGAAATGATCAGCAAAGTTGACGTGTTTTGATCCTTGAGCAAATTTCCCCAACTACTGACTGAAGAAAGATTGGAAAAAGGTGACGAGAATATGCTTGTTGATGTTGATATAAAGGCGTACTTAAAAAAAATGTCAAGAAGTTAATAATGTAGAACCATGTACTGAAGCAACTGAAAAAGTAATCATTGCAAACGCCAAGTCTGAGGTTTTACATCCCTGTATCCTGTATCACTGAGACTGTCAGGTTATCTTGGACTCTGGCGTACGTAACGTGCTGAATGAGAAAGGTGCATTCATCAGGTTACGAGTATGGTATAAAGAAAACTGACTCTAAGGCACCATACACGAATCGAGTGTGGACTCTTGGGTTCAGGGCCCAGATACTGTAATCAAGATGTCAACAGACTGTAAGACTTACGCCAAGCAAGACCATTTATACTAACTATCCTTGGTACATCATTTGCTATCACAAAGTCGTTCGATTTGTTAATAATTGAACCTCGTTTGGTTTCCTTAAGACTGTCTCGTTCTGAGTATTTTTTACCCTGAAGCTTCCTCTTTCCCTTTCTAGGTGCGTCTCTTTCGCCGATGACCAACGCGATAGCTCCAGGCCTCCAACGGCCTCCTCCAGCCGTAGTGACCTGGTATACTCAAGACGACCACAAAATACTTGGAAGTTCGACGGATACTCATCCGATAACGAAGTAATGTTGCGGTTTATTGCTCATTTCAACTGTATTACTCTGTTTGTCGTTTTTGGGAAATTTCACAAGTGGTCCTCTTGGAGTCAGAACGTTATACTGAGGCTTATTTTCACAGCGTTACGTTTCAACGCAAAAGAGTTGCAGTTTACTGCCTTACAATTTTTGGTCTACAAACCTTTGGGTTTAGATAAGTGTGCTTTCCTTGTGACGCCAAGTACGAATTATGCACTTGATAAGACTGTTATAAGAAAACATTTCACAGTTTTTAATTTGGGGCGACCTGCACCATTTGCAACACCTCACAAGATTGGTTCAAAACAACAATAAACAAAGAATTAAAACAATGGAACCTAGCCATAAAACAATAGAGGTGCAACTGATAAAGATCCAGTGAAATTAGAGGTTTCAAAGAGGTGCAGCCCTACCCTTTAATTTGAGTTGTCACACGTATGGGTATTTATTATATAAACACCAGTGAAATACCAAGTGAGCTTTCCCGCGAAAACTTCATATCTTCACATGTGAAGTTAACATGTTATCTTCACATGTGAAGAGATCACCGTCGTTATGGTTACATAATAAATCGCGCCTTTGAAAGCCTTTGAAAATGGTTTGGTATTTCACTGGTGTTTATATAATAAACAGAATATTACATGCCCGCTTATGGATATGAATTTTATCTTCGAGTGGTCAACTCGATATCTCACGAGTGAGCGCAGCGAACGAGTGAGATATCGAGTTGACCACGAGAAGATAAAATTCATATCCATAAGCGGGCATGTAATATCCTCTATTTCTCCGCCGACTTAATTAACCATTTCACCACCAAAGCCCTCCCCTTTGACGAGTAAAATCGTCTGGCGTTAGACAGAGTAAAATCTATAAAGTCCCCCTTGGTGGTGAAAGGGTTAAGGAGATAGTTTTTAAATTATTGTCGGCTTGCACAGCATACCATGCAACACCACGGGAAAGTGACGTTCAGTGGTTTTCATTTGAATGGTTAATACGGTAGAATTTAGTCCATACGCCTTAAAAGTTAGAAGCACGTTGTACGGCGTAATGATCGGTACGACAAGAAAATACTGCTCAGTAGCTTTCTTTTGATTGATCACACTTGATGATTTCATTCGCACTTCACAGACTCAGGACTTTGAACTCCATCACGCGCGGTGATTAAAGATTCAAATGTGGGGGTGAAAAGTGCTCACATTATTTCGTTATAGCTCGAAGTTTTCTTATCCGTGGGTCTAATGTGCCTAAGATTTTGAATCATTTCCTAATTTTCGTTTGTTTAACAGAGACAGTTAAAGTTAGCATTTTAATTCGTACTATCTTTAATTTATACTGAAGTCAATTACGACCGAGTAGGGTCCCCTGGATTGGGTGGAAGTCGGCCGTGGGGCCGGGCTCAACTTGAGAGCGGCAGCGAGACGGACTGGGACCCAAGACAAGGTGAGTCCACTCAGCCACGCCTTGGAGAACAATAATTAGCGCGTTGGATTTTCGGTTGAAGGGTGGGAGCGCCTTTAGTTGGAAGCTACACTGACCATTTTATGCTAATCACAGACGGCAAAAGTGATTTTTTTTCTGTCGTTCGCAGAGAAAACAAAAGCTACACTTCAATCTCTCTATCATTTGGACGATGCTATCGTACGTTGTAAATTAAAAAAAAAATACATTTTCTTACCTTCTAGTTCATTTCGTAACCTCACATTTTCTTCCTCTTTCTGTTGCAGCTGGCGAATGACCTCATCAGGTCCTTGAACTATTTTGTCAGGGTGCAGAGCAACTTTACACCAGTATTGTGATCGCATGGCTTTGCGAGTGTCACTGTTCTTTATGTTGCGTGCTTTCTTTGCAAGATACTGCACTCTTCGATAAACAGCCGTCCCAACTCGAGGGCAAGAAGAAGACGTTAATTTCTAACCAAACTTCATCAAGCCGTCCTGAAGGTTATTGAATACCTGCTCGAGGCTTTGCAGGTTGCGCCATTGCCAAAGGGCCTCGCCATTTATCTGAACATAAAAGAGCGGGTCGTAGCCTCCTACCAACGGCGAAGAGATATTCAAGAAAGCAGGGTTGATCGGGGATTCTATGAGCTCTAAAGAGAGCTCCCAATCAACCCGCTGCATCTCTTGCACGGAACACATTTCGAGTATTTGAAAAACTGAGACTAAATAGAGACGTAGTCGCAACAGCGAAGTGGAAAAGTGTTTGCTGATTATAACAGATCCTCCGAAAAGTATCGCTTTGTAGTAGCGATTAAAAGAACAATGAGACGGTCGTTGTCAATTGTTACGCATCGGTAAACAGTTCTTTTACTGTTTATCAGGAATATTGAGGTCATTTGTAATTTGTAATTTGTAAATTTGCTTCAGTTTGATTCATTTCTATAAGTTCCGATATCAAACTCGAAAAAACGTTAAGTTATTACTTTGAATGAACCTTAATCAAGGGATTGAGTCCAATTACCGAACTTTCAATTTTCTTTTATTCACTGTTTGTGAATCGGTATACCAAGCACCTCAATTTCAATCCTAATTGCTGCGGCTTGCGCACTATTTTCTGCGGAGGCGGAGCTTAGAATATATTAACGTACTCGCGGGACATTCAAAAAAGGTCCCAGTAGAGTCTCTTAAGGACAAATTTGCATAGAAAGCTGAGTCGTTAGGTAGAAATTCTGGAAATTTGCGTTTTGACAGCACTTGTACCCATTGCGATCCCTCCAAAACTTCCATGAAGCTTTGTGAAAAGTCAAGTTAACATAACCATATGGTACTATGGTAATCGCGCAAATAGTCAAAGAAAAAGTTCTCGTCGAAGTGCGCGAGAAGCCATCTCTCATACATGCAAGCAACTGAGGAAGCGAATTTTCTTGTTAAATTTGACACTAGTTAGAGAAGCGCAAGAAATCAGATCGCAGTACACACAGTTTAGTCGATCTTTATTCTATAAAAGCCATATGGTACTAGTAGCTTGTGTAAGCTAGTTTATGAGCAATTGGGCAAAACGCAACCCCTTCTTGACCATTTCGGCCATTTTTTTCTATTGTCTGGCGCACATATCCCTGATGAGCTTTCAAATTTAGCGCCGGCAGCTCATTAAATTAAAAGTCCGGGATGTGTCGCGCCATTCTGGGCGATGGGTTTTTTTGTTCAACAATAAACCGTACTCCACATGTTGTTTTTATCCAGTTGTGGTACTGCGTATCCCCGACAACTCTTGGTAGTAACCCTGCGATGGACTGGAATCCAATTGATGTGGAAGGGGATAGGAGTCGGGTCGTTTGTATGCTATGCTAATTGGACTCAACTTTCCTTGTTTCGTAAAAGAAAACCACTTTTGTATACTCGGGCCCTTGATAGTTTTGAATTCTGTCTCTAAACTAGCACAAGTCTTACTTAAGATTTTCATTTCTCACAGCACAACGAGAGCCCGACCGAAGGTTTGGTCGATTTGCCAGCGGCGAAGAATCCGGCTCAACTTAGCAAGAGGACTGTGTTACCGACGTGACTGATGCATGGGAACCAAGAAGGTCACATGTAAATCAGAACATCGTATCTCCTCGTGGGTTATCCTTTAGTCGTCTTTCATGTGTATTTATTTCACGTATAAAACTGCTAAGAAGTTAACCTCGTGCAGATAACCTCATCTGAAACCTAGATATCACCTCTACTTTCTTCATTTAGATCTAACACTTTTAATGCACTGCCATATTCAGCTCACTAAGCACTGAGGTTTAACACAGAAAAGTTGTAGGTTTCACTTTCGCGTACAATTTAGCAGTCCAGGAGACCATTACACGGAGAGTCCTTTGTGTGTTTTGAGCACAAGTTTCTCGTCAATGCTGGGTTTCCATCCTGGCGAACGGACGCTTGATACAGTACAAGGGCAATTCTTCTACAAAACATCTTCCCCAAACGCTCGGGAAAGCTGTTTCAAAAACACTATATTTTGTTGTTAATCTCTTCGACATTTTGCGGTTCTTTCTACGCCGTAAATAAGCTTCTGACCAAAACAAATATTTATTATCGCCGGCATGTATTTGGAAATTAGTCACTAAGAAATGCAAAACTGATAACGTATTGCAATGGGTAACTTTCGTACAATCTTTATGAACAAAATCAATTCATAGCCATAAATATTAAAGTTGTTGGTTATTACAATTTCCGTGTCGCCATATAGGTGTTTTATAGTTCTAATCATGCTCTAGAAGTTGAAATTAATGTGGAGGCTCCAGTTTATGGAGACACGAATACGTGAATTTGCAAATAAGGTGATTTGCTGTCAACTTAGTTCGTAAAACCAAAACTACTAGCGTTGTATCACGAATACCGTTCTCTGATTGGCTACGCTACTCAGTATTTTGTGATAGATAGTAGCGGTTGTCAACAAAATGGCGGCCGCTTCTTAGCGTTTTCGAAGTGTCTGCGAGGAGGATACAGATAATTTACTTGTGTAGTTTTGAACGACTAGTAGATTTATTCTAAAACAATTTCTATGCGTGATAGAAATCTCGAGCTCATAATTTAATTGTTAAACAGAAATAGCTCTTTTCACAGGCACTTTACGCATACACTACATTATGGCATTGAAGTTTAACAACCAACTGTTTCCTAATGTTTGAATGACAGAATGAAAGTGACTTCCTAAAAAAATTGACCGGAAGGAATTTGGACGAAAGCAAACTTGTCTGAGACGCCCGAAATGCACATTCAGTCACAGCTGGAATGCACTGCGAGGAGAGTTACCAATGAAAACTGCTTTGAGCCAAACGCAGCTCAAAGGAAAACCACGTATTAGGTTCCAAGCGCGGGAAAACAGGTGTCAGTGCACTTCAAAGATAGCGGAAAGTTTGCAGTTATTTTCCGCAGTGGTAGTTAGTCCTTCGATGGAGTGTCGATAATTTTTACGTTATCTTACCCTTCTGTGCTCAAAAATAATAATGGATATCTAATGATAGATAGCTCTCAGCTTTCATTTTGTGTGGCGTATCATGTCGCAATATTTTTCCCTTTTGTCAATTCGTCGCTAAATCCATATGGGTTATTGGCCAAGCGTGAGGTCAAGATGGCGGGATATTGGGCAAGTTCTATTTTTTGCGTCATTATGGATCGAGACAAAGTCGAGGTCCTAAAACACGCAAAAAAAGAACGAGGCCAATATCCCGCCATCTTGACCGAGCAGGCTTGGTCACTAAAGAATATATTATATAACTCAAAGGACGCTATTAAAAGACAGTAAAACGCGCGACGAACGGACTGTCCCGAGCGGTCAAGATGGCTCCATCTTGACATCGCGGGTAGCCAATCATAGCAGGAGAATTGATTCATCTTGACCGCTGAAAGAGCCAGTCATATAATAAACTGGTTTATTTCTGGCGATATCCAGAAATTTTGTCAAATTGCGACAAGGACAACGAGAACAGTTTTCCGTAACAATGAAATTTCAAGATATAGTATAGAGAAGCCTTGTTGGGCTTTTAGTTCCATGGAAGTTTTAATTACCAGTGGCAGATAACGCGAACCAAGCATATGACAGAAAACCAGAACAGCAAACTCTCTTGCCATTTATTTTGTTTTGTTTGTTTTTAAGCTTAGCGACCTCTCAAATAATCCCACAATCGTCCCCGCGCCACTCTCGATCCCACTCTCTTCCAGTTTGAACTACTTACAAATGGATAAATAGAAAGACAAAGACGGAGAAAAACTAATAGAGCCCTTAATAATGAAACGAAAGATGGCATAAAGAAGACTTGTTGGGATTTCAGTTCCTCGCAAGTTGTAATAGACCTTTTTAGCTTGTATGTTTTGTTTTCCCAATGTAAGTCATGTGGTGTTACCCTAGAGAACTGCTTTGAAATTTCGCCTTATTCACGTGCATATGTACGCAGAATTTACGAAAAGACAAAAGGCAAACTCCCTTGGGAACATCACATGGTCTACATTGGGAAAACAAAATCTACACCCTAAAAAGGTCTACTACCAGTGGAAAATAACGCAAAACAAACATGACAGAATGTTAAAAGAGCGCTGAAATATCCCGCGGCCTTTTCTTTTTTTTTTTTTTTCTTAATGACCTCCCAAACAATCCCACAATCGCCATCACGCCACTCTCAAGCCCAATCTTTTCCTCTTTTCCAGTTTGAATTAGCCCATTGGCGCTCAGCCGTTTTTACGTTTTCGGAGTGATTTTCCGGCTATAAACGATCCATAGCATTTCGTGACTCTTTATTTGAAACTACCATAGAAAAGTGGTGCTGTCCTAAGGCACTTTGTTGTCGAATTTGGCTTGTTACTCGACGAACTGCGAATTTGGCCGGTCGGACACTTAGTACCTTTGGGACTCGACTATTGATGAATTTCTCAACCTACCACCGCATATTTTGGAATTTGTGAGCACTGAAGATGACCACAAGCACGAATTTTTGGCGGTAGGTCCGAGTGGCTGTAGAGGAACGGGCGCTGTCAAAAATTCTCGTTATTTCCCAGCATAGAATCCTCTCGAGATGTTGAAAATGGTGGAAAGGCCGGAATGCCCTGGAACAAAAGGCTATATCTACCCTCGGGAGAGGAATATGAACAAAAAAGTCATTACTAAGCTAGAACAAGGACTGAATCTCGTTATGATGGTTAAAGTTTGGCTTTTCGACGATGATTTCTTTTAAAAACATAAAGGCAAGAAGAGGCATTTTCGTCGCTTCTCTTTGATGTTAAAAACGGTCAGTTTCGTTCTTGTCCAAACTCAAAGGCCATATTTGGTAAAAATCGCTACGTTTCTCGCGTTTATTGGATATCCAAATTTAAAGGACATTCCATTTCATGCTGACAACTGACAGTTAAAGCAATGTTCGTGCGATTGAGAAAGTTGCAATGTTTTGAAGCATGGGAGTGTTGTGCGGCCGGTTTAGGCCGGCACTGGCGCCAATGGGTTAGGTACAAAATGATAAATGGAAAGACAAAGAAAGACATTTCTAAACAATGGGGGAGGGGGGTGGGGTGGGTAAACAGAGTGTATTATGGAAGATGTGGAAGTGGCGAATCCACCTTATCCGTTGATGTATACAATCGATGTAGAAACTAAAGCGTTAATTACGCTCATAGCTCATAATGGAGCACCAGTGGCCCATCCTCGACTCTAGACGAATGAACAAACTTCTCCCAACGGGTTGTTAGGTTTAGCGTATAGAGATAGTAAGGAGAATTTGGTCATTGAAGTTAGTGTCTTTTATTGTTATTGTGTTCCAGTTGGCAGCGTGTATTCAGCGACTGAAGGTAAGAAAGGGAATCCGTTAAGGTTACTGTTTGAATGTGAACAGGTGCAATTTTGGCTCAATTTGTGAGGATGGGAAGGGGAGAGGGAGTAGAAGGGTCCATCCTCGTAGACCCAGGGTAGATTGTCGGGGTTGGACGAAGAATTTCCGGCGAAATTCGGGAATATCGAAAGTTTACGCTAATTCTTCATCCTATCCCAACTATCTGCTCCAGGGTCTTAAGTTTGATTCTCTTGTGTCTGAATCTTGTTCATGCAAGTAAACGTATTTCCAATTGTTGATGAAAACCAAGAATTTTCCACGTATTGTGTTACTGATGTGGAATTGTGAGTCCCGGAACTTTCATTTCGCACGCAAAAGTAAGTAAGGCATCATTTTCCAAAACACTCAAACCATTTTAAGAAAACACATTTTATTTGAGTTAAGTCTGCAGCCCAAAATAAACTCTTACGTCTAAAGAGAAATGCATCGCTTATAATCCATTTCACACTGTACATCGTTACAATCTCGGACATAACACCAAAAAAACCGATTGAATTAGACGTCGGCAACAAAGTACTTAAAAAGGTTTTCTGTGCCCCCTCCGCTTCTACAGTGTTGATGTGCGTCAACCTGCCATTGCATTGAAGATAATTCTCAAGACGAAAGCAACATTGATTTTGGGGAGGGGTCCCGCAAAGTTTTTATTTACTGTTTGGATTCTGCATTTAAATTGCGCAGGACGTATTTTTCTCGACAGTTTTTTCCAAGATTGTAGTTTTCAGTCACGGTTTTCTCTTTACGGAAATGTTTGGAATTACTTGCGAATAAGCAGGTCGCGCTACCATTTGATTAATGTGTTTGTGGGAGAGTAAGACAACTCTTAAACTTCCTTAACGTTCGCTATTGTTCTTATGAAAGAATGTTTACACAGTCAAAGCGAAAATGGCTTTTTTGACGATACTGAGTAAATGATTGTCTTGTCCTTTTGACAGGGGTAGAGTAAGGCGACAGTAGGTTTCAAATCCTATTGCCGATTTCTTTTTATTTAAACCAGTAAAACTTCCTGTCTACTTAATTCGCTTGATAAGGAGTTGCGACGAACAGATTCGTGACTTTAATATGTCGTTTGGTAGCTTCGGAGTATTTTCAAATTCTACTTTGTCTAAACTGAGGGAAGCTGACCCGGTGTAAGTGGTTGTTTAATTAAGACATATTCGTATACCTGTTACAGGAAATATTTATTCATGCCCTCCACCCCCACCTTTTCATTGCTGCAAGCCAATAATACGTGCCTGAGGTCTTGATAAATTTACAGTAGACGTTCGAAGGTATCGCGACCCACATCAGTGATTCCTTGAGCAGCTGCCTCGCTTTCCACGGGGTTGCTTCCTTTTAGAACCGATTAACGGAATAGTCATGACAATATCGGCCAGAGTAAGTTTTTAAGGAAAAGTTGTTATGAGGAGACGCCAGGAAGGAGTAAATTAATAATTGCAATGTTGAATAATTCGTTTCACCTGTACTTGTAATGAATAAGTAGACTGCGAGTAGTTTCTAATTTCGACGATGGATTGTGGGGCGGGAGAAATACACGCGCCCGCGAAACCGCGAGGAGACGAGACGCGAGGGGAAATAATAATTTTCGCAGCTCCCCTCGCGTGTATTTATCCCGCCCCAGAATCCATCGCCAAAATTAGAGAATACTCGCCGACTTTGAATAAGAATTATACAGAATTTTCCCTATTTCTGGGTAGCCATAGAAACTGGAGAAGCGGTTTGGGAGAATGGCTTTTATTTTAGTTGAACCCGCAGTTAAGTAATGACATGCAATCGTGGCTAACGGGTGTCTGCAGTGCAGCTTCCTCGCTTTATGATACATTGCTGACAACTGTAATAAAATGGACGAGATGATGACGTATTAAACACGGACGTTGAGCAATCGCTTTCAACACTTTTTAAAGTTTTCGGCTTAGGCTTCTATGAATGCCCATTCAGCTCAGAAAAGAAAAAGCTCGCGAGCACAGATGTTTACTATTATTATTAATTGGTTTAATTTGTTCATCAAATGGACTTTCGACTTGTTAAATATAGTTTGTTTCCATGGAGATGTCGAAACAAAGCTTTCAACCAGTTGGCAAACCGTGGTTTATTTTGGTCAATCTCCTTTTTGTGCGCTGAGCTACCAGATGCCGGTTATTAGTCCTGCAAACAGCCGACTAAGCTTTTCTTCCCAAAGTCAACTCAATCGGAATCTTTCCTTAAAAATGGCTGACCAATTCTGCACTCACTGGCTAAAAGGATATAAACTTCTTGCTGAATATTCTAAAAACACCCTGCTCTCGTTGTTCGTGCTACACTTCATCTTTTCTCCCGTGGCAGCGCTTGGGAATGCTCTTGTTATCCGCGCCTTGTGGAAAGCCTCATCTATTCCCAGTAATGTGAAGAAGCTGTTCCTGAGTCTTGCTGTCTCTGACATTGCCGTGGGATTGTTTGCCCAGTTAATGATCGCAGTGGTGTTCAGGATGGCAGTGAATGAAAACTTTAACTTACTCTGTCCAGCTTTTCTAACTGTTCATTTTTTCTGCTCATTTCTTCTCGCTTGTGCGTCCTTTCTAACTGTAACCGCCATTCCTGTCGATAGACTTCTTGCCATGTCTCTTCACCTACGGTACATAGAACTAGTTACTTCAAAACGCGTCATAGCAGCCATAGTATCAGTGTGGCTCACAAGTGGTGTCATTTCTTTTGTATTTGTTACTCCACAGGCAGCCCAGACATACTGTATGTGTAATTACAAGCTTAATGTTCTGAATATAGTCAAAATATTGATGTAAAAGTTCAAAAATAAATATTGTTTCAATTCAATATCACTATGTGTTTGTTGTGTTGCTCAATAACTGGTCTATTTTGCGGTGCTTCTGGCCTGTTCGCCTGCTATCATAACCGCTTTGGAGCCATTATTTTTACACCTATATTCACGGTTCAAAAGGTGTCTAAATATTCGAAATACTCTAAAGAAAAGCTCACTTACCATTAGCTGAAAGCTCCTTTGAGTGTCCTGGCCGGTTTAAATAGCGATTTTTCGCTTTTTGTTACCAGACGGATCTTCCACTAAAGAAGAATTGAAGGCAGGCTAGACCAAAACTGACCATCTCCACGCGAAGCTCCATAAATTCTCTAATAATCGTCGGATTCACTCCAAATTGCGATCAGCTGCACGGCGGTTAATGTGGCTTCCTGTATATTGCTCCCTGGCTTCCAAAACCCATCGAAAGTGCACGAGCATCGCTCATATTTCAGCATTTACCTGACCTTTTTCCTTCGTCAGGCACTGCATTATCGACGGTTTTCCCACGCAATTTGAATTCCAAGCTTAGTGACTGCGTCCCTTCGACAAAATGGCACTAGCCTAGGGAGGGACCGTACTCTACAACCAAATTAATAAAGGGGATTAGTTTCTAAAGAAACTGTGGTGCTGCGTCGGTGGGGGAGTGAGACACGAAAATTTGGCACTCTTAATCCCAACGGTATCAACGAGCGCTTTTCATTCAATTAATTTATTCCTGTTTTTCACGTTACCATGTTATCACCAATAGCGTAGCTCCATTTTCTGTATATAAACCATACACAACCCATAATTCCTCGATTCGCTCCGACGAAGGGCTAACCCTCGAAACGTCAGCTAATCGAATCCCTGTACGGTGGTCAATTTACATTATCCACTCCGTTGATAAACCAAATTTTCGTTTACAACCAAATTGGTCGGCTAGTGCCATTTCGTCGAAGGGACGCGGTCGCTAAGCTTGGATATTCAAATCGCGTAGTAAAACCGTCGATAATGCAGTGCCTGACGAAGGAAAAAGGTCAGGTAAATGCTGAAAAATGAGCGACGCTTGTGCACTTGCGATGGGTTTTGAAAGCCAGGGAGCAATATACAGGAAGCCACATTAACCGCCGTGCAGCTGATCGCAATTTGGAGCGAATCCGACGATTATTAGAGAATTTATGGAGCTTCGCGTGGAGATGGTCGGTTTTGGTCTAGCCTGCCTTCAATTCTTCTTTAGTGGAAGATCCGTCTGGTAACAAAAAGCGAAAAATCGCTATTTAAACCGGCCAGGACACTCAAGGGAGCTTTCAGCTAAAGGTAAGTGAGCTTTTCTTTAGAGTATTTCGAATTTTTAGACACTTTTTGAACCATGAATATAGGTGTAAGAATAACGGCTCCAAAGCGGTTATGATAGCAGGCGAACAGGCCAGAAGCACCGCAAAAACAGACCAGTTATTGAGCAACACAACAAACACATAGTGATATTAAATTGAAACAATATTTATTTTTGAACTTTTACACCAATATTTTGACTATATACAGAACATTAAGCTTGTAATTACACATACAGTATGTCTGGGCTGCCTGTGGTTACTCTTCATAAAGACGGTACTGTGGTAACCGTTGTAATTGGAACTGTTGGTGTTCTCTTGACAACAGTGGCATACATTCGCATTTACAGAGTCGTGAGATATCATCGGAATGAAATGCAGTGTCAGCCACAAAATACACAGTCAATGGAGCTCCTCCAAGAAAGGAAGGTCGCATTTAGTGCTTTGTTTTTCTATGTAGTTTTCCTCGCTTGTTATATTCCAAATTTATGCTCTGCGGTGTTGTTAATAGTAGATGGCTCTCGAATTTCATTTTTTTAGTCACTGGTTTCTTCGTTCTCCTGAATTCGTCGTTAAATCCTGTAGTTTACTGCTGGAGATATCGAGAAATTCGTCAAATTGTGAAAAGCACAATGAAGAAAATATTGCGCACCGCCCAGGCTTAACATGAAATTAACACGCTATGTAAATTTTTCATTTCCGTAAAACTTGTCACCTCATGTAGTTATTCAGTTTGTCTTCATCAACGATTTTAAAAGTGAACTTTCGTTGACTGGAGGAGAGAGTTAATGGAGTCAGTAGCTTAATATTAGTTCAGTGGCAGTGTTAATAAAACACAACCAACGCAACATGCTTTTCTTCCATCTGAACCTAGTTCTTGAACGACCAAACGCATTTTGTTAATATTTTAGTTTAGTAAATAATCCTGAAAAAAAGATTGGCTTAAAAGTAGGTTGTTATGTAGCGAGATGACCAGATGGTGTCGAAAGAAATAGCTGGACTTTTGCGCTATCATTTTCTCCTTGGCTCTTCAGTTGTTTACTTTCTGCTTAGGACGGAAGGCGCCCCGGCCCACATTCGTATTCCGCGGCCAAGGTAGACCGAAAAATGTGGGAGAAAAAATAAAACGTTGCACAAAGTTGCACCAAAAATATGAAAGAAAGGAAAGGAAAAAGGTTACTTACGCAACATCTCTGATAGCATACGAAGGATAAAGGAAGGCAAACTACCAACAAACGCCAGCAAATTGGCATTGAAACTACACTTCCATGTGATTGTCTATAGTGAACGCATCGGTTATTCATATTTTTTGAGTATTTTATCGAGGTTTTAGGAGACAAGTTTGAAAATGTTAACTTGCATTATCAACACGTCATATAGTCCATCAGCTGAGACCTTAAAATTCAGGTTAATGGCTCACTTAAGAGAGATTGCAAAGGAAAATCGAGCAAAACGGAAAATTCGTGGCCACAGACGAAAACCTAACCTACCCTCATTTTAAGTCTATAGAGAGGTACTGGCGAGTTTACAAACCTCCTGGGGTTTATTTTCCGAAATACGGTCGATTTTTGGAATTATTTGAGATTTTTGATTTCGCCCGTCTGACGCCTGAAAGTAGCCGCCTCACAAGGGAAAATAGACCGGCCGAAATAACTGCTTCGCGTAACCAAACATGTCAACCTATCGGCAATCTAACACTTAATTCCTATAAACTGGACATCTAGCATCCTAGTTACGACAGATTTCCGATTCTGAAGTGTAAAATCAACGCTTGTTAACCGCTTTCTAAATGGCCAGTTGACAAGAGCTCACGAATGCGAAAGTTTATAGGCAGAACTGAAATCGAGCTCCTGGTTATGGGAATTCTCCGAATTGCCCCAAATTTTAGTTTTGAAGTCTCGAGATATAGTGTTTTTACGTACATTAAAATTTTGTTTGGGTTTTTTAGCGAGCGCTTCAGAATAAGTCGACCAATTTGAATAAATTTTGCGCTAAGGGACCTCAAATTGACCTCAGAGTGTTTGTTTACATTGACTAGTCGCATCGGTTACATTGAAATGAGCGCTCCATATTAACTAATATTCTCATTCCATATTTCATTTGATAATGAATTTGACTTACCACTATATAATGGAGTCTAATAGGTGTAAGGATTGTCTTGAAGCGGCAGAATGAAGCCGAGTTGTTGTCCAAACTAGATCTGATGTAAAAGCAACCTCGTTCCCAGGGTCCTCTCTGTTCCTCCCTCGATAAAGTACCCTGGTTGCGGCTGGTCACGTGTCCGTGCGTACAAATCAAATCCGCACGGTTGGTGGGTCCTCGACTTAGTGGAGACAGTCTTTAACTTTGCTGCCCCTCCCTTCAATCATTTGTCTGGAATCTGCAAAAATCTGGCAGACACGTGACCAGCCGCAACCAGGGTACTTTCTCGAGGGAGGAAGAGAGAGGACCCTGGGAACGAGGTTCATGTAAAAGTTTCAGAAATTCCTTTGTCAAATTTGCCTATAATTATATGTGAATGTAAGAAACGCTGCAGCTCATCAACCAAATGCCTGGGTAAGTTGTTGAGATATCGGTGACACACTTAGATCTGTTTTAGTGTTGGAGTGTTGGAACTGGAGCTGATAAGAGCTCACTCTAGAGCTGGTAAGACCCGACTGATGCAGGGCGTTATTGTCGATTGCGTGACAGATTTTGAAACACCCTACGGGATAAATCTTGTCTCCGAAAATCCCCTCACACCCAAATCACTTATCTAATGGTCCATCTTTAAAGATAAAATATCCAAAAAATCATAATCAGGGGGTATATCCACGTAACAATAGCCGTGAAGCGTCTCGGTTGCATATCTGAACAAAACGTGTGCCAGCATCTCCATCATGGTGTTTCGTCCGCAAAATTCCTCAAAGAAAACTCATTAATATAACTATTCGTTTCTTTATTTTTCGGTAGGTTAAACGAATTATTTATGTTAGTCCGTGTCAAGAAATAGTGCCTCAGGTGCAATCGAGTGGCAGCTGTTTGGATTTAGCTCTAAAAATCGGCATATGCTAAAACCAGGAAGACCGGAACAAAACCACCGGAACGGAACCACCGAGACAACCGGAACCACCGGAACGAAACCACCGAAACCTCCTAACAACCGAAACTGTCGGAAAAGAACGAACGGAACCACCGGAACTACCAAAACGAATTCAAATCAACTCTTGTTAAAGAGAGTTTTTAAAACAGTGTTGGCTTTGTATTGTTTTAAGCCGCGCATTTGGCGCGCGTAAAGAGAGGACGCTAAATCAGGGACCGCACAGAGGGAGGGGCTGGAGGAACCTTAGCCCCCCCCCCCCCCCCCCCTCCCCCAACTTTTTTGAAAAAATAAAAATACATCAAACAAAAAATATTTTAACAAACATAACGGAGCCAAAAATAACAAAAAATCGTTTATTCGAAAGTGACCAGAGTTACTGGCAAAGACAAACACGCAGATAAATAGACAGAAAAAAAGTATTAGTCGTTACATTTATGAAATACGAGCTTCAGATCCTTTTATGATGTAGTTTTACTGAAAAGTAAAAGCTATCCCTCCATGACAGGACCGATGTTACCAAGGAGAACTCGCGCGCCGAGAAGAATTGAAATTGGCACTGGAGAGCCAACATATCCTGTGACCGCACAAGACTATTACAGACGAATATAGTTTGAAGCTTTAGACTTCATAATGAACGCTATTGACCAGCGTTTTCACCAGCCAAGCTTTGATACGTATGCGAATAATAATAATTATAATAATAATAATAATAATAATAATAATAATAATAAGAATAATAGTCTTTATTCAATCAAAGGATAAAAATACATATCCTAAGTTACAGTTAAAACATATTAAAAGATACACAATAAAATACAATAATAATATAAGATAAAATAATACTATACTAATTTATATTTAAAAATAAGTCTATTTACAAAAGTTTTCTTGTGTCTCTCCGTTTTTTCTGAGGAAGGTGACACCTTCTCCTGCGCAAATTATATACTAATTCTTTTTCTTTGGGAATGATCACACCTAGCATATGATTATTAAGAGCGGATGTCTGTAAATATCGACCAGAGGAAGGAATTATAAAAATTTCGGAAAATCCGAAAAAAATTCTGTGGACTACCCTAGGTATTCTATTAATAAAAATATAAATTTTACTTTTATCAGATGAATATTTTGGTCATATGGATGGTGTCAAGTTCGGGCGCTTTATAACCTCTGCCAGATCGCTTTTTCGAGGTCCTAGAGCGGGCTACGGAAAGAGCTTAATTTGAATCTAACTGAAATATCATTCAAGCCACAAAGCTTCGTATCACATTTAAGAGGTTTAAACATGCATTTTGAGTGGTCGTGCCCTGGAATTGATTGCGACTAGAATATTTTACAGATTTTTAAATATTTACAAAATTTTGAGGATTTCGCGGGAGGAAAATTTTGTCGAAATTCGAAGGTCAAAAATCACACCCGGTATCTAATTTCAAACAACAAAAACCATTCTACATTAAAAAGCAATCTCAAAGCTTTCAAAATATGTTTTTGAAACTTTGGGCAACATATGAAATGAATTTTGGGAACGCGAAATTCACGGAGCACTTGAGTGCAATTTGACCCTTCTGACTAGTGACAGTTTTGAGGTTCGGCGCGACACAAATCAATACTCAAACAAATATTTCAGCCAAAATAAGTGTAATTTATGCAATTGCAAGTCTTAAAATTATACATACATGCCTCATAGCCATTGAATAAAAAATTTACAACAATTTTCAGCCGAAAATTACTCCGGCATATCCCAGCTTCTAGGTACTAAACTTGCCTCGCTAAATATGTGTGAACATGCACTGGATCATATTCTTATCAGTCAAAGCCAATCTACACCAAATGTCTATCCTGTGTAGTATATAATCAGGTGCACGATATGTTTGTTTGTACCTTTTGTCCTTGTTCGTCTTCATTTCTACAAAAAGATCCAAAAACTACAGCGAAATCCCCGCACGCTCGACGTGTCACCCGTCTCGTGAAACAGCTGTTGCGTGATTCGAGATTGTGCTGTCCGTAACATGAAACGCAAGGAGATCCGGCTACTTCAGTTTTATTTCCGGGTTGTGAAAAAAATACGATCACTGACACAAATCAATACTCAAACAAATATTTCAGCCAAAATAAGTGTAATTTAGGCAATCTCAAGTATTACAGTTATACATACATGTTTCATAGATATTGAATACAAAATTTACAACAATTATCAGCCAAAAAGAACTCATATCCCAGCTTTTAGGTACTAAACTTGCATCGCCAAATAAATGTTAACATGCACACATGTAATAGGACTGAGTGGGGTACAATTCATGGAGTAATTGGGCGAGTGATTTCAAATTGGCCGAGCGCGTAGTGCGAGGCTGATTTGAAATTACGAGCACGATTACCCCTAAATTACCAGTTAATTGTGTCAATAACAAAATGCGAGAAACTCTAGAGGTCAACTTTCTAAACTGTAAAATTATTGTACAAAATAACCAACGGAAATTGTTGCTATTTTACAAAGCGCGAAGATTGACAACTGACACGACATGGCAGCTACTGCTCAAGATACCCAAATAAGGTAACTGTCCGATTTGGCCTGTCCGATTACAGGTGTTTGTAATCGGACAGCTCAAATCGGACAGTTTGGACCTGAAGCAGCCAATTAAGACACAAATAAAGGCTGTTAAGAACCAATCACATTCGAGCATTTTGTTATTTACACAATTAAGGGTTTTCTTTTTGTTTCTGAGCTACTATACATATACATATCCGAATTCTTGAAATGTTTTAACAGCTGAAAATCATAAGGGAAAACTATTTTTCAGCCATGCAGCTGACCTATCTTGGTCAAGCACTATGAAAATTTCCGTTCTTTAAAAACTAAAGACGTTAAGGAACTGGAAACTCGAGAAAGTAATCATTTGTAAGTTATCTTCAACCTGATTTAATAAAAAACTTAGAAAACCTTGCTATTTTGATTTTAGAAATTGATGACGTCACGGTAGGAAAGTAAAGCACGCCCTGACGCGTAGCACTAATTCGAACTGTAACTTTTGCCGACAGCGCCATCCGATACCAGAATCCTAGCGGTGCTTCGGGAAATCGACATTTCAAAGCTCAGGTCATGAAATTAAAATATACCTGGAATAAAAATGAAAATAAACATAATAGATGGTTTCACGGTTATTGGTGCCATATAACTGTAGGGTAAACGCGAGGAAAATTACAGTAAATATATGGAAATTTGACCGACTTTGAACCGCTGTAACAGCGCTACAAAGTGGCGGATTTCCGCAGGGAAAATTGCTTTCAAAAGAAATTTGTACTGTCATTAGTTTAATGAAGTATAAAGGACAGATTCAGGGTACAACGACCGTAAACGAATTTTTTAATCAAAATTATGCAAATTACCGCGAATTTAGAAGCCACATGAGAAGATTTATAATTCGAATTTACGGACGTTGTATCTTTGTTAATGGCCTTATTTTCTGATGAATGAACAATATCAATAAAACCGTTAAAAGTAGTGGCAAATGTTGGAAATTTGCCTCTTTTTAGCGGCGTTACAGCGGTTCAAAGTTGGTCAAAATCCCATACATTTACTGTCATTTTAGCCGCGTTTGCCTCACAGTTAATATGGCGCCAATAACCGTGAAACCATCTATGGGAACTGCAATTTAGGTATATCAGGAGCGCACGGGTATATTCATTGCCTGACTGAGGAATATTGCAAATCGCTTAGGGACAAGGGTAACACTTATCTTCTTTCCGGTGCAGTCGATGTCCGCCTTAAAAGACGCGAGAGACAATAGCAAAATACATTCCAAACGGAGAGGTTTTTTTTTTTCCATCATATAGGGGAGCAGACGCTTATTGCTTTGATAGGTGATCATTCATAGCACGAATTTTGCCAGCGAAGGAGGTAAAGGTAAAATTTATGGGCAAAATGTTATATCACACGATATCTTTTCAGTCCCAAGTTTTTTCAAAATCCTCAAGATATGCTCAAGGATCCAGCCTTGTTTTATTTCCAGCTCCTTTCGGAATGAGTGCAAAGTGTGCTGGTTCCCTCAGCATGTTATCAAATCTATTTTTATTCGCAGGCTACCTTGTCTTACCGGGGACTACCGAAGAAGTACGAAGTCCCTTATTCTTAAACAGCAAAATAATCTTCATGAAAAGCTCTCAGAATACAGAATATCAGCCCCTTGAGCCTAAAAGTTGACCTTTTTTTCAGAACTAAGTTCCGGTTGTATGTTGTGTAGAACTTGGGTATGGAACTGAAGAAAGCATAAAACCGAGTCGCGTAAAAGATTTTTCTTCAATCCTACAGCGTATATCTTCATCTCAGTTTGAGGTGGGGAGTGGCCATTAATTATTTCAGAGGAAGAGTCCAAAAAATAAAAATAAAATAAAACTGAATTTCTTGGGGAATGTGCATGGATATTCATTATCTTGGCCAATCAGCAAGCACTTAATAATTCCTGATTGCTCTTTCACTTAGTAAAATACCAAAAAAAACAGACCGAGAGCAAGGAAATCCCATGTAGAGAGTTATACATTTGCTCTAGCTTATAGGCTTTTGACATCCGATGATTAATAAATCAAGTTATGAGGCAATAGGTAAACCTATTTATTTTTACCTGCCTTGCAACTCCGGTGCGCGCTTGCACAACACCATAGTATGTACTTATTGACTGAGTGGGAGGGCCGACGGGAAAATATTTGGCTCAAGGTCATGGCCTACGGACCGAGCGCAGCGAGGTCCTTGCGCCATGACCGAGAGCCAAATATTTTCCCGTCTGGCCCGACCTAACTCAGTCAATAAGTATTTTATCATATGACCTCCTTAGACTCTTTATGAGCGCGTAGAAGATGATGTTTTTACAAAAAAGCGACAAATTTGGACAGAAAATAATAAATAATAAACTTGTTACTTATATAGCGCAAAATTCATTAAAAATATATGATCTAATGCGCTTTACAATTGATAAAAAATCATTAAAAATTAAATTAACTATGCTAAAAATGTAAAACTATATCTAGAGTGCTAATTATATTATAATTACAGAAATAAAAATCACATCACACAGAAATATAAAATCTAAACATTAATAAAATACGCTTGCCTAAAAAGATGCGTTTTGAGCTCTCTCTTAAATATGATAATATTATCCATAGCCCTAAGTCTTGGCGGCAAGGCGTTCCATAAAACTGGAGCAGGAACCGAGAAGGCTCTATCTCCACTGGTCTTGGCCGATTTTAGTGCGGGCCAGGCAAGAATATTATTATTATTATTTGATCTTAAATTATAATTAGAGTGTTTAAAAGATAAAAGGTTGCTAAGATAGGCTGGTGCAAGACCATGAAGAGCTTTAAAATTGTTAAATTGAACTTAAAAATAATTCTAAATTTAACAGGCAACCAATGAAGCTCTATCATGACAGGTGTGATGTGCGCATAGCGCGGCGTGTTGGTCAGTAACCTGGCAGCTGCATTTTGTACACGTTGCAATTTATGAATATGTATAGCTGGCAGACCATATAATAGCGAGTTGCAATAGTCCATACGACTTATGACTAAAGCTTGTAGTAAAGTCTTTGCAGCTTCAAAAGGGAGGTATTTTCTGATACGCCTAATGTTGTACAATGAAAAGAAAGCTAACTGGCATGTCTTGTTTATGTGGTTGTGAAAATGGAGATTAGAGTCAAACCAGACACCTAAATTCCTAGCTTCAGTAACTGAAGGTATAGGCGTGTCACCAACTAAAAGACTATCAGTTCGGATTTTACTAAGTTGCTGGCGAGTTCCAATGAGCATGAACTCAGTCTTCTCTTCATTCAGCTTCAACTTATCTTCAACCATCCACGCCCTCACAGCCCTGATACACCGCTCCATAGCACACTTTGCCCCCGTCTCACTTTCAAAACTGCCTGGCTTGAACGACAGGTAAAGTTGAGTGTCGTCTGCATATGCATGGACGTTTGGTAGATGGGTCTTGATAACTTCAAACAGCTTGCTAGCATAGACAGAAAAAAGTAGCGGTCCTAGACATGACCCTTGAGGAACACCGAATGATAGGTGAGATCTGTCTGACAGTTCGCCGTTAACCGCAACACGCTGAGAGCGGCCAGACAAGTAGGAGGTGAACCACTTGAGAGCATCTCCTGTGACACCAAAGGACGTTTCTAGGCGCCGCAGGAGAATGGTGTGGTCCACCGTGTCAAACGCTGCGCTTAAATCAAGCAGTACGAGCAGAGACACGTGCTGGCGATTCATGTCAAGCAGGATGTCGTTAACTATTTTAAGCAGCGCCCTCTCAGTACTGTGTGATTTCCTATAAGCCGACTGCAATACAGGAAATAGTTCGTTATCCATAACGTGGGTGTACACCTGGTCAAATACTGCCCTCTCGGTAATCTTGGATACAAATGATAGATTACTGACTGGTCGCAAGTTTTTGTGAGCAGAGTCCTTGGCTCCCTTTTTTAGTTTACGATCGCTTCCTTCCACTCGGAAGGGAAGTGTGCAGTAGACAGAGATGCATTTACCATTTTCGTGATAACAGGCAGTAAAACCTCCAATGAGTCACATACCACATTAGTCGGCAATGGATCCAGTAAGCACGACTTTTTGGCAGAGTTCTTAATAAGGTCACACACATTGCTCTCGCTCAGGGTATCAAAAGAGCGCAGCGTTCGATCTGTGACATCTGTAGCTAACCTGTCCGGTGGCACTAGACTGCGATCTGAAGAGCTAAGACAAATCGAGTCAATGTCTCGTCGAATGTGCTCTATCTTGCGCACAAAGAATTTGCCAATGTCATTTGCCAACACAGTCTTGTCAAGATGACCAGGAAAGCGAAGCACATTATGTGTACCAAGCAGCTTTTTGGCCGCGCTAAAGAGCTTTCTCTGATCGATGCTATTATCTTCTATGAACTTAGAGTAGAAGTCTTGCCTTGATTTATTCATCAGGTTAGTAACATAGTTTCTCTTCTTCTTGTAGTCAGCAAAATCTGAGAGCAACTTTGTTCTTCTCCACTTCCTTTCAGCCTTCCTACGTGAGCGCTTAGCCTTATCAATGGCGTCGCTATACCAGGGTACTAGAGGCCTACTGACCCTAGTACGAGTCCTTAGTGGAGCATGCTTATCGAGCATCGTAGAAAGAGTTGTGCTATACTCTTTAGCGTATGCTTCTAATTCATCAGCAGTAGTTGGATCGTCCGCTGCATATAGCGCAGTATACCGCAAGTCTGTTTTCAGCTGCTCCATATCGATGGACTTGATTTTCCGGTAGCTAGTAGTCTTCACGGAGAGGCCAGGTCTTGGTGGCGTAAGCCAGCACAAAACAGCTGCATGATCAGATATAAACTGATCGACCACAGGCGTGCTGGCGATAAGGCTCTCAGACATTCGCGTTATGACTAGATCAAGGGTGTGCCCTTCACGATGAGTGGGTTGATCAACATGCTGTTCCAGTCCAAGGCCTTCTAACACCTCTAAGAATTTTCGTGCGCAAGAGTCCTGAGCATCGTCCACGTGGATGTTAAAATCACCAAATTGATCTAATATGTTGTTTGTATTTACTATTTGGTTGTAGAATAAACTTACATCGTTCGACGAGATAAATTCCTCTAAAATCGTATCGCTCAGGGTCGGAAGTGTTCCTAACAGGGCCGTACGGCTTTTTCCGGCCCTGCTCGCGCTGATGCTTAAGGCCCTCAGACGGGGATTTTCTCAATAGTTTTACATGAAAGCGCGCACGGGGCCGTACGGGTCATATGATAATACAGCTTATTAAACACGAGAGTAAAAAAAGGTGTGTCTCAACCTTACCAATCATCGCTAATACCAGCTCTGCTTCCGTCTTCAAACCACAGTTAGCAATACTGATTCGTAGGGTGTCTGTGAATTGGAGCTCAATTGACCGATTGCAGTCTCTGATACGCACGTACTCAGTGTGCCCGGGTACTTGCTACTTGAAGCGCACTTTCCCCCAACCAACGCTCCATATTCGCATGCTGTATCGTCTACATTAGCGAGCAGATGTGTTCTAGCTGGCAATAAAGCTTTCTTATTTTCAATGATAGAGAAAACTATATACCACGAAACTTCGCTACCAAAATGGATGCCACAAGCACAAGATTAGACTGTACTGGGACGTTGTTATTTGTGCACATGCTTTATATAAAGAGGTGTTAAAAAAGTATTGCACAGCGTATTAGGTTATCTCCTCATCTGATAGACAATCAGGACAAATAAAAAAGTGCTTAACTAAAACAAACAAACAAAAGAACAAATTATTTACATTGCACCAGTGTATTGTTTGCCACGTTCGAGGACCAGGAATCTGTAATCATGGTACGACCGCAACCTATGAAAATTTGAGCTTCAGCTCATTCCATTGGCGCAACTATAACGTGTAGATCAGTGATCGAATTTTTTTCACAACCCGGAAGCCGGATCTCCTTGCGTTTCATGTTACGGACAGCACAATCTCGAATCACGCAACAGCTGTTTCACGAGACGGGTGACACATCGAGCGTGCGGGGATTTCGCTGTAGTTTTTGAATCTATTTGCAGAAATGAAGACGAACAAGGACAAAAGGTACAAACAAACATATCGTGCACCTGATTATATACTACACAGGATAAGTATTTGGTGTAGATTGGCTTTGACTGATAAGAATATGATCCAGTGCATGTTCACACATATTTAGCGAGGCAAGTTTAGTACCTAGAAGCTGGGATATGCCGGAGTAATTTTCGGCTGAAAATTGTTGTAAATTTTTTATTCAATGGCTATGAGGCATGTATGTATAATTTTAAGACTTGCAATTGCATAAATTACACTTATTTTGGCTGAAATATTTGTTTGAGTATTGATTTGTGTCGCGCCGAACCTCAAAACTGTCACTAGTCAGAAGGGTCAAATTGCACTCAAGTGCTCCGTGAATTTCGCGTTCCCAAAAATTCATTTCATATGTTGC